>CP136056.1:185663402-185975902 GCA_032464435.1 Aegilops umbellulata
TGTGAAGTTTGCTGAATTAAAGCTCTGACATAGACTCTTCCTGAAAATAAGATGAATTGTAATTATTTGATGACTAATAACACGGTTTCTTAGTTTTCAAGAAAATTTATTGTCTATACTTTAACATGTGAATAGCTTGTTACTTGATCATGAAAAGTTCTATGAGTTGAGCTACTGTTATGACATATAATGATGCTAGAAAAGGTGATTAAAATTATCATTGATCAAACTTGTGCACCTGCTAGCATTCACACTTTATAAATTATTTCTTTTATCATTTACCTACTCGAGGACGAGCATGAATTAAGCTTGGGGATGCTGATACGTCTCCAACGTATCTATAATTTATGAAGTATTCATGCTATTATATTATCCATCTTGGATGTTTTATGGGCTTTACTATGCACTTTTATATTACTTTTGGGACTAACCTATTGACCCACAGCCCAGTGCCAGTTTCTGTTTTTTCCCTTGTTTCACTGTTTCAAAGAAAAGGAATATCAAACGGGGTGAAAACGGAAAGAAACCTTATGGAGAAGTTATTTTGGAAAGAAAGCAATCAAGGGGACTTGGAGTCCACGTCAAGGAAGTAACGAGGAAGGCACGAGGCAGGGGGGCACCCCCACCACCCTGGGCATGCCCTCCACCCTCGTGGGCCCCTCGTGGCTCCCCTGACGTACTTCTTCCGCCTATATATATCAATATACCTTAAAAACTTTGGGGAGCAGAATAGATCGGGAGTTCCGCCGTCGCAAGCCTCTGTAGCCACCAAAAACCAATCGGGGCCCTGCTCCAGCACCCTGCCGAAGGGGGGAACCCTCACCGGTGGCCATCTTCATCATCCCGGCGCTCTCCATGACAAGGAGGGAGTAGTTCACCCTCGGGGCTGAGGGTATGTACCAGTAGCTATGTGTTTGATCTGTCTCTCTCTCTCTCTCGTGTTCTTGAGATGATACAATCTTGATGTATCATGAGCTTTGCTATTATAGTTGGATCTTATGATGTTTCTTCTCCCCCTCTACTCTCTTGTAATGGTTTGATTTTTCCCTTTGAAGTTATCTTATCGGATCGAGTCTTTAATGATTTGAGAACACTTGATGTATGTCTTGTTGTGCGTATCTGTGGTGACAATGGGATATCACGTGATTCACTTGATGTATGTTTTGGTGATCAACTTGCGGGTTCCGCCCATGAACCTATGCATAGGGGTTGGCACACGTTTTCGTCTTGATTCTCTGGTAGAAACTTTGGGGCACTCTTTGAGGTTCTATGTGTTGGTTGAATAGATGAATCTGAGATTGTGTGATGCATATCGTATAATCATACCCAAGGATACTTGAGGTGACATTGGAGTATCTAGGTGACATTAGGGTTTTGGTTGATTTGTGTCCTAAGGTGTTATTCTAGTACGAACTCTAGGGCTGTTTGTGAAACTTATAGGAATAGCCCAACGAATTGATTGGAAAGAATAACTTTGAGGTGGTTTCGTACCCTACCATAATCTCTTCGTTTGTTCTCTGCTATTAGTGACTTTGGTGTGACTCTTTGTTGCATGTTCAAGGATATTTATATGATCCAACTATGTTATTATTGTTGAGAGAACTTGCACTAGTGGAAGTACGAACCCTAGGCCTTGTTTCCTAGCATTGCAATACCGTTTATGCTCATTTTTACCACTTGTTACCTTGCTGTTTTTATATTTTCAGATTACAAAAACCTATATCTACCATCCATATTGCACTTGTATCACCATCACTTCGCCGAACTAGTGCACGTATACAATTTACCATTGTATTGGGTGTGTTGGGGACACAAGAGACTCTTTGTTATTTGGTTGCAGGGTTGTTTGAGAGAGACCATCTTCATCCTACACCTCCCACGGATTGATAAACCTTAGGTCATCCACTTGAGGGAAATTTGCTACTGTCCTACAAACCTCTGCACTTGGAGGCCCAACAACGTCTACAAGGAGAAGGTTGTGTAATAGACATCACGCGGCAAGACCCTTGTCGGGGCCCCGGCAAGACTCTTGCCGAAGACATCCGCGGGGCCACAGCCAGGCCCACATCTGCCAAGACTGCACCGTCGTTCCCATGCAGCTGCCAGCCCACCAACTAGGCGAGCACTTGTGTGGCGACATGCGGCCTCCAAGCCAACTCAGCAAGCAAATGGGTGGTGGCATGCAGATCTTCGTGAAGACTCTGCCACCGCATCAACTCAGCAGCCAGCCAGCGTGGCACTACACGCCTCGACAGTTTGGACGCGCATCGAAGTCAGGCGAAGCGGCGACAGCTGGGACGAGCTTCCTCGCCGTCCCCGATAAAGCAAGAAGGGCACGTCGGCAGCGCATTAAATGTGTTTGTCCTACGGTGCCAGAGGATAGACTCGACCACTGTATAGCTTTCCACCTCCTGTGTGCCACTGTGGCAGCCCTTTGTCTATAAAAGGAGGCCCGCGGCGTACTGAGAGAGATTCGGACTTTTTGGACCCTGCACACTTTGTAGCTAGTCCAAGAACACCAGATAAACATAAACAAGCAGGAGTAGGGTATTACGCATCGCTTGCGGCCCGAACATGGGTAATCTCCCCTACGTTGTTCTTCTAATCCTGCTCTTCCCACAGCCCCGCGCCCGCCAACCATAGCAAAAGGCATTCCTCGTGCTCTCGTAGGTGTCGTTTCCCCTGACTTCTTTGGCACGCCAGGTAGGGGGCGCAAGCAGTGGAAATCTGGTTTTGGAGCCGACGTGTCGACTATTTCACGGGGGGGGGGGGGGGGGGGCGGCTCGAAGGGAGAGGGCGACATCATCAGCCGCCCTCTGGTGCCGCCCGAAGCTTCGACAGCCACCCGCGTGGCCCTGAAAAGCTAAGTCATGCAAAATTTTGGCTAATTTCATTTATATAAGTCCGTCTTCCACGAAAGATCTCTTTCCTTGTATGGGGAACCTGCACGCGATGGGACCCTTCCGCTATTTGCAACACCCTTGTCTCTGTCTCGAGTCCGCTCGATAGTTCTTGCGGACGCGCAGAGAACGGCAAGGTGGCCTACCCGCTGCTAGTCGTGCTCTTGTCCTATTTCGTGGTCCCATAGGTGTCGTTTCCCGCGACAACAACAGTTTCTCTAAGCCAATGTCTGTTCTCTTCCTCATAGATGCTCCAGAGCTTCGCTAGGCACATCTGCAAAGATTGTGGCCACTCTTGATCAGCCCAGTCCAAGTAAGAACACTTCCGTTCATCCTATAATATTTAAAAATAGATCAGTAACAATTGTAGGGGAAATGGGTTTATAGCAACATAGAAAATCACCAATGCATATTTTGAAAAACTGAAGAAACATGTTAATTATGACATATCTTCTCAAAAAGGTCAATGTGCAAATGAATTAATTGCTACTGAGACAACAACCAAATTCTGGAACATCCGAAGCTATAATTAACTACAACAACGCTACAAGTTCTTACTCATGTACAATAAATAACAAATTGAACATTTAACGAGGAAGATAGATATAACTGCAACAGCATAGCGATAATGTTTGGATGACAGCAAATTGATACTAACAAGTGTGTACATGCACAAATTTAGTAACATAGAACTAATAGCACTAAGGTCATCCACTATGTATGCCAAAACTGGGGTAAAGACAACTGTTGCTACATCTCGCACCGGTGCCCTGCACTGGCGAGTCGATGCAGCGGAAAAAAAATTAGGGACCCGGACTCCGGAGCACGGAGTTGCTCCGATGCCCAGTTCCTTCGTGCCATAAAGATTTAGTATTTTACTGCTTGGCTGCTCGGATGTGTGGACCAAAGTTGGCTGCACAAACTGCTGAAGCGGTGCCAAATAATTTTCTAATGGCACCGCTGATGAGATGGCAACAATTTGAGATACTAGGTACAAACTGTGACACTGTCTTAGGATGCGTCTGGTTGAAGGCGTGGTATGAATGGGTTGGGGCCGTGACAGTGTCTGAATCACATCTAAAAATGATTTGTAACAACGAAAGAGGGTCTAACCTTCTCTGCACATGCCAGAAACATCCTCCCACTGTCCACAAATTCAAACGCAACTAGCTTCACGCATGGAGATTGATGGTGACAACGAGCAGATAGATCTTCAGCCACCCCGCTCCATTCATTGCCACTGATGGTCCTAGGGAGCTACAAGAGGAAGAAATGACTCAAATCGACCGCCGGGTAAAAATCCTTCATTCCAAGTCATAGCCCGAGAGAGAGAAGAGAGGCATACCCAGGTGGTGAAGGAGTCGTTGATACATCCATTTTGCATCACACTTTTATATCGATATTTATTGCATTATGGGTAGTTATTAAACATTATGTCACAATACTTATGCCTATTCTCTCTTATTTTACAAGGTTTACATAAGGAGGGAGAATGTCGGCAGCTGGAATTCTGGGCTGGAAAAGGAGCAAATATTAGAGACCTATTCTACACAACTCCAAAAGTCCTGAAACTCCACGGAAGTTATTTTTTCAGAAATAATAAAAAATACTGAGCGAAGAAAATACCAAAGGGGACCCATACCCTGGGCAAGAGGGTGGGGGCGTGCCCTACCCCCTGGGCGTGCCCCCTGCCTCGTGGGCCCCCTGGTGGCCCTCCGGTGCCCATCTTCTGCTATATGAAGTCTTTCGTCTGAGAAAAAAATCATAAGCAAGCTTTCGGGACGAGACTCCGCCGCCACGAGGCAGAACCTTGGCGGAACCAATCTAGGGCTCCGGAGGAGCTGTTCTGTCGGGGACACTACCCTCCGGGAGGGGGAAGTCATCGCCATCATCATCACCAATGATCCTCTCATCGGGAGGGGTTCAATCTCCATCAACATCTTGACCAGCACCATCTCCTCTCAAACCCTAGTTCATCTCTTGTATCCAATTCTTGTCTCCAAGTCTGTGATTGGTACTTGTAGGTTGCTAGTAGTGTTGAGTACTCCTTGTAGTTGATGCTAATTGGTTTATTTGGTGGAAGATCATATCTTCAGAGCCTTTATGCATATTAATACCCCTCTGATTATGAACATGAATATGCTTTGTGAGTAGTTACGTTTGTTCCTGAGGACATGGGAGAAGTCTTGCTATTAGTAGTCATGTGAATTTGGTATTCGTTCGATATTTTGATGAGATGTATGTTGTCTCTCCTCTAGTGGTGTTATGTGAACATCGATTACATGACACTTCACCATTATTTGGGCCTAGAAGAATGCATTGGGAAGTAATAAGTAGATGATGGGTTGCTAGAGTGACAAAATCTTAAACCCTAGTGAAAGTGCAACTCTCCCTAGGTGGTTTTGGTAATTCCTAACAACATATAGCTCATTGAGCTAAGATTATTCCAAGATTAATATTTTAGGAAAAGCTCAATGAATGGCATGGCATGGATGAGGAAAGTGGATCCCTCAAAATCCTAAGGACAAATTTTTTGGCTCAAGCTTGAATCTCAAGACTCTACATTTTATATTTTAGTGATCCAAGATCACATTGAGTCCATAGGAAAAGCCAATACTATCAAGGAGGGATGAGGTGTTGCTTAATGAGTTTCTTGCTCTTCAGTGCTTAGTGATATGCTCCAAAACCCTCAACTATCTTCCCACATCCACATATGACCTAAACCAAAAGTCAAACTCGGCCCCATCGATTCTGTCTATCCGGCGCCACTGAGTTTCAAATGTCATAGCCACTGCCACAAACCCTAGGCAAATCGGTTTCACCGATAGGGATCTCGGTCTCACCGAGATGGGATTGTAATCTCTCTGTTTCCCTTCATAATGTTTCGGTCTTACCGAGATGAGCGATCGGTCCCACCGAGATTGCAATGTAAACTCTCTGTTTCCCTTTTGTAACATTTCGGTCTCACCGAGATGAGCGAATCGGTCCCACCGAGTTTACCTGACCAACTCTCTAGTTAGCTTATTACCAAAATCAGTCCCACCGAGTTTGTGTAATCGGTCACACCGATATTACGTTATGCCCTAACCCTAACCATATCGGTCCTACCGACTTGCATCTCAGTCCCACCGAAAATCCTAACGGTCACTAGGTTTGCTGAATCGGTCCGACCGAGTTTAACTATTCGGTCCCACCGAGTTTGGCTAATCGTGTGTAACAGTTAGTTTTTGGGTGGAGGCTATATATACCCCTCCACCCACTCTTCATTCGTGGAGAAAGCCATCAGAACATACCAACACTTCCAATACACATTTTCTAAGAGAGAACCACCTACACTTGTGTTGAGGTCAAGATATTCCATTCCTACCATATGAATCTTGATCTCTAGCCTTCCCCAAGTTGCTTTCCACTCAAATCTTCTTTCCACCAAATCCAAATCCTGTGAGAGAGTTGAGTGTTGTGGAAACTATTATTTGAAGCACAAGAGCAAGGAGTTCATTATCAACACACCATTTGTTATTTCTTGGAGAGTGGTGTCTCCTAGATTGTCTAGGTGTCACTTGGGAGCCTCCAACAAGATTGTGGAGTTGAACCAAGGAGTTTGTAAGGGCAATGAGATCACCTACTTCGTGAAGATCTACCGCTAATGAGGCAAGTCCTTCGTGGGCGACGGCCATGATGGAATAGACAAGGTTGCTTCTTCGTGGACCCTTCGTGGGTGGAGCCCTCCGTGGACTCGCGCAACCGTTACCCTCCGTGGGTTGAAGTCTCCATCAACATGGATGTACGATAGCACCACCTATGGGAACCACGACACAAACATCCGTGTCTCCAATTGCGTTTGAATCCTCCAAACCCTTCCCTTTATATTCTTGCAAGTTGCATGCTTTACTTTCTGCTGCTCATATACTCTTTTGCATGCTTGCTTGAATTGTGTGGAGATTGCTTGACTTGTGCTAAGATAGCTAAAATCTGCCAAGAACTAAAATTGGGAAAAGGCTGGATTTTTATTTGGTCAAGTAGTCTAATCACCCCCCCCTCTAGACATACTTTTGATCCTACAAGTGGTATTAGAGCCAGGTTTCCATTTGCTTTGATTTCCATAGCTTTTGGTGGTCATAGCCTTGGTTTCACAACCTAGGAGAGTATGGCGTCTAGCGAGGGAAATTATCACCGTAGAGGTCCTTACTTTGATGGTACTAATTTTGCTAGTTGGAAGCATAAGATGAAAATGCATATTCTTGGACATAACCCCGCCATTTGGGCTATTGTGTGTATTGGCTTGCAAGGTGAATTCTTTGATGGGAAAGAACCGAACCGTTAAGCTACCGCGGAAGAGTTGAAGATGCTGCAATACAACGCTCAAGCTTGTGACATCCTCTTCAACGGATTGTGCCCCGAAGAATTCAACAAAATCATCCGTCTTGAGAATGCAAAGGTAATTTGGGATACTTTGATTGATATGCACGAAGGTACCGACTCCGTCAAGGAATCCAAATTGGATGTGCTTCAAAGTCAACTTGGCAAGTTCAAAATGAAGGATGGTGAAGGTGTCGCTGAAATGTACTCTAGGCTTGCTCTTATCACAAATGAGATTGCCGGCTTAGGGAGTGAAGAGATGACAGATAGATTCATCATCAAGAAGATCCTAAGAGCCTTGGATGGAAAATATGATACCGTGTGCACATTGATCCAAATGATGCCAAATTACAAAGATCTCAAGCCAACGGAAGTCATCGGAAGAATTGTTGCTCATGAGATGTCACTCAAGGATAAAGAGGAACTTCACAACAAATCAAGTGGTGCTTACAAAGCCTCATGTGAAGCCCCCACATCATCGAGTGAGAAACAAACCTTCAATGAATAATTGAGCTTAATGGTGAAGAACTTCAACAAGTTCTACAAGAGTAGAAGCAAAGAGAGAAGTTCCAAGTCAAGGTCCTACAATGACAAAAGATCTTCTAGTCGAGAGCGAAACTGCTACAATTGTGGAAGGCCCGGACACTATTCCAGCGAGTGTACGCCCCCCTACAAGAGAAGAGAAGAGAAGATTCTCCCAAGAGAAGAAGTAGAAGAGAAGAATCACCATCTAGAGAAAGAAGGAGTAGAGATGATCGTTATGAACGAAGACCCTCACAGAGAAGCAAGGATTCAGAAAGAAATGACAAGTCATCAAGGAGCTACACAAAACTAAGACATCAAGCTCATGTTGGTGAATGGGTATCCGGCTCCGACTCCGACAACTACTCCGAGAGAAGCTATCACTCCGACTCCGAATATACTCAAGATGAAGGTGTTGCCGGTCTAGCACTTGTGACAACCAACTCCTACGACATATTTGACTCACCAAATGAAGGAGTTGGAACATGCTTCATGGATAAAGGCCCAAAGGTATCACACCCCGAGTATGTTGATTTCAATAGTGATGAAGATGACTTGTTAGGTGATGATGATTTACTTATTAACTACTCTAGTGATGAATACTGTGATGAAACGTCAATTAATCATGCTAATCAAGATAAAACGAATGACAATGATAAGGAGAAGATTGAGTCTCTAACTAAAGAACTAAACGCTCTTAAGTTAGCTCATGAAACTATCTTAGGAGATCATCGAGAACTTTTAAGGACTCATGAGAAATTACGCTTTGAAAAGCTCAAACTTGAGCAAGAGCATGAGTTCTTAAAAGCAATAAATGATGATCTTTGTAAGAAAAGTTCTTCTTACATTGCCAAGCGTTTAATCTTATCCACTTACATGCCTCAAGTCAAGTCTAGTAACAAGAACAAGAAAGATTCTTCCTCTAGTAGTAACAATAATCATGCTATATCCAGTATTGTTGCTTCTAGTAGTTCTCTTGATTCCACTAATGATTATCCTAGCCAAGTTACAATTGAGCAAGAAAATAGCTTATTGAAGGGAATTATAGAGAAAGGTGTTTACAAGAGCCTTGCCGGAAGTAAGCAATTCGAGGAAATTATACGCATGCAAGGAAGGCACCGGAAGAATCAAGGTGTTGGTTTTGAACGAAAGTTCAATGCCAATGGAGTTGAGTGGGAAGAAGATCAATACCCCAAGACGAAGTTTGTTCCTCAACAAGAGAAGTATGATCCTACTTCTTTCAAAGGGACACAAGCTCAAGATGATCTTCCACCACAAGACCACAAGCAAAAAGGCAAGGACAAGCTTCAAGAGGAAATTGATGCATTTGAAGAAGCTCCTAAGGCCTTGGTCAAGTGGGTTCCCAAGACTACATCAAGTTCCACTTCATCAAGTACAACTACAACTCCGAGGATTCCCATCAAGATGGTGTGGATCCCGAAGAAGAAGAACTAGAGAGTTCTTGAGGGTGACTCCGCCAACATACTTCACTCTTATCATCTTGGCAAGAACAAGTGCAATCAACTTCCACATCTTGCACTAGTTCAAGGAGTCACAAACCCTCTTGTTGGTAAGACAAGGGACAAGGTAACCTAAAAGCTTTCATAGACATCATCTTGTGTGTGCATCACTCTATGTCTATGGATATTCTTGTTTGTTCCTTGTGGGACTAACCCGTGTAGGTATTGAAAGTGCAACTCACTCCAATGGATAGCTCCAAATGATCTACATCAACATTGAGCATCCACATCTTCAACATCTACATGAAGTCATCATCGACAAAACCCAAGGTTAGTTCATCCCTCTTAGGGGGGATCTCACATCTAGGGGGAGCTTTACTCTAAAAATTGAGCTAAAGCAACTCTAATGGTGTGAACACAACAATGCTTTATGTAAAAGTGGTAACCCCACTTGTGCTTAAACGATGAGTATGACCTATGATCAAATGTTCTCATTTGACTCCTAAGTCAGTATACTCATATATAGATGACCTAGTCATCGCAAATTGTTTGATAGATGCTAGAATTGGTTGTGCATGATTTGCCACATATTTCATTTGTCATTTTATTGTGTGAGCATGTTGGTTGCATATTTCACTCATTCGAGGACGTCCACTTGTTGTTTTGATTGATTGGTTTTCTTTTCTTTTGCCAAGTGGATGGACAAGAATGCCTAAGAACCCTCTCTAGCTATCTATGCTTTTCTCGTCTTAAACTCTATTCATGCTACATCACAAAATTTGATCAAGTCAGATTCGAACCACTCTGTGTGAGGAGCACTCGGAGTCCCCGATTCGTCATAGACTTAAACTTCCAAAACTTCTTTGTGTGTTTCGGTCTGACCGATTCCTCCAATTCGGTCATACCGAGATCACTAAGTCGATCTAGGTTTTCAATCTTGGTGCAACCGATTTGAACTTTTCGGTCACACCGAGTTGCTGGAACTGTCAACAATTAGGCATCTCAGTGCCACCGAGTTGTTCCACTCGGTCACACCGACAGGGTCGGGCTATATATACTCACGGGCAAAATTTTGGAAATTTCTCCGAAACCCCTTCGCCCGCGCATAGCTCGCTCTTCCTCCTGGGTCTCCGGATCGTCCTCCTCGTCGCCAGCCGCCTCCTGTCGCTGGTCTCCGCCGCCGTCAACAGAAATCATTCCCGCCGTTGCCGCCGTAGCGAGTTCACCGCCGAACTAGGGTATGGACTCGATCACAGTGCTATCCCCGTCCGATTCCTAGCACATTGTGTTCATTATGATTCTTACCACGATTGAAACGCTTCTATCTAGTCAAAACACTCCGTAGATTAGAGTTGAATCGAAAATTTAGGGTTAGGTTTCCGCCGAAACCGTCTCGGACCAACCGGGTTGCAGAACTCGGTTCCACCGATTCGACCAAGGCCATTGCACATGTGGTTCTTGGTCTGACCGAGAATTGCAAATCGGTATGACCGAGTTCAGTACTTTGTGAAACCCTAGCAGTCTCGGTGCCACCGAACTGTGACTCGGTCTGACCGAGTTCACTAGTTTTGGTTCCAACGACTGCTTCGGTATCACTGAGTTTACAAATCGGTTGATCCGAAATGCTTTCTGTGGAAAACTAAAACTAAGTTTTTGACTCATTCTTTTGCAAAAATCTCTGTATTTTGTGATGCTCATCCACTCTATCTCATCTACAATCTATTCACAGGGTCTGCAGTTAGTGTTTGCAACATGTCTGACCAGAGTGACAGCCAGAACAAGTCAGAGGAGCAGGTGCACATGAGTGAGGGCACTAGTCCCTCTAGCAGCTCAAATGAGGGTAGCAGAAGCACCCCAAGCAATTTGCCAATGGCTGCCACTAGAGTAAGCAAGAAAAGAACTTCAGAATCTGAGGATGAAGATTATGTGGCAAAGGAAGAGGAAGCCACATCAAAGAAGAAAGTGCTGAAAAAGGAATATGGCTCAGCTGCAGCCACAAAGCCTGGTATGCAGAAGAAGGCACGTGCAAGGAGAGTTCCCACTTCCAAACCTAGGAAGGTTGCCACTGGAGAAACCATAAAGTTTACCATTGAGTCAGAAGAGGAAGCTAGAGGCCAAGATAAGAAGAAAAAGAGAGTCAGAACCACTATTGCCAGAGTTCTTGGGAAACCCTCTATGAGGAGAGATTCAGAAGAAGAAGAAGAAGAAGAAGAAGAAGAGGTTGCTGCACTAGCACCTAAGGCCCAGAAGCTTATGGGTGATGCTATCAGGACAGGGGCTGCATCATCAAAGCCCAAAGAAGCACCCAAAGCTGCCTCCAAGCCCAAGAGTGCACCTAAGAGGAATACCATGAACATATCTGCTGCTGAGAAGAACAAGGCCCCAGTGCCTGAGACAGCTGCTGTTGAAGAAGAAGAAGATGAAGAGCATGTTCTGAGAAAGTTGAAGCCCAAGATTCCAGACCACAATGATGCTCATCCTGTGGCTGAGAACATGAAGCTCAGAAGAGACTCAGGGCTGAGGAAATGGAGAGACAGATCCATATGCTACAAGAAGAAGAACTGCTATTGATTACAGGTTCCACACAAAGGAACAACAGGACTTCTATGAGACAGTATTGTTGGACAAGAAACCTATAGTGTGTGACATGAAGTGGGTCGACTGGACCTACATGAAGGAGAATGAAGAACACTATCCTGGAGTGTATGACAGCTTCAGTGCGTGTGGAGTTGCAGACTTTGTTGAGCAGAAGCTCACAAACTAGAATGATGAGCTCATTATGCAATTCTACTCCACAACACATTTCTATCCAGATGGCAGGATAGTTTGGATGTCTGAAGGTACGAGATACCAATCAACTATTGAGGAATGGGCCAATCTGATCAATGCCCCAAAGGAGAGGGAAGATGACTTGGACGTTTATGCCAAGAAAAAGATGGATCACAATTCTATGTCACAGATGTACAAGGAGATCCCAGACAAAGCTCTTGAGACTTTCAAGTTTGGGTCAGTCCATTTTCTTTTGTCAGGACTGCCAACGATCAACTGGATCCTAAGGCACACTCTTTTGCCCAAGTCAGGTGACCACAACATGATCAGAGGGCATGCAATTAATTTGCTACACATATTTGATGTGCCACAGAAATTCAAGGTCATGAGCCTCATGGTTGAGACTATCAAGAGGGCAGCAACATACCAGAAGAGAAGTTGTGGATATGCCCCACAAATTCAGGAGTTGATTAACTCAAAGATGGGCACGGGAAAATATCTGTTGGATAAGGAACACTTTGTTATCTATCCATACTTTGAGGACAATCAAGTTGTGATGAACGAGAATGAACCATCATCAGTACAAGCTCAAGAGAAGAAGGAGAAAGCAAAGAAAGAGAAGACTGCCAAGATGCCAACTCAAGAGGAGGCATCTGAGTACTTTTTGAAGAGCAAGCAGGACCAGCTTGGTTACTTGATAGCATCAACTCTAAGGATTGAGAAGGGGTTGGCCACCCTAACTCAAAACCAGGAGAGCCTGAAACGAATCATGGAACAAAAATTCTATGATTTAGATGTCAAAGTAACTGAGATTCAGTCAGTTGTGGAGCAGCTACAGGATGACATGCAGGAGAGGAAGGGCAGAACAACTACTGATGCGTTTGCTAGAGTGCCTAGAGCTCAGAGGTCAACTGCAGTACCAGCACCAGACACCAGAGCCACTTCATCTGCACCAGCTACAGCTTCAGTACCACCAGCTCCAGCACCTACTCCAACAGCTCCATCTACTTCAACTGAAGCCTTCGTCCTTGGCGTTCTTCGGACTCCACCACCTGAAGACCAAGCCTGAGAGTCGTTTTAGTGCTATGCATTTTCTATGAACTTTTTGGTAACTTGTTGCCAAAGGGGGAGAAAAATGTATAGATCATAGGCTTCAAGAGAGAGCGTTGCTTTTTATTCTCTCTTGCTTTGGTGGTTGAACTTTATTTGCTTGATTGAGATACTTTATGCTTGTTTGTGATACTTGGATGATCATGTGTGTTTGATCATATGCTACATTAATGCTTGTTGGATGATACTATCATCTTATCCCTATTTGATCATTCACTTTGCTTGGTGATGAGTGCATGTATTTAATTCTTATCATTTTGAGCACTCCACCAAGATGTATGTGACATGGAAGAGTAACCCATGATCCTAACTCATTGTGCATTTGCAGTCCAAAGCAAATCTTAAGATATGCACAAATTTAGGGGGAGCTCTTGCTTTTCACATACTTCTCAAAGCGACAATAACTTTCACTCTTATTATCATTTGTCGAAGCTTTGATCTATATGTTGTCATCAATTACCAAAAAGGGGGAGATTGAAAGTGCAACTATCCCTGGGTGGTTTTGGTAATTCCTAACAACATATAGCTCATTGAGCTAACATTATTCCAAGATTAATATTTCAGGAAAAGCTCAATGAATGGCATGGCATGGATGAGGAAAGTGGATCCCTCAAAATCCTAAGGACAAAATTTTTGGCTCAAGCTTGAATCTCAAGACTCTACATTTTATATTTTAGTGATCCAAGATCACATTGAGTCCATAGGAAAAGCCAATACTATCAAGGAGGGATGAGGTGTTGCTTAATGAGTTTCTTGCTCTTCAGTGCTTAGTGATATGCTCCAAAACCCTCAACTACCTTCCCACATCCACATATGACCTAAACCAAAAGTCAAACTCGGCCCCACCGATTCTTTCTATCCGGCGCCACCGAGTTTCAAATGTCATAGCCACTGCCACAAACCCTAGGCAAATCGGTTTCACCGATAGGCATCTCGGTCTCACTGAGATGGGATTGTAATCTCTCTGTTTCCCTTCGTAACGTTTCAGTCTTACCGAGATGAGCGATCGGTCCCACCGAGATTGCAATGTAAACTCTTTGTTTCCCTTTTGTAACATTTCGGTCTCACCGAGATGAGCGAATCGGTCCCAATGAGTTTACTTGACCAACTCTCTGGTTAGCTTATTACCAAAATCGGTCCCACCGAGTTTGTGTAATCGGTCACACCGAGATTACGTTATGCCCAAACCCTAACCATATCGGTCCTACCGAGTTGCATCTCAGTCCCACCGAAAATCCTAACGGTCACTAGGTTTGCTGAATCGGTCCGACCGAGTTTAACTATTCGGTCCCAATGAGTTTGGCTAATCGTGTGTAACAGTTAGTTTTTGGGTGGAGGCTATATATACCCCTCCACCCACTCTTCATTCATGGAGAAAGCCATCAGAACATACCAACACTTCCAATACACATTTTCTGAGAGAGAACCACCTACACTTGTGTTGAGGTCAAGATATTCCATTCCTACCATATGAATCTTGATCTCTAGCCTTCCCCAAGTTGCTTTCCACTCAAATCTTCTTTCCACCAAATCCAAATCCTGTGAAAGAGTTGAGTGTTGTGGAAACTATCATTTGAAGCACAAGAGCAAGGAGTTCATTATCAACACACCATTTGTTACTTCTTGGAGAGTGGTGTCTCCAAGATTGTCTAGGTGTCACTTGGGAGCCTCCGACAAGATTGTGGAATTGAACCAAGGAGTTTGTAAGGGCAATGAGATCGCCTACTTCGTGAAGATCTACCGCTAGTGAGGCAAGTCCTTTGTGGGCGACGGCCATGATGGAATAGACAAGGTTGCTTCTTCGTGGACCCTTCGTGTGTGGATCCCTCCGTGGACTCGCGCAACCATTACCCTTCGTGGGTTGAAGTCTCCATCAACATGGATGTACGATAGCACCACCTATCGGAACCACGACACAAACATCCGTGTCTCCAATTGCGTTTGAATCCTCCAAACCCTTCCCTTTATATTCTTGCAAGTTGCATGCTTTACTTTCTGCTGCTCATATACTCTTTTGCATGCTTGCTTGAATTGTGTGGAGATTGCTTGACTTGTGCTAAGATAGCTAAAATCTGCCAAGAACTAAAATTGGGAAAAGGCTAGATTTTTATTTGGTCAAGTAGTCTAATCACCCCCCCTCTAGACATACTTTTGATCCTACAAGTGGTATTAGAGCCAGGTTTCCATTTGCTTTGATTTCCATAGCTTTTGGTGGTCATAGCCTTGGTTTCACAACCTAGGAGAGTATGGCGTCTAGCGAGGGAAATTATCACCATAGAGGTCCTTACTTTGATGGTACTAATTTTGCTAGTTGGAAGCATAAGATGAAAATGCATATTCTTGGACATAACCCCACCGTTTGGGCTATTGTGTGTATTGGCTTGCAAGGTGAATTCTTTGATGGGAAAGAACCGAACCGTTAAGCTACCGCGGAAGAGTTGAAGATGCTGCAATACAACGCTCAAGCTTGTGACATCCTCTTCAACGGATTGTGCCCCGAAGAATTCAACAAAATCATCCGTCTTGAGAATGCAAAGGTAATTTGGGATACTTTGATTGATATGCACGAAGGTACCGACTCCGTCAAGGAATCCAAATTGGATGTGCTTCAAAGTCAACTTGGCAAGTTCAAAATGAAGGATGGTGAAGGTGTCACTGAAATGTACTCTAGGCTTGCTCTTATCACAAATGAGATTGCCGGCTTAGGGAGTGAAGAGATGACCGATAGATTCATCATCAAGAAGATCCTAAGAGCCTTGGATGGAAAATATGATACCGTGTGCACATTGATCCAAATGATGCCAAATTACAAAGATCTCAAGCCAACGGAAGTCATCGGAAGAATTGTTGCTCATGAGATGTCACTCAAGGATAAAGAGGAACTTCACAACAAATCAAGTGGTGCTTACAAAGCCTCATGTGAAGCCCCCACATCATCGAGTGAGAAACAAACCTTCAATGAATAATTGAGCTTAATGGTGAAGAACTTCAACAAGTTCTACAAGAGTAGAAGCAAAGAGAGAAGTTCCAAGTCAAGGTCCTACAATGACAAAAGATCTTCTAGTCGAGAGCGAAACTGCTACAATTGTGGAAGGCCCGGACACTATTCTAGCGAGTGTACGCCCCCCTACAAGAGAAGAGAAGAGAAGATTCTCCCAAGAGAAGAAGTAGAAGAGAAGAATCACCATCTAGAGAAAGAAGGAGTAGAGATGATCATTATGAACGAAGACCCTCACAGAGAAGCAAGGATTCAGAAAGAAATGACAAGTCATCAAGGAGCTACACAAAACTAAGACATCAAGCTCATGTTGGTGAATGGGTATCCGGCTCCGACTCCGACAACTACTCCGAGAGAAGCTATCACTCCGACTCCGAATATACTCAAGATGAAGGTGTTGCCGGTCTAGCACTTGTGACAACCAACTCCTACGACATATTTGACTCACCAAATGAAGGAATTGGAACATGCTTCATGGCTAAAGGCCCAAAGGTATCACACCCCGAGTATGTTGATTTCAATAGTGATGAAGATGACTTGTTAGGTGATGATGATTTACTTATTAACAACTCTAGTGATGAATACTACGATGAAACGTCAATTAATCATGCTAATCAAGATAAAACGAATGACAATGATAAGGAGAAGATTGAGTCTCTAACTAAAGAACTAAACGCTCTTAAGTTAGCTCATGAAACTATCTTAGGAGATCATCGAGAACTTTTAAGGACTCATGAGAAATTACGCTTTGAAAAGCTCAAACTTGAGCAAGAGCATGAGTTATTAAAAGCAACCAATGATGATCTTTGTAAGAAAAGTTCTTCTTACATTGCCAAGCGTTTAATCTTATCCACTTACATGCCTCAAGTCAAGTCTAGTAACAAGAACAAGAAAGATTCTTCCTCTAGTAGTAACAATAATCATGCTATATCCAGTATTGTTGCTTCTAGTAGTTCTCTTGATTCCACTAATGATTATCCTAGCCAAGTTACAATTGAGCAAGAAAATAGCTTATTGAAGGGAATTATAGAGAAAGGTGTTTACAAGAGCCTTGCCGGAAGTAAGCAATTCGAGGAAATTATACGCAAGCAAGGAAGGCACCGGAAGAATCAAGGTGTTGGTTTTGAACGAAAGTTCAATGCCAATGGAGTTGAGTGGGAAGAAGATCAATACCCCAAGACGAAGTTTGTTCCTCAACAAGAGAAGTATGATCCTACTTCTTTCAAAGGGACACAAGCTCAAGATGATCTTCCACCACAAGACCACAAGCAAAAAGGCAAGGACAAGCTTCAAGAGGAAATTGATGCATTTGAAGAAGCTCCTAAGGCCTTGGTCAAGTGGGTTCCCAAGACTACATCAAGTTCCACTTCATCAAGTACAACTACAACTCCGAGGATTCCCATCAAGATGGTGTGGATCCCGAAGAAGAAGAACTAGAGAGTTCTTGAGGGTGACTCCGCCAACATACTTCACTCTTATCATCTTGGCAAGAACAAGTGCAATCAACTTCCACATCTTGCACTAGTTCAAGGAGTCACAAACCCTCTTGTTGGTAAGACAAGGGACAAGGTAACCTAAAAGCTTTCATAGACATCATCTTGTGTGTGCATCACTCTATGTCTATGGATATTCTTGTTTGTTCCTTGTGGGACTAACCCGTGTAGGTATTGAAAGTGCAACTCACTCCAATGGATAGCTCCAAATGATCTACATCAACATTGAGCATCCACATCTTCAACATCTACATGAAGTCATCATCGACAAAACCCAAGGTTAGTTCATCCCTCTTAGGGGGGATCTCACATCTAGGGGGAGCTTTACTCTAAAAATTGAGCTAAAGCAACTCTAATGGTGTGAACACAACAATGCTTTATGTAAAAGTGGTAACCCCACTTGTGCTTAAACGATGAGTATGACCTATGATCAAATGTTCTCATTTGACTCCTAAGTCAGTATACTCATATATAGATGACCTAGTCATCGCAAATTGTTTGATAGATGCTAGAATTGGTTGTGCATGATTTGCCACATATTTCATTTGTCATTTTATTGTGTGAGCATGTTGGTTGCATATTTCACTCATTCGAGGACGTCCACTTGTTGTTTTGATTGATTGGTTTTCTTTTCTTTTGCCAAGTGGATGGACAAGAATGCCTAAGAACCCTCTCTAGCTATCTATGCTTTTCTCGTCTTAAACTCTATTCATGCTACATCACAAAATTTGATCAAGTCAGATTCGAACCACTCTGTGTGAGGAGCACTCGGAGTCCCCGATTCGTCATAGACTTAAACTTCCAAAACTTCTTTGTGTGTTTCGGTCTGACCGATTCCTCCAATTCGGTCATACCGAGATCACTAAGTCGATCTAGGTTTTCAATCTTGGTGCAACCGATTTGAACTTTTCGGTCACACCGAGTTGCTGGAACTGTCAACAATTAGGCATCTCAGTGCCACCGAGTTGTTCCACTCGGTCACACCGACAGGGTCGGGCTATATATACTCACGGGCAAAATTTTGGAAATTTCTCCGAAACCCCTTCGCCCGCGCATAGCTCGCTCTTCCTCCTGGGTCTCCGGATCGTCCTCCTCGTCGCCAGCCGCCTCCTGTCGCTGGTCTCCGCCGCCGTCAACAGAAATCATTCCCGCCGTTGCCGCCGTAGCGAGTTCACCGCCGAACTAGGGTATGGACTCGATCACAGTGCTATCCCCGTCCGATTCCTAGCACATTGTGTTCATTATGATTCTTACCACGATTGAAACGCTTCTATCTAGTCAAAACACTCCGTAGATTAGAGTTGAATCGAAAATTTAGGGTTAGGTTTCCGCCGAAACCGTCTCGGACCAACCGGGTTGCAGAACTCGGTTCCACCGATTCGACCAAGGCCATTGCACATGTGGTTCTTGGTCTGACCGAGAATTGCAAATCGGTATGACCGAGTTCAGTACTTTGTGAAACCCTAGCAGTCTCGGTGCCACCGAACTGTGACTCGGTCTGACCGAGTTCACTAGTTTTGGTTCCAACGACTGCTTCGGTATCACTGAGTTTACAAATCGGTTGATCCGAAATGCTTTCTGTGGAAAACTAAAACTAAGTTTTTGACTCATTCTTTTGCAAAAATCTCTGTATTTTGTGATGCTCATCCACTCTATCTCATCTACAATCTATTCACAGGGTCTGCAGTTAGTGTTTGCAACATGTCTGACCAGAGTGACAGCCAGAACAAGTCAGAGGAGCAGGTGCACATGAGTGAGGGCACTAGTCCCTCTAGCAGCTCAAATGAGGGTAGCAGAAGCACCCCAAGCAATTTGCCAATGGCTGCCACTAGAGTAAGCAAGAAAAGAACTTCAGAATCTGAGGATGAAGAGTATGTGGCAAAGGAAGAGGAAGCCACATCAAAGAAGAAAGTGCTGAAAAAGGAATATGGCTCAGCTGCAGCCACAAAGCCTGGTATGCAGAAGAAGGCACGTGCAAGGAGAGTTCCCACTTCCAAACCTAGGAAGGTTGCCACTGGAGAAACCATAAAGTTTACCATTGAGTCAGAAGAGGAAGCTAGAGGCCAAGATAAGAAGAAAAAGAGAGTCAGAACCACTATTGCCAGAGTTCTTGGGAAACCCTCTATGAGGAGAGATTCAGAAGAAGAAGAAGAAGAAGAAGAAGAAGAGGTTGCTGCACTAGCACCTAAGGCCCAGAAGCTTATGGGTGATGCTATCAGGACAGGGGCTGCATCATCAAAGCCCAAAGAAGCACCCAAAGCTGCCTCCAAGCCCAAGAGTGCACCTAAGAGGAATACCATGAACATATCTGCTGCTGAGAAGAACAAGGCCCCAGTGCCTGAGACAGCTGCTGTTGAAGAAGAAGAAGATGAAGAGCATGTTCTGAGAAAGTTGAAGCCCAAGATTCCAGACCACAATGATGCTCATCCTGTGGCTGAGAACATGAAGCTCAGAAGAGACTCAGGGCTGAGGAAATGGAGAGACAGATCCATATGCTACAAGAAGAAGAACTGCTATTGATTACAGGTTCCACACAAAGGAACAACAGGACTTCTATGAGACAGTATTGTTGGACAAGAAACCTATAGTGTGTGACATGAAGTGGGTCGACTGGACCTACATGAAGGAGAATGAAGAACACTATCCTGGAGTGTATGACAGCTTCAGTGCGTGTGGAGTTGCAGACTTTGTTGAGCAGAAGCTCACAAACTAGAATGATGAGCTCATTATGCAATTCTACTCCACAACACATTTCTATCCAGATGGCAGGATAGTTTGGATGTCTGAAGGTACGAGATACCAATCAACTATTGAGGAATGGGCCAATCTGATCAATGCCCCAAAGGAGAGGGAAGATGACTTGGACGTTTATGCCAAGAAAAAGATGGATCACAATTCTATGTCACAGATGTACAAGGAGATCCCAGACAAAGCTCTTGAGACTTTCAAGTTTGGGTCAGTCCATTTTCTTTTGTCAGGACTGCCAACGATCAACTGGATCCTAAGGCACACTCTTTTGCCCAAGTCAGGTGACCACAACATGATCAGAGGGCATGCAATTAATTTGCTACACATATTTGATGTGCCACAGAAATTCAAGGTCATGAGCCTCATGGTTGAGACTATCAAGAGGGCAGCAACATACCAGAAGAGAAGTTGTGGATATGCCCCACAAATTCAGGAGTTGATTAACTCAAAGATGGGCACGGGAAAATATCTGTTGGATAAGGAACACTTTGTTATCTATCCATACTTTGAGGACAATCAAGTTGTGATGAATGAGAATGAACCATCATCAGTACAAGCTCAAGAGAAGAAGGAGAAAGCAAAGAAAGAGAAGGCTGCCAAGATGCCAACTCAAGAGGAGGCATCTGAGTACTTTTTGAAGAGCAAGCAGGACTAGCTTGGTTACTTGATAGCATCAACTCTAAGGATTGAGAAGGGGTTGGCCACCCTAACTCAAAACCAGGAGAGCCTGGAACGAATCATGGAACAAAAATTCTATGATTTAGATGTCAAAGTAACTGAGATTCAGTCAGTTGTGGAGCAGCTACAGGATGACATGCAGGAGAGGAAGGGCAGAACAACTACTGATGCGTTTGCCAGAGTGCCTAGAGCTCAGAGGTCAACTGCAGTACCAGCACCAGACACCAGAGCCACTTCATCTGCACCAGCTACAGCTTCAGTACCACCAGCTCCAGCACCTACTCCAACAGCTCCATCTACTTCAACTGAAGCCTTCGTCCTTGGCGTTCTTCGGACTCCACCACCTGAAGACCAAGCCTGAGAGTCGTTTTAGTGCTATGCATTTTCTATGAACTTTTTGGTAACTTGTTGCCAAAGGGGGAGAAAAATGTATAGATCATAGGCTTCAAGAGAGAGCGTTGCTTTTTATTCTCTCTTGCTTTGGTGGTTGAACTTTATTTGCTTGATTGAGATACTTTATGCTTGTTTGTGATACTTGGATGATCATGTGTGTTTGATCATATGCTACATTAATGCTTGTTGGATGATACTATCATCTTATCCCTATTTGATCATTCACTTTGCTTGGTGATGAGTGCATGTATTTAATTCTTATCATTTTGAGCACTCCACCAAGATGTATGTGACATGGAAGAGTAACCCATGATCCTAACTCATTGTGCATTTGCAGTCCAAAGCAAATCTTAAGATATGCACAAATTTAGGGGGAGCTCTTGCTTTTCACATACTTCTCAAAGCGACAATAACTTTCACTCTTATTATCATTTGTCGAAGCTTTGATCTATATGTTGTCATCAATTACCAAAAAGGGGGAGATTGAAAGTGCAACTATCCCTGGGTGGTTTTGGTAATTCCTAACAACATATAGCTCATTGAGCTAACATTATTCCAAGATTAATATTTCAGGAAAAGCTCAATGAATGGCATGGCATGGATGAGGAAAGTGGATCCCTCAAAATCCTAAGGACAAAATTTTTGGCTCAAGCTTGAATCTCAAGACTCTACATTTTATATTTTAGTGATCCAAGATCACATTGAGTCCATAGGAAAAGCCAATACTATCAAGGAGGGATGAGGTGTTGCTTAATGAGTTTCTTGCTCTTCAGTGCTTAGTGATATGCTCCAAAACCCTCAACTACCTTCCCACATCCACATATGACCTAAACCAAAAGTCAAACTCGGCCCCACCAATTCTTTCTATCCGGCGCCACCGAGTTTCAAATGTCATAGCCACTGCCACAAACCCTAGGCAAATCAGTTTCACCGATAGGCATCTCGGTCTCACCGAGATGGGATTGTAATATCTCTGTTTCCCTTCGTAACGTTTCAGTCTTACCGAGATGAGCGATCGGTCCCACCGAGATTGCAATGTAAACTCTTTGTTTCCCTTTTGTAACATTTCGGTCTCACCGAGATGAGCGAATCGGTCCCACCGAGTTTACTTGACCAACTCTCTGGTTAGCTTATTACCAAAATCGGTCCCACCGAGTTTGTGTAATCAGTCACACCGAGATTACGTTATGCCCAAACCCTAACCATATCGGTCCTACCGAGTTGCATCTCAGTCCCATCGAAAATCCTAACGGTCACTAGGTTTGCTGAATCAGTCCGACCGAGTTTAACTATTCGGTCCCACCGAGTTTGGCTAATCGTGTGTAACGGTTAGTTTTTGTGTGGAGGCTATATATACCCCTCCACCCACTCTTCATTCGTGGAGAAAGCCATCAGAACATACCAACACTTCCAATACACATTTTCTGAGAGAGAACAACCTACACTTGTGTTGAGGTCAAGATATTCCATTCCTACCATATGAATCTTGATCTCTAGCCTTCCCCAAGTTGCTTTCCACTCAAATCTTCTTTCCACCAAATCCAAATCCCGTGAGAGAGTTGAGTGTTGGGGAGACTATCATTTTAAGCACAAGAGCAAGGAATTCATTATCAACACACCATTTGTTACTTCTTGGAGAGTGGTGTCTCCTAGATTGGCTAGGTGTCACTTGGGACCCTCCGACAAGATTGTGGAGTTGAACCAAGGAGTTTGTAAGGGCAATGAGATCGCCTACTTCGTGAAGATCTACCACTAGTGAGGCAAGTCCTTCGTGGGCGACGTCCATGATGGAATAGACAAGGTTGCTTCTTCGTGGACCCTTCGTGGGTGGAGCCCTCCGTGGACTCGCACAACCGTTACCCTCCGTGGGTTGAAGTCTCCATCAACGTGGATGTACGATAGCACCACCTATCGGAACCACGACAAAAACATCCGTGTCTCCAATTGCGTTTGAATCCTCCAAACCCTTCCCTTTATATTCTTGCAAGTTGCATGCTTTACTTTCCGCTGCTCATATACTCTTTTGCATGCTTGCTTGAATTGTGTGGTGATTGCTTGACTTGTGCTAAGATAGCTAAAATCTTCCAAGAACTAAACTTGGGAAAAGGCTAGATTTTTATTTGGTCAAGTAGTCTAATCACCCCCCTCTAGACATACTTTTGATCCTACACCTAGTTTATGTGTTGCTTCGTAAGGGGCTGATTTGGATCGATATGTTTCATGCTATGGTTAGGTTTACCTTAATACTTCTTTTGTAGTTGCGGATGCTTGCAATAGGAGTTAATCATAAGTGGGATGCTTGTCCAAGTAAGGACAACACCCAAGCTCCGGTCCGCCCACATATCAAATTATCAAAGTACCGAACGAGAATCATATGAACGTGATGAAAACTAGCTTGACGATAATTCCCATGTGTCCTCAGGAGCGCTTTTCTCTATATAAGAGTTTGTCCAGGCTTGTCCTTTGCTACAAAAAGGATTGGGCCACCTTGCAGCACTTTATTTACTTTTGTTACTTGTTGCTTGTTACAAATTATCTTATCACAAAACTATCTGTTACCTATAATTTCAGTGCTTGCAGAGAATACCTTGCTGAAAACCGCTTATCATTTCCTTCTGCTCCTCGTTGAAACACAACTTGCCTGTTGAAATCCTAGGGGATCCTCCTCCACCCAAGGGTGATCCCGTGTTTGAGCTTAAACCATTGCCTGATACTCTTAAATATGCTTATCTTGATGAAAAGAAGATATATCATGTTATTACTAGTGCTAACCTTTCAGAGAAGGAGGAAAAAAATTATTGAAAACTCTGAAGAAGCACCGTGCTGCTATTGGATATACTCCTGATGATCTTAAGGGCATTAGTCCCACTTTATGTCAACACAAAATAAATTTGAAGAAAGATGCCAAACCAGTTATTGATCACCAACGACGGCTGAATCCTAAGATAAAAGAAGTGGTAAGAAAGGAAATACTAAAGCTCCTTGAGGCAGGTATAATTTATCCCGTTGCTGATAGTCAGTGGGTAAGTCCTGTTCATTGTGTCCCTAAGAAGGGAGGTATTACTGTCGTTCCTAATGATAAAGATGAATTGATTCCGCAAAGAATTATCACAGGTTATAGGATGGTAATTGATTTCCGCAAATTAAATAAAGATACTAAAAAAGATCATTACCCCTAGCCATTCATTGATCAAATGCTAGAAAGATTATCAAAACATACACATTTTTTCTTTCTAGATGGTTATTCTGGTTTCTCTCAAATACCCGTGTCAGCTGATGATCAAGCTAAGACCACTTTTACTTGCCTTTTCGGTACTTTTTCTTATAGAAGTATGCCTTTTGGTTTATGTAATGCACCTGCTACCTTTCAAACATGCATGATGGCTATATTTTCTGATTTTTGTGAACAGATATGTGAGGTTTTCATGGACGATTTCTCCGTTTATGGATCCTCTTTTGATGATTGCTTGAGCAACCTTGATCGAGTTTTTGCAGAGATGTGAAGAAACTAATCTTGTCTTGAATTGGGAAAAGTGCCAATTTATGGTTAATGAAGGTATTGTCTTGGGGCATACAATTTCTGAAAGAGGCATTGAGGTTGATAAAGCTAAAGTTGATGCTATTGAAAAGATGCCATGTCCCAAGGACATTAAAGGTGTAAGAAGTTTCCTTGGTCATGCCGGCTTTTATAGGAGGTTCATTAAGGACTTCTCAAAAAAATTCTCAGCCTCTGACTAATCTATTACAAAAAGATATACCATTTGTCTTTGATGATCATTGTGTAGAAGCATTTGAAATACTTAAGAAAGCATTAATTTTTGCACCTATTGTTCAGCCACCCGATTGGAATTTACCTTTTGAAATTATGTGTGATGCTAGTGATTATGTTGTAGGTGATGTTCTAGGGCAAAGAGTTGATAAGAAATTAAATGTTATTCACTATGCTAGTAAAACTCTAGACAATGCCTAGAGAAATTATGCCACTACTGAAAAGGAATTTTTAGCAGTTGTTTTTGCTTGTGATAAGTTCATACCTTATATTGTTGATTGTAAAGTAACCATTCACATGGATCATGCTGCTATTAAGTATCTTATGGAAAAGAAAGATGCTAAACCTAGACTTATTAGATGGGTTCTCTTGCTACAAGAATTTGATTTGCATATTATTGATAGAAAGGGAGCTGAGAACCCCGTTGCAGACAACTTGTCTAGGTTAGAGAATGTTCTTGATGACCCACTACCTATTGATGATAGCTTTCCTGATGAACAATTAAATGTCATAAATACTTCTCGTACTGCTCCCTGGTATGCTGATTATGCTAATTACATTGTTGCTAAATTTATACCACCTAGTTTCACATACCAACAAAAGAAAAAGTTTTTCTATGATTTGAGACATTACTTTTGGGATGACCCACATCTTTATAAAGAAGGAGTAGATGGTGTTATTAGACGTTGTGTACCTGAGCATGAACAGGAACATATCCTACGTAAGTGTCACTCCGAGGCTTATGGAGGACACCACACTGGAGATAGAACTGCACATAAAGTATTGCAATCCGGTTTTTATTGGCCTACTCTCTTCAAGGATACCCGTAAGTTTGTCTTATCTTGTGATGAATGTCAAAGAATTGGTAATATTAGTAGACGTCAAGAAATGCCTATGAATTATTCACTTGTTATTGAACCATTTGATGTTTGGGGCTTTGATTATATGGGACCATTTCCTGCCTCTAATGGGTATACACATATTCTAGTTGTTGTTGATTACATTAATAAGTGGGTAGAAGCTAATCCAACTAGTAGTGCTTATCACCCAATGGGCCTATAGAACTGCATATAAAAATCCTATGGGTATGTCTCCTTATAAAATGGTTTATGGAAAAGCATGTCACTTACCTCTCGAACTAGAACATAAGGCTTATTGGGCTATTAAAGAGCTCAATTATGATTTCAAACTTGCCGGTGAGAAGAGGTTATTTGACATCATCTCACTTGATGAATGGAGAACCCAAGCCTATGAAAATGCCAAGTTGTTTAAACAAAAAGTTAAAAGATGGCATGACAAAAGGATACAAAAGCGTGAGTTAAATGTAGGTGATTATGTATTATTATACAACTCTCGTTTAAGATTTTTTGCAGGAAAACTTCTCTCTAAATGGGGAGGTCCTTACGTTATCGAGGAGGTCTATTGTTCCGGTGCCATAAAAATCAACAACTTCGAGGGCAGAAATCCGAAGTTGGTGAACGGTAAAAAAAATCAAACATTATATCTCAGGTAATCCTATAAATGTTGAAACTAATGTTATCGAAACCGTAACACCGGAGGAATACATAAGGGACACTTTCCAGAACGTTTCAGACTCCGAAAAGGAATAGGTACGTGGTACGATAAGTAAACCGACTCCAAAACAGTTCTAATGGCAATTTTTCTCCGTTTTGGAATATTTAGAAAAATAGAAAAATAAGAAGCAGTCCGGGAAGGACACGAGGCCTCCACGAGGGTGGAGGGCGCGCCCTACCCCCTGGGCGCGCCCCCTGCCTCGTGGGCACCTCGTGTGCTCTTCGGACTCCGTTTTCTTGCACGTTCCGTATTTTGGCCGGTAAAAATTCATTATATAATCTCCCAAAGGTTTTGACTCCTGTATCACACAATTGTCCTTTGTTCTTGTTTCGAGCTTTTTTTCTGATAGATCTAGATCATCATGACGTCTCCAAGTGCCCCCAAGGACAAGTTCTTCGAGAAGGTCATCAACCCCTACCTCGCGGAGGTGCTGCAGCACCCTCAAACCATTGAGATGCATGAGGGCGTGCTGCACATCCGCGATGTTGAGGGACCAAGGAGGACCGGAAGCGTGGAGACAAGGCTCGAGGCAATGGAGCAACAAGTTTTCAAGTGCCAGGAGATGGTGGAGCGTGGACTTGACTCCAATCACATAACGATCATGGAGTTCACCAACAACCACAAGCTGGACGCCAAGGACATTGGGGAGGCCATCTTCAAGCTCCACGAGAAAATCGAGCACCTCCAAGCCCAAATCTATGACCTGCAAAACCAAAACTGTGAGTATGAATATAGATTCAAGAGGATGAGTTTGGCTGCAGATTTAAGGTTCCCGAAGACTCGATCATCCTTCTACGATGGTGAGCCTATGCCCTGGAAGATGGACGACAAGCCTACACCATCAACAACCCCTTCACCAGCAAAGGAGACATAATCACATGGGTATGGGCACTCCCCTTGGCAACTGCCAAGCTTGGGGGAGGTGCCCCGGTATCGTATCACCATCACACTCCTATCTTT
Source organism: Aegilops umbellulata (assembly GCA_032464435.1). NCBI lineage: Eukaryota > Viridiplantae > Streptophyta > Magnoliopsida > Poales > Poaceae > Aegilops > Aegilops umbellulata. The sequence goes on from CP136056.1 coordinate 185,691,137, forward strand.
ATCATTTTTCTTAGTTCGATCCTTTTAGTAATATCTTGATCTAGTAGAATAAAATTTTAGTATGATTTATTTTTGAGTTTTGCTTTATGATCCTTCTATGTAATCGAGTCCGTGAACTATATAGTGTTGAGTCAAGGGCTTGATTATTTTGCTATGATCTTGAGGGAATAAAAGAAAAAGAAAGAATAAAAAGAAACAAAGAGATCATATTAATCTTCTGGAGAGTAATGACTTCACATAGAAAGAGTACGATGATTAAAAGTTGTTGAGAGTTGACAAATATAGCTTTGGTCATTGTTGCAATTAATAGGAAGTAATAAAGAAAGAGAGGTTTCACATATAAATACACTATCTTGGACATCTTTTATGATTGTGATCACTCATTAAAGTATGACATGCTAAAGAGTTGATGTTGGACAAGGAAGACAACGTAATGGGTTATGTTTTCTTATATCTGAAATAAAGTATATTGTCATGGATCATCCAACATGTTGAGCTTGCCTTTCTCCCTCATGCTAGCCAATTCTTTGCACCAAGTAGAGATACTACTTGTTCTTCCAAATATCCTTAAACCCAGTTTTGCCATGAGAGTCCACCATATCTACCTATGGATTGAGTAAGATCCCTCAAGTAAGTTGTCATCAGTGCAAGCAATAAAAATTGCTCTCTAAATATGTATGATTGATTAGTGTGGAGGAAATAAGCTTTATACGATCTTGTGATGTGCAAGAAATAAAAGCGACGGACTGCATAATAAAGGTCCATATCACAAGTGGCAATATAAATTGACGTTCTTTCGCATTAAGATTTTGTGCATCCAACCCTAAAAGCGCATGGCAACCTCTGCTTCCCTCTGCGAAGGGCCTATCTTTTACTTTTATCTCTTACCCTTATGCAAGAGTCATGGTGATCTTCACCTTTCCTTTTTACATTTTATCCTTTGGCAAGCACAATGTGTTGGAAAGATCCGGATATATATATCTAATTTGATGTAAGTTAGCACGAACTATTATTGTTGACATTACCCTTGAGGTAAAAGGTTGGAACTATAAGCCCCTATCTTTCTCTGTGTCCGATTAAAACTCCGTAACCACAAGTATTGCGTGAGTGTTAGCAATTGTGAAAGACTAAATGATAGTTGAGTATCTGGACTTGCTGAAAAACTCTGACATAGACTCTTTCTGATGTTATGATAAATTGCAATTGCTTCAATGACTGAGATTATAGTTTGTTAGTTCTCAATGAAGTTTCTGATTCATACTTGACATTGTGAATACATTATTACTTGAGCATAAGAAATCATATGATGATATCCATATATGTTGATGTTATAAGAATGATCATGATGCCCTCATGTCCGTATTTTATTTTATCGACACCTCTACCTCTAAACATGTGGACATATTTATCGTTATCGGCTTCCGCTTGAGGACAAGCGAGGTCTAAGCTTGGGGGAGTTGATACGTCCATTTTGCATCATGCTTTTATATCGATATTTATTGCGTTATGGGCTGTTATTAAACATTATGTCACAATACTTATGCCTATTCTCTCTTATTTTACAAGGTTTACATAAGGAGGGAGAATGCCGGCAGCTGGAATTCTAGGCTGGAAAAGGAGCAAACATTAGAGACCTATTATGCACAACTCCAAAAGTCCTGAAACTCCACGGAAGTTATTTTCGGAAATAATAAAAAATACTGAGCGAAGAAAATACCAGAGGGGACCCACACCTTGGGCACGAGGATGCGGCGCGCCCTACCCCCCCTGGGCGAGCCTCTTGCCTCATGGGCCCCCTGGTGGCCCTCCGGTGCCCATCTTCTGCTATATGAAGTCTTTCGTCCGGAAAAAAAATCATAAGCAAGCTTTTGGGAGGAGACTACGCCGCCATGAGGCGGAACCTTGGCGGAACCAATCTAGGGCTCCGGAGGAGCTATTTTGCCAGGGACACTTCCCTCCGGGAGGGGGAAATCATCGCCATCGTCATCACCAACGATCCTCTCATTGGGAGGGGGTCAATCTCCATCAACATCTTCACCAGCACCATCTCCTCTCAAACCCTAGTTCATCTCTTGTATCCAATTCTTGTCTCAAAATCTGGGATTGGTACTTGTAGGTTCCTAGTAGTGTTGATTACTCCTTGTAGTTGATGCTAGTTGGTTTATTTGGTGGAAGATCATATGTTCAGATCCTTTATGCATATTAATACATGTCGGTGTCAAAACCGGCGGATCTCGGGTAGGGGGTCCCGAACTGTGCATCTAGGCAGATGGTAACAGGAGACAAGGGACATGATGTTTTTACCCAGGTCCTAGCACTCTCGATGGAGGTAAAACCCTACTCCTGCTTGATTGATATTGATGGTATGGGTATTACAAGAGTTGATCTACCACGAGATCGAAGAGGCTAAACCCTAGAAGCTAGCCTATGGTATGATTGTTGTTCTTGGTCCTACGGACTAAACCCTTCGGTTTATATAGACACCGGAGGGGGCTAGGGTTACACATAGTCGGCTACAAGGAAGGAGATCTACATATCCGTATTGCCAAGCTTGCCTTCCACGCCAAGGAGAGTCCCATCCGGACACGGGACGAAGTCTTTAATCTGGTATCTTCATAGTCCAACAGTCCGGCCAAAGGATATAGTCCGGTTGTCCGTATACCCCCTAATCTAGGACTCCCTCAGTAGCCCCTGAACCAGGCTTCAATGATGATGAGTCCGGCCTGCAGATTTGGCTTCGGCATTGCAAGGCTGGTTCCTCCTCCGAATACTTCCTAGAAGATTTTGAACATGAGGATCGTGTCCGGCTCTGCAAAACAAGTTCCACATACCATCGTAGAGAGAATAATATTTCCACAAATCTAATCTGCTGACGTACCCCGTGGCATGACATCACACCACAGCCAGGTATTTATTCGAATCGTTTTTCATAACCAATCTCAGCGTGTTTTGCGAGGTGGTTCCCTTGGCACGTCTTGTCGAAGCAGAGATCGTGTTCCCTTTATTACGGGATTCTCATCAACACGGACGTGGGTAACCCAATCGTGCATGTCGGTATAACCCCTCGATCGAGGGTAAGTCCCAAACGGTCACGAGGAGGGCTCTTGGTATTCAACCTCTTTATAAAGAGACCAAGGCCTATTCTTTTTCCTCTCGATCTTAATCGAATCCGCCTCCCGCCTCGAGTTCTAACACCCAAAGCTCAGGTTCAGGTGCTCCGGACCTCCGATTATGTCCGGATCCAACCTTCAAGGTCGGTGGATGCCTTCCTCCATCATAGAGGAAGACATAATAAAGCTACGGGAGGCCAGGTACCTGACCGGCGAAATCCGCATAGGCTGCCTGCTCAAGGGCAGGTTATTCCCACCCCCAAGCCCGATGAGAGCATCGTGTTCGTATCTCACTTCCTCCGAGGGCTAGGCTTCGTGCTAGATCCCTTTGTGAGGGGACTTATGTTCTATTATGGGCTGGACTACCATGACTTAGCTCCGGAGTCTATCCTCCACATCTCATCGTTCATCGTTGTGTGTGAAGCTTTCCTCCGTATTACCCCTCACTTCGGACTGTGGCTCAAGACCTTCAAAGTGGAGCCGAAGATGATCGAGGGGCGGCACGCAGAGTGTGGAGGCGCTGTAATAAGCAAAAACGCCGACGCCCCATGGCCCGAGGGCTCTTTCCAGGAGGTGTCCAGTTTATGGCAACAAGAGTGGTTTTATATCATAGCTCCCAATGGTACCAAGTGGGTGGCTCCCTCGGTCTTTCGCTTGGGTCCCCCGCCATGACTAACGTCGTGGGTCAACAAGGGGCTGGACTGGGGGCCAGTAAAGGATGTGCCCACATTGCAGAGCCGCATCCGAGATCTCCTTGAGAGAGATGTTAGTCTAGTCACGGTGATGCAAGTCATGTTAATTCGCCAGGTCCTGCCCTGCAAACGTTGTCCCCTACGCCTGTGGGAGTTCAATCCAGAGGGACTGCGAGTTCTTCAACACTTCCTCGGCATGACGCCTGAGGAGATGTACAAGTTGTTCTTCGGACCACAAATAATGTGTCCGGACTCTACGGAGGATGCAGGTCTGAGCTGCAATCGCACGGATACCCAAGTAAGTAGCCCTGCATCCGAACACACTGTCCGTTTATTTATCGCAACATTGCCCTAAAAAGCCGCTCTTTGACCAGGATTGGATAGCGAAGGCAAAGTTGATTAGGTGTCCGGCCCCCTCCCTGAGACCTAACCAGACCCCGTGTTAACCAGGATGCTGGAGATCACGCCTTATCAAGCGCCTTCAGGAGAAGATAAAGGGGGGAACAAGGAAACTAGCGCTTCCGCGAAGGAGGTCAGCCGGGGAGGGGGAACTAAAACTTCCTCTCCCCAGGGAAGAAAGAGGACCGCCTCTGAGGACCCGGAGACAATGGTCTCCAAGCGGGGGAAGAAAGCTTCACCAGAGGGTCCTGTACCGGGAGATACCCCGGCCGCACTATACCCTCAAGGGGATCAGCCCTCCGTCGAGCTGTAAGTGAAAACGGTACTTAATAATGAAAAAACCTTGTCTTACTCCTGAGGAAAATAACCGAAGCATTTATCTTGCAGTTCGGATCTTAGCCCTTCTCAGCAGAGCTCGTCTTCGGGGGATCTTCTTCCAGAGATGATGGAGAGCGAAACGCCTCCCCCTGCCATACCTCCTAATGATGCGGGCGACCCCGAGGTGTCGTCGCGGAGGGTTTCTCCTGATCCGGCAAGGCCATAAGGTAGTCATATGGCCACCCGAAGTCCTCAGTATCCGGCTTTTGAAGAGAGCAATCGAAAGAGTCCGGCTCCGCCTGGTGTGCAGTCGGACGTACTGAGGGATCTGCTAGAGCGGTCGGCTATCTCAAAAGAGCACCGCGCATTGATGGGTGCGGTGATTGAAAGAATTTCGTCTGCTCAAAGTGGGTTGCATGAAGTTGTTATGAGTCTACTGACGGGTTTTGAGGTACGCGAAATGATGTACATGTTTGACAGTACCGCACATTTTTAGATGTGCCCTGTGTAGATAGTAGCCCCTGAGACTCTGGGTGCCATCGAAGACGGCGGCGCACAGAGGATAGTCCCAGGAATAATCGTGTCGCCGTGATATGCAGGTGGCGGAGGGTCCGGTGGCCAGCCGGACTAATGAGTTTGCCAATCTAAAGCGGCTGCTTGATGTGGCAAACGCCAACATCGTACTTGTCAACAAGCAGCTTGACGAGGCGCAGGGTATGTAATTTCTCCAGTGGCACATGATAAGAGGAGCATGATGCCAGTATCTATAACATGTCTTTGAATGCAGATGGAGCTACGGCTGTGGAGAACCTTCGGGCGGAACTTGCCCAAGCCAAAGAACAAGCCAGGAAAGGCGATGCGGCTGCCCTAAAGGCAATCAAGGAGCTGAAAGCCAAACAGGATGCTCACTGCCAAAGCAAGGAGGAAATAGCCAGAATGGCTGTGGAATTGAAGAAGGCCGCTGACCATTACGAGCTTCTTGAAAAGGAAGATCGAACGAAGGGGACAGACCTGGAGAAGGTCACGGTGGCAGCAAAAGACACCCGCTCTGCAATGAGGGCGATGAAGGAGGAGCTGCGCCAAGCCGGGGATATTACGGCTGGGAAGCCCTTTATGCTGCGGATGAAGTCCGGAGATCCTAAGTACGCCCCGTTGGACCGGCTGTGGAGTTCTGCGGACGCATATCTGGACTTAGCGGCAAGTGATGCTGATGCGGCCGAATACTTCCGAGATCAAAAAGATCGCAAAGTGGAAAAGCTGTTCTGGTCGCAATTTCACGTTCCAGAGCGTCCGCTTCCATTGACTGATCGGTTGGCCGAATGGGCCGAGCTGAATAGATTGTCCGGACTCGCCATGAGGTCTGTTGTGGATCATCTATGGCCGGAAAGGCCAAAGCCAAACGGTTATTTTAGTTTGTTGCAGCGGTTCTTGGTGCAGTGCCGCATATCAACGCGATGAAGAGGTCGGCGTGCGTAGAGGGTGCGTGGATGGCCCTTGCCCGTGTGAAGACATACTGGGCGGAGATGGAGGCCACCGCCATTGCAGCCCAAGATTCGGACGAGAGCCGAGTACCTGCCGAGCACTGCTTTCGAGAAGTTCTTGAGGGCGCTCGCTCCATAGAGGCGCAGTGCTTGAAGAATATTATGTTCTAATGACATGTATTCCCATTGAAAAACAATGTTTTACTGAATGATGAAGGCTATTTTATACTTGTGCCTACAAGAATTATAATGCCTCCTGTGCGGCCGTTTATGTATGTATGTATTTAACCTGAAAGATGGCAGTCGTCGGCTTCATCCCCCACGCATATAATGCGGGGGTGTTCGCAGAAGACGCATGTTCACACTTGATCCAATGTCTTGGTCCTTTAAGGGGGTGGTAGCGCAGCGAACTAGACAATTGGACTATAATGCTTTAACACTTTCACTTAGCCAGAGGAGTTTGACAGTGGGGCTACTATATAACCCCTGGTGGATCCGCGCTTGTCCGGATTCGGGGCGCGTACATGTCTGGCCGGGAAACAGCCCTTCGTTAAGGCGGAGGAATCCCGAAGATTCCGCTAGGTCATCGAGTGGTTGACCAATCCCACTCTATATCATGACAGTCAGTTTTTGGCTTTCTCTACTGAGGTGCCCGTCCGGATGAACCAGGGCACAATCGCAGTAGTTCTCCTAGTGCCACCTTAGCCGATAGAGCGGAATGTAAGGCAGCAAAACATAGGAGCCGGGCAAACCCAACATTTGACCAAAGACATGATTCGCAGCTGATGCATATAAGGCCAAACTCGCGATGCCGAACACTCCCTAAGGTATTCGGTCTTTATTATGAAAACCGGGCCAAGCAGTGCCCTTTGTAATAAGCCCCTCGTGTCCAGGTACATGCAGTAATCTGACGTGGCCACATGCCAATATGTCAGCATCCATCTCAGTTGTACTGAGAATCCGAGGGATGTGTATCAACAAGAGACAGTACAAAAGGTTTATGCAGGGTCTTAATCTAAAGAGAATCCTTGGAACGGGTCCCTGCTGCACATCTGCGCCTGTGTCTCCGTTGTGCCGTATCCTGGACGAGTGTAGCATGATGGTCATCTGTAAAAGAGAGGAACTTAGCTGAAAAGTTGTCGTGCAAAAGGTAGGTTATACTAAATAAACCAAGTACAGTTCAAGATGAGTAAAATTGAGCCTATTTATCACTTGTTTGCACGCGTTGAGACCCTTGTATTGTTATAGGGGTATAGCCATCAAACCTATATCAATTATATAGCTACGCCGGACTCGTCTAACCGTGTCCGTGGTCTTAACGACCTGTCTGATGCTCTAGCTGGTGAGCCAGTTTAGTGTGCGGCTGCCAAAGCAGCCGCACGGTCTTCTACGCTCAAGGAGCGCTCAATCTTTCCATTTACTGTAATGATGCCACGTGGACCGGGCATCTTAAGCATGAGAGAAGCGTAATGCGGTATTGCGTTAAAGCGAGCGAAAGCTTCGCGTCCGAGTAGTGCTTGATAGCCACTTTGAAACGGAGCGATGTGGAAGGTTAACTTTTCGCTGCGGAAGTTATCGAGAAAGCCGAATATAACCTCTAGTAGCAGGGAGCCCATGCAACGGGCTTCTGGGCCTGGTGTTACTCCTTTAAAGGTAGTATTGTTGTGGCTGATTTTTGCTGGGTCTATCCCCATTTTGCGGATTGTATCCTAATATATCAGGTTTAAACTACTGCCGCCGTCCATCAGAACTCGTGTGAAGTGGTATCCATCAATTATCGGGTCTAACACCAAGGCAGCCCATCCTACATGCCGGATACTTGCCGAATAATCCCGATGGTCGAAGGTGATCGGTTGGGACAACCAGTGGTGGAACTCCGCGGTTATAGGCCCTGGGGCATGTGTCTCTATGAGTGTCGCGTTGTTTTTCTTTATCACGTGTAACACGTTTACTGTTTTGACTTCTGGTGGGAATTTCTTCTGTTCCCCATTGCTTTGCTTGCGAGGCTCATCCTCGTCTTCGCTTGGCGTATCCTGCCCCTTTTGTTCGGCGTTGAGCTTGCCGGACTTTTTGAAGACCCAACATTCTCTATGGGTATGATTTGCAGGTTCGTTGGGGGTGCTGTGGATCTGGCATAATTTGTCCAGAATCTTGTTTAGGCTAGACAGTTCGTCTCTGTTGCCTTTGGAGGGCAGCTTTTGCTGACCTAGCCGAGAGCTTCTGAATCCAGCGTTTACCGCCGTGCTCTTCGGGCTGTCTTCTTTATTCCGGCGCTTGTTTTTGCTGTGTCGCGGCCATTTCCGTCCCTGACTTCGGATGTACTTGGGTCGCTAGTGCTACATCGGGCTAACCAGCTGTCCTCGCCCGCGTAAAAGCGGGTCATGAGGCTTGTTAATGCTGCCATTGTTCTTGGCTTTTCTTGGCCAAGGTGTCTGGCAAGCCATTCGTCTCAAACGCTGTGTTTGAAAGCTGCTAAGGCTTCGGCGTCTGGACAGTCAACTATTTGGTTCTTTTTAGTGAGAAACATGTTCCAAAGCTTCCGGGCTGACTCTCCGGGCTGTTGAGTTATATGACTTAAATCGTCTGCATCTGGTGGTCGGACATAGGTCCTTGAAAATTTGCCCGAAAAGCGTCCTCGAGCTTGTCCCAACTTCCAATGGTGTTTTCGGGGAGGCTTTTAAGCCCGTGCCGGGCTGGCCCTTTGAGCTTGAGGGGTAAGTACTTGATGGCATGGAGATCGTCTCCTTGAGCCATGTGGATATGGAGGATGTAGTCCTCAATCCAGACCCCAGGGTCTGTCGTTCCGTCGTATGCCTCTATGTTTACGGGTTTGAATCCCTCTGGAAATTCATGGTCCAGCACCTCATCGGTGAAACATAGGGGGTGTGCGGCACCCCTGTATTTGGGTGTGCCGTGGTGTTTGGATTTTTGTTGTGTTGCATTGCGTGCTGGAGCGCGCTTTCTTGGCCCGTAGATGGATCTGGTTGCGCCGTCCTTTTGATGCGAGTCCACACGTGGATCGCGTACTGGCTTGTGTGCGGCGTCGTTTGCCGCTCTATGTTGGCCCCGAGGTCGTCTATCTGACCGGATGGTTGTTTTGTTTTGTGATTGTGGGGACTCTAAGGCCTCATCATCGAATTCAGGTAGTAGCTTTCGCTTCGGGTAGCTCTTTGTGTGGCGACTGCCGCCATACTTTTCTGCGGTGTTGAGTACTTTAGTCCATCCGATTCTGAGTGTATCTTCCGCAGCCTTGAGCTTTCGCTTCTGCTTTTTTAGGCTCCATGCGGTGGCGACAAGCCTTTGATGGAGATTCTTCTGCTCCGGTTTGATGCCATACAGACTATTATCTTCGCCGAAGACGGGTTGTTCGGTTTGATTATCAGTGTTGCCATCATTGGATGGTTGTTCAATGCCATGTTCGTCGTCTGCTGGCTCACCCTGCTCTATCGCTGGGCCTGTGTGATCGTTGTTTCTGCCGAGGCAGGATTTGGAGCGGTGTTTATGCCGCCTCTTTGACTGCTTCTCGAGGGAACGATCCTTCGCGTCGTCGTTTTCTTTGGGTGTGTCCACCATGTATACGTCATGGGATGAGGTGGTTGTCCAGTGCCCTGTGGGCAGTGGTTCCTGTTCGTCTCCTGCATCGTCGTCTATGCCGTCGATGTCTTCGAAGTCGAAGTCAAGCATGTCGGTCAAATCGTCGACAGTGGCTACTAAGTGGGCGGTGGGTGGGCGGCGAATTTCTTCGTCATCCGCATCCCAATCCTGCCGGTATCGGGGGATATCTGCCTCCACGAGCACCTATGGGGACGGAGCCCCTTGTCGGTTCGGCGGGGGGCGGAGGTTGCACAAAGAGCAGATCGAGGCGACACACACACACAACGATTTTACCTAGCTTCGGGCCGCATGGATGCGTAAAACCCTACTGCTGCTTGTCTGGTTGATTCGAGTTCTTGCTCTAGAGCGCAAGAAGCTACAGTAAGTTGGAGATGGACGTAGACGAGGGTCTATTGGGTGTCCTCCTTCTCTCCTTCTCTGGTCTCGATCCCTCTCTAGGGTTTCTCCCCTCTCTACGTGCGCATGGGCCTCCTTTTATATGCTAAGGGGTTTCCCACAGGTAGCGACGCAGGTGAGGGTAAAAATGGCAAGGAACTATGCGAACAGAGGTTGCACAGTGCTATCGCACCTAACTCTGACGGCGGGGGACAAAGGCATTAAATGCCCGTCTGGGTCGCCTGAACAGTGCCGAGGCGGACCGTTAGGGGCGCCTCCGCTTTCCACGGGGGCGACTCCGCCAACGTCGCATGCCATGCGCGCGCCCCAGGTTGCGCGGCGCCCCGCCATGTGTCTCCGGGGAAGCTCCAGAGTGACGCGTGGGCAGGTGAGCTGGAGCGCATGCCTGAGGTGGTGGTTTGCCGCGGCAAGTGGCTTGCCGCGGTGGTTGTCTTGCCGCACCTGAGAGCTTGCCGCTCGTCAGGCCTTGCCGAGGCGCGCGGAGCGCCGCGGAGGGCTTCTCTTGGGGTGCCTTGGCTTGGCCGTCCCGGCGAGCTCCTCCCGCCGGGGCCTTGGTGCTTCGGCTTGGTTGTCCCGGCAAGCTCCTCTTGCCGGGGCCTTGTCGCCTTGGCCCGGCAAGCTCCTCTTGCCGGACCTCGCCTTCTTGGCCCGGCAAGCTCCTCTTGCCGGGGCTCGGTCTTCTTGGCTCGATCACTTGGCCTTCGTCCGGCCCAGAAAGGGCCGTGGAGACTCTTGTCGCTCCCCTGGCAAGCCTTGCCGCGGGACGCTACTACTGCCCGTGCACAAGTTTGGGGTACTAAGGTACCCCTACTTTAGTACACCGACAGGAGCCCCCGGCTCTGGGCCATACACGGTGCCGAGCGTTGTTGGGCCAGGCCCTAACAGTGCACGGGCACGCGTGGCCTGGGTTGCGCTGCTCCTTAACTCCGCGTCCGTCGCGCCCTCCCCAAGTGGCGCGCGCTTATCGCGGCATCGTGGGGGGGCGAGGCGTGCGAGGCGTGCGTGACGTGGGTGGCGTGCGCGGGGCTTGAGGCCCGCAGGCATGCGTCACGTCGGGCACGATTCCTTTATTTGGAAAGGCGAAACGTCCGCCCCCACTTTCGAGTGGGGGAAGAGGTTGCCTCATCTGTCGCCTCGGCCCTGCTCGCCCACCACGCGTCCTCCATGCGCTTGGGGTTGCGGTGGTGGAGGCAGGAAGCCGGGCCGACGCGGGTCGAAGTAGAGGGTTGGCCCCGTCGCCTGCCCTTCCTCTGCTTTGATTGGTCGGGCGGGGCGGCCGAGCCCCCACTCCGCCCCTTTATAAGGAGCGGAAGGGGATGACGAGGGTCCGCACTCCTTCCTTCTTCCTTCTCTTAGATCCCTGGTCCCCTCTCCCCAACTGTCATGGAGGAAGGGAACCCTGGTCCTTCTTCGGTGGCGGCAAGGGTTGCCGCCAGGCAGCGCGCCCCTCCTCCCCTTGCCCCCGCGGCAGCGGAGCCAACCGTAAGGGGAGGGGGGAGGGGGCGAGGTCGTGGACGAGGCCGTGGACGGGGCCGAGGCACTCGAGGCGGGCGGGGCGGCGCGCCGGCCTCGCCTCCGCCGGCGGCTCCGTTTCCCCCGGCGGTTCATCTCGGGGACGACCCCTGCGAGTTCATCATCAGGCTGCGCCGGGCGCCTCGCCGTCGCCTCCGCCTCCCGGCTCCCTTCGCGGACGTCTTGGAGGCGGAACAACACGAGACGCTGAGACTGCGCGTGAGGGGCTGCGGGATCAGTGGTACGCGAGTCCACGTCGAATCCCGAGCCCCCGGCGTGGTGTGTCTTGGCCGAGGGTGGAAGACGTTCGCCCGGATCCACAGCTTGATGGAGGGGTTCACCCTTCATTTTAAGCTGATGGAGGGCGATCTCCTCTCCGTCAAGGCCTTCGGGGACCTCGGCACCCGGGCCCGGTGCTGCGTGGATAGCTCCTCCGACAGCGAAGGCTCCTCCTCGAGCGAAAGTGACGAGGAGGGGAGCGACAGCGACGACGAAGGGAGCGGTCGCCGGGATGACGGGTCCGACTAGGTGCCGGTCGCAGCTCCGCGTGGCACCGACGGCCCCCATCGTCCGCGTCGCTGGCGCCGTAAACTCCCCGGGGTCGTGTCCTTGGGCGGCTGGCGTAGGGAGGCTGCGGAAGAGGAAGAGGGCAGGCGGCAAGGCCGCTGCCTCGTCTTCCAACTTCGCCCCAGACGCCGGCACCACCCCCTTCTCGCGGCGACGACCACCGGGGTCTTCTCTCCGGCCCGGCAAGCTCCTCTTGCCGGGGCTTCGTCTTCTCGGGCGGCCGGAGTGGCGAGGCTGCGGAAGAGGCCGGCAGCAAGGCCGTCAACTCGGAGTACGAGGTCTAGATGCCCTCGACAGCGTGTTGACGTCCTGCAGCCTCCTTCTCGAGCTCCGCTTCCGGCGTCGCCGTCTCCATCCAGCCTCCGGAGCTCCGGGGCGGAGCCTCGGACGCTCTCTTGGCGTCTTGTGCCACCCGTAGCTCGTTTAGGCGCCCCTTTTGCCCTTCTCGCCTCCTTGCCGTACCTCCTGAGGAGAGAGACAAGAAAGGGATTATGGGCACCTTATCTTTTTTTTATCTTGTAAGCCCTCGGGGCTTAGTTGTGTTTAAATCTTGTAATCCCATTTTTCATGTTTTTCATTCTCTCTGAGCTGTACCTGAGTGGAATGTTTTTAATGAAAAGGGGAGTGTTTGCCGGACCATTTGTCTCGCGGGTACATCCCGCGGCAAGGAGCGAACCCTTTGCATCATTAAGATAGACACTTCCCTGCCCGGCAACGGACCCTGCCGTCTCCCCGCGCCTCTTGGCCCTCCTCACGCTCTCGGCGGAGGCAGGGAGAGGGCGGGTTCTGGCCCCTCGCTTCCTCCTCTTGCCGCCGCGGCTACTATCAGAAGCGGGCCCCGGGAACGCGCTCCGGGGTTTGTCGCTTAAGAGAGCACGGCAACTTTTAGGAGGAAGCAAGGTTTTCGCATTCCGCAGCTCATGAGAGAATGCATGATAAGGGATGTAAAGACTTATCTGAGGTTGCCGCCCCCGGCAACTCTGGCTTGCCGGGGCGCGGGTGTTGGCTCGCCCTTCTCCCCTTCTTCGTCCTTGAGCGGCTCGGCAAAGGTAGGCAACTCCTACGAGCCAAAGGGAAAGGACGGGAAAAAGACGCGGACTCGACCTCTAAGTTAGGGGTTAGCGACTGTTAGGCACTATCAACCCTAACCAAGGACGAGACTCGACTCAGCATGCATGCTAAAACTTGGGGGCGCCAGCGCTTCATTGCTGCCAGGGTCTGCGCCTGGCTTTGTACAAAGGATTACATGCAACTGCGGCAAGACTTTTGTACAAAGAGTTGGTTGCCGGATGGGGTCCGACAACCGCGCCTTACGGGTAAAACTTGCGAAGATGCTAAATGTTCCAGGAATTGCTCACCGGAGTACCATCTTCGGTCTCGAGGCGGACGGCGCCAGGCCTGTGACTCGTTTCACCCGGTAAGGGCCTTCCCACTTCGGCGTCAACTTGTTGTGTATCTTGGCCGACTGAACGCGCCGAAGAACAAGGTCGCCTTCCTCGAGGCTCCTGGCTTTAACTTTGCGGCTATGATAGCGACGCAGAGCTTGCTGGTAGCGAGCGGATCGCACAGCAGCCTGGAGACGATCCTCCTCGAGGAGCAGTGCGTCATCTTCACGCGACCGCTCTTGCTCAAGCTCATCATAAGCGAGCACTCGAGGTGACCCGTATACGAGTTCCGTGGGGGTAACTGCTTCTGCTCCATAGACTAGAGCAAATGGTGTCTGGCCGGTGGCTCGATTTGGCGTCGTTCTGACCGACCAAAGAACCGCCGGCAGCTCCTCGATCCAGTTCCGTCCACGCTTGAGCAGCTTGTCAAAACTTCTGGTCTTGAGCCCGCGCAGTACCTCGGCGTTGGCCCTTTCCGCTTGACCGTTGCTCCGGGGATGAGCAACAGAAGCGAAGCAGACCTTGGTGCCGAGGTTTTGGGTGTACTGCATGAAAGCGTGGCTTGTAAACTGCGTACCGTTGTCGGTGATGATCCTGTTGGGGATCCCGAAGCGGCAAACAATCGACCTGAAGAATTTGATCGCGGACTGGGCAGTCACCTTCCTCACCGGCTCCACTTCTGGCCACTTTGTGAACTTGTCGATGGCAACGAACAAGTACTCAAAGCCCCCGACGGCTCGGGGGAAGGGGCCGAGGATATCGAGCCCCCAGACCGAGAAGGGCCAGGACAAAGGGGTCATCTGGAGAGCTTGAGCTGGCTGGTGTATCTTCTTGGAATGGAACTGGCACGCTTCACACTTGGTTACTTGTGCAGTTGCATCCTGGAGGGCTGTGGGCCAGAAGAAACCTTGCCGGAACGCTTTGCCGGCAAGTGCTCTGGCGCCAATGTGGTGTCCACATATGCCTCCGTGTATCTCCGCCAACAGCTCCTGTCCGTCTTCCCGGTGAATGCACTTCAATTTCACCCCATTGCGTCCTCTTCTGTACAGTGCGTCGTCGACGAACTGGTACATACTGGACTGCCGGGCTACTCTTTCCGCTTCTTCTTGTTCTTCGGGAAGTTCTCCTGTCTGGAGGAAACGGACAATCTGCTGTGCCCACGTCGGAGCCTGTGGCTCGACGACGAGGACCAAAGGCATGTTGGCGGCTGCGGGAACATCAGCTTCTACGGCGAGGACTTGGGGCTCAGCCGGAGCTTGACGTTCCCCGGCAAGCTTGCCGGGGCATGGCTTGCCGGGAGCGCCTGCTTCATCGGGACAAACCCTGGGGCTTGCCGGAGCGGGCAGCTCCTCAGCACTCTTGGCGTCGATCTTGGGGACTCTCTTGGCGGCGGCTTCGGGAAGCTCTGCCGGGAGATAGTCACCAGAGACCGATCTTCTCTTCTTGCTTGGCCCAGTCGATGGTGTCACGGATGGCTGAGTCAGCTTGAGCACAAAAGTCCCTGGTTCCACAGGTAGCTTTAGTGCGGCGCATTTTGACAGGCCGTCGGCGATGTCGTTCTCTGCTCTTGGAACGTATTCCATTTGCAAGCCGTCAAAGCGCTCTTCCAGCTTCCTCACTTCATCAACGTAAGCTTCCATCAACGAGCACTGGTAATCCTTGTTCACTTGGCGGACGACGAGCTGCGAGTCACCCCTGACAATGAGCTTCTTGATCCCAAGTTCCGCCGCGATCCTGAGACCGGCGATGGTTGCCAGGCAAACACATCGACATTCGCCCGCAGGAAAGCAACGAGCGCGCCTTCCTATTTGGGGTCGAGAGTGGCACTGATGGTGAAGGTACCACCAGTGCCGTCCTCCTTGGCGGGCACCTTCTTGGTCGCTGGTGGAGCAGCCTTCGTCTCCTTGTGTTTACCGGCGGGGCTCGATGGTGCGTCCTCAACGGCAGCGCAGCGCTCCGAAGAGGCGCGCTTGCCGGAGTGGGCACCAGAGCATTCGCCGGGCTTGGCCTTCTTGCCGGCGGGGCTCGATGGCACGTCCTCGACGGCAGCACAGCACTCCGAAGAGGCGCGCTTGCCGGAGTGGGCGCCAAAGCACTTGCCGGACTTGGTCTTCATGCCGGCGGGGCTCGATGGCACGTCCTCGACGGCAGCGTAGCACTCCGAAGAGGCGCGCTTGCCGGAGTGGGCGCCAGAGCACTTGCCGGACTTCTTCTTTCCCCCGGAAGCTCCAGCGGCAAGAGGGCCGCGGGCCGTTGCTGCTGTTGCGTCCCGGTATATTTGGTCGGCGCAGATAAGGGCATCCTTCTTGTCGCCGGGGACAGAAATGACGCTTATCGGGCCAGGCATCTTGAGCATGTTATACGCGTAGTGGGAGGCCGCCATGAACTTGGCGAGCGCTGGTCGGCCGAGGATCCCGTTGTAAGGAAACGGAAAGTCGGCGACGTCAAAGGTGACCTTCTCAGTCCTGAAATTCAGCTCGCTGCCAAATGTCACCGGCAGCGTGATCTTTCCCTTCGGCTTGCTCCTTCCCGGGTTGATTCCTTGGAATGTGCCGGTTTCTTCGAGCTCGCTGTCGGGAACTTGGAGTCTCCGGAGGACAGCAGAGGAGATCAGATTCAAGCCGGCCCCGCCGTCAACTAGCATCTTAGTGACCTTGAGGTTGCGGATCGTTGGGGAAACCAACATCGGCAAGCACCCGACCGCGGTTGTGCGATCAGGGTGGTCCTCAATGTCGAAGATGATAGGCGTGCTGGACCATCTCAGGGGTCTGCGTGACTCGACGGGTGGCTCCGCTGCATTGACCTCCCGCACCCACCGTTTAAGCTGGTGGTGGGAAGTGTGCAGGGAGGCACCGCCGTCCACACACAAGACCTCAGTGGCTTTCTGAAACTCCTGCTCGCTGGTCTCGGGGTCCTCCATGTCTTCGTCGTCGTCATCGTCTTCGCTCTTGTCGCGCCCCCGGGGAGGTCTGTCTGCTTGCCGCTCCTTGTCCTTGCCGCGGCGCTCCCCCGGGCCGGGGCGCTTCGTGCCGGATCCCCCGCCACCTGCTTGGGCTCTCTCCTTGTCGCGTCGTGCGTACTCAGCCTTCTGCAGGTCGATGAGCCGCTCGACTTGCTTGCAACTCTGGAGGTCGTGGCCCCTGGTACGGTGGATCTTGCAGTACTTCTTGTCGGTACCGTCTCGCTTATCGGCAGCGGCCACCGCCCGGCAGTTGGCGCACCCGACAATCTCCTTGCCGGGGCCTCCCGCCTGGGCTTTCTTGGCGGAGCCCTCGCTGCCGGACTTCTCGACAACCAGTACCTCTGGGTTTTTCTTCTTTTTGCCGTTCCGCCGCCGGCCTCTCCTTGCCGGGGCGGTACCTTCACTGTCGGATTCTCCTTCTCCAACACTTTCTCCGGGGAGCTTCCTCCCCTCCTCAGCGCGTGCACACTTGTCGGCCAGGGCGTAAAGCTCGCTGACCACCTTGATTTTGCACATCGCCATCTCCTCCCGCATCCTGCGGTTACGCACGTTCTGGTGGAACGCGCTGATCACCGCAGCAGGGTGGACGTCTGGGATGTTGTAGTGCACACGGCTGAACCTCTGGATGAACTTGCGCAAAGGCTCCCCCTCCTTCTGAACAAGCAGATGAAGGTCGCTCGCCTGGCCATGGGGTTTGTGGCCGCCCGTGAAGGCGCCAACGAACTGATGGCATAGATCTGGCCAGGAGGAGATGGAGCCGTCTGGCAAGTGCATGAGCCAGGATCTGACGTTGGGCTTGAGTACCAGCGGGAAGTAGTTGGCAAGAATCTTATCGTCCCGTCCCCCGGCAGCCTGCACCGCAATGGTGTAGATGCTGAGGAACTCAGACGGATGCGACTTGCCATCGTACTTCTCGGGCACGTCGGGCTTGAAGTTCTTCGTGCTGGGCCACTGGACTTGCCGCAGCTCGCGGGTGAACGCGGGGCAGCCTACCGAATATGGTAGTTCGCCTGGTTCCCCCGGTGCGGGCATGTTTCCAGAGGGCTCAACGCGCTGGTCTGATTGACGCCGTGCCTCTCTTCTGTGCTTGATGCGGGTTTGAGCGTCTTATTCCCTTCGTTCGTGAAGGACTTGGCGTTGGTCGCGGCGGGTTCGTGGGTTCGACGACGCGGTGGAGTCGTTGTCGAGGTGGGCCCGGCGAGTCGGCGACCGCGGTTTCTGGGGCAGGGAGTGCACGGTGGTCGCACCCCCGCCATTCTTGGCGCCATCGGTTCTCGCCTGGGTGACTGGCCGCGGCTGCGACGCGCTGTGCTGCCGCGGAGTGTCACCGTTGGCGAAACCGATGAGGCTCTGGATGGTTGCCCTCCAGTCGTCGAGCTTGTCCGCCGCTGGAGGGTAGTCTAGGAGCAGCTGAACTCGTGCGAGAGCTTCCGCTGGGGTGGCGGGCAGAGGCGGCGTACGGCGCGAGGAGCGGGATGTGCTCGAACTCCTAACTATGTTAGAAGGAGCAGCACCCGGTCCAGGCAGGCGCGCGATGCTCGTTCCGGCACGCTGGATCGCATGCTGGTCCCGAGCGCCTTGGGACCCACCAGCACGGTCTGGGTCCAGCGAGCGTATGGTACCATGGGTACCATGACGCTGCTGGTTTCGCGCCTCCTGAGAGGGGCGCGGGGCGAGCTCGGACGTCGCGGGACCAAGAACTGGTTCGACGGCGCCCGTTCCTCCGCCGGCGTCCTCTCCACCACCCGTCTGCTCCATGGGCGGTGGGTTCGGCGCTGACGGACCGGTCGCCTCCGGAGCTTTCTTCTTCGGCGCCATGCCGGCGCAAACAATGAGAGTCTGGCTCGCGCGGACGCCGGACCTGGTTCACACAACCTCGACGCACCCCCTACCTGGCGCGCCAAAGATGTCGGGGGATATCTGCCTCCACGAGCACCTATGGGGACGGAGCCCCTTGTCGGTTCGGCGGGGGGCGGAGGTTGCACAAAGAGCAGATCGAGGCGACACACACACACAACGATTTTACCCAGCTTCGGGCCGCATGGATGTGTAAAACCCTACTGCTGCTTGTCTGGTTGATTCGAGTTCTTGCTCTGGAGCGCAAGAAGCTACAGTAAGTTGGAGCTGGACGTAGACGAGGGTCTACTGGGTGTCCTCCTTCTCTCCTTCTCTGGTCTCGATCCCTCTCTAGGGTTTCTCCCCTCTCTACGTGCGCATGGGCCTCCTTTTATATGCTAAAGGGTTTCCCACAGGTAGCGACGCAGGTGAGGGTAAAAATGGCAAGGAACTGTGCGAACAGAGGTCGCACAGTGCTATCGCACCTAACTCTGATGGCGGGGGACAAAGGCATTAAATGCCCGTCTGGGTCGCCTGAACAGTGCCGAGGCGGACCGTTAGGGGCACCTCCGCTTGCCACGGGGGCGACTCCGCCAACGTCGCATGCCATGCGCGCGCCCCAGGTTGCGCGGCGCCCCGCCACGTGTCTCCGGGGAAGCTCCAGAGTGACGCGTGGGCAGGTGAGCTGGAGCGCATGCCTGAGGTGGTGGTTTGCCGCGGCAAGTGGCTTGCCGCGGTGGTTGTCTTGCCGCACCTAGGAGCTTGCCGCTCGTCAGGCCTTGCCGAGGCGCGCGGAGCGCCGCGGCGGGCTTCTCTTGGGGTGCCTTGGCTTGGCCGTCCCGGCGAGCTCCTCCCGCCGGGGCCTTGGTGCTTCGGTTTGGTCGTCCCGGCAAGCTCCTCTTGCCGGGGCCTTGTCGCCTTGGCCCGGCAAGCTCCTCTTGCCGGACCTCGCCTTCTTGGCCCGGCAAGCTCCTCTTGCTGGGGCTCGGTCTTCTTGGCTCGATCACTTGGCCTTCGTCCGGCCCAGAAAGGGCCGTGGAGACTCTTGTCGCTCCCCTGGCAAGCCTTGCCGCGGGACGCTACTACTGCCCGTGCACAAGTTCGGGGTACTAAGGTACCCCTACTTTAGTACACCGACAGCCGGACATAGTTCGGCCAGGTTTCTCCTGACAAGGAGAGGGACCTTAATGAGTTTAGTATGTCGCCGAAGGGCGAGTGCTGAAAGATATCCACGGAGGTGAACTCCATGATCCGCGCCCACTCGGATTCGATAGGCACGGGTGCAGGCGGTTCGGAGTCCGTGGCCGGAGAAGAATCCGGCACTTTGGAGTCACGGCTCTCGTGAAGGGTAAGGTCAGTACTCGGCTCGATCGCCGCTGATACTGCGGCCTCCGTGGCGGGGTCTATCCACCCGTCCATGGATGGTGCAGTTGGCTCCGAATTGAGGGTCGGAGCAATAGCCGGTGCAGTCGCCTGAACTCTGTCCAATGGTAGAGCTAAATCATGCTCATCGTGACCGTGCGGCGCATTCGGCAGGGGCTCGAATACGTCGAAGATCAAGTCTTCGTGGATGTCGGCCGTGTAGTTTAACCTTCCAAACCTGACCTGGTGGCCAGGGGTGTAACTCTCGATCTGCTCCAGATGGCCAAGCGAGTTGGCCCGCAGTGCGAAGCCGCCGAATACAAAGATCTATCCGGGGAGAAAAGTCTCACCCTGGACTGCATCTATCGATTATCGAAGGATCCATCAAGCCTAATGATGACGACACAGAGGAACTCTCAATGAAAGCACCAATGTCGGTGTCAAAACCGGCGGATCTCGGGTAGGGGGTCCCGAACTATGCGTCTAGGCAGATGGTAACAGGAGACAAGGGACACGATGTTTTTACCCAGGTTCGGGCCCTCTCGATGGAGGTAAACCCTACTCCTGCTTGATTGATATTGATGGTATGGGTATTACAAGAGTTGATCTACCACGAGATCGAAGAGGCTAAACCCTAGAAGCTAGCCTATGGTATGATTGTTGTTCTTGGTCCTACGGACTAAACCCTCCGGTTTATATAGACACCAGAGGGGCTAGGGTTACACAGAGTTGGTTACAAGGAAGGAGATCTACATATCCGTATTGCCAAGCTTGCCTTCCACGCCAAGGAGAGTCCCATCCGGACACGGGACGAAGTCTTCAATCTGGTATCTTCATAGTCCAACAGTCCGGCCAAAGGATATAGTACGGCTGTTCGGATACCCCCTAATCCAGGAATCCCTCAATACCCCTCTGATTATGAACATGAATATGCTTTGTGAGTAGTTACGTTTGTTCCTGAGGACATGGGAGGAGTCTTGCTATTAGTAGTCATGTGAATTTGGTATTCGTTCGATATTTCGATGAGATGTATGTTCTCTCTCATCTAGTGGTGTTTTGTGAACTTCGACTACATGACACTTCACCATTATTTGGGCCTAGAGGAAGGCATTGGGAAGTAATAAGTAGATGATGGGTTGCTAGAGTGACAGAAGCTTAAACCCTAGTTTATGCATTGCTTCATAAGGGGCTGATTTGGATCCATATGTTTCATGCTATGGTTAGGTTTACCTTAATACCTCTTTTGTAATTGTGGATGCTTGCAAAAGGAGTTAATCATAAGTGGGATGCTTGTCCAACTAAGGACAACACCCAAGCACCGGTCCACCCACATATCAAATTACCAAAGTACCGAACGTGAATCATATGAACGTGATGAAAACTAGCTTGACGATAATTCCCGTGTGTCCTCGGAAGCGCTTTTCTCTATATAAGAGTTTGTCCAGGCTTGTCCTTTGCTACAAAAAGGATTGGGCCACCTTGCTGCACTTTATTTACTTTTGTTACTTGTTGCTTGTTACAAATTATCTTATCACAAAACTATCTGTTACCTATAATTTCAGTGCTTGCAGAAAATACCTTGCTGAAAACCGCTTATCATTTCCCTTGCTGAAAACCGCTTATCATTTCCTTTTGCTCGTCGTTGGGTTCGACACTTACTTATCGAAAGGACTATGATAGATCCCCTATACTTGTGGGTCATCAGTCGTCGCCGTAGGAGGAACCGTTGGAGAGGTCTTTGAAGAAGACCATGGCGACCCCGGCGGTAGGATGCGAGACGGGAAGAGCGAGGAAGCGGCTATAGCTTAGGAAGGAAGAAAGGAAGGAGGAAACAGGAGAACTGTGACTTGTGGTCGGGGAGAAAAGGGGGTGGGGAAGGGGGGAAGGGGGCGGGGTAGATATTTTAGCGGTAGGCCAAAATTTTGGAAATGTGGAGGGAACCTTTGCGCGCGGTGCCGCCGGAGCATTCACTTTGAACGATTTTGTGCATCGCAAACGATTCTTCTGCTTTACGTGCATGGGATGAATTTGATAATTCAAATTTTGGTGGAAACTTCCCCGGGTACGTCATTGCACAATTTAACATCGCTTGCTAATTTGGGCACACAAAAGAGTGTACAGCAGACATACCACACTTACTGAATCGAGCAATTTTAGTAATTAAAAAGAGCTAGCTGACCTAAACAGTGCTCTAACAAAAGACCAGCATTAAAAACAAAGCCTAAGTACGCATAACTTTAACAAATCCACCGCCGCGCCGGCCTATTCGTCGCCGGTGTGAGATGGGACGTCGATGACTTGTCCTGGCGACATGCCGCCATTGGTGGACTCCGTGTTCCCCTGCTAAAGTCAACCGCGTCCTCGTCCTCATCCTCGTCCTCGGCGCCACCTTCAAGGTTGTAGTATTCATAGTAGTGGTTGCGCGAGAGCTCATGTTGGTACTCCACCGCCGATTCCTCGATGGACAGACTCTTCTCTACCTCAACCTTGGCCATGCGCAACTCCTCCTCTCGGTGCTCCTCAATCTCTGCCACATCCTACATCTCTAGCTCCCTCTCGACGACCTCATGAGGAAGCAGGTGCTCCATGGCCACTGTCGCCTTTTCGGACGTGGGTTGCATGTTGTAGTCCGAGGTGGCCTGGAATATCTTGGCATGTACATCCTCGATCTTGGCGTGGATGGCCTCGACCCGGGCCAGGGCGACATCGGCAGCACGGACGCCAGCTCGAGCGCTCTCGGCGTTTGCAGCCGCCGTCGCAGCAGCTGTAGCCGTCTCGGCTGCTGCAGCTGCCCTGTCGGCTGCCGCAGACGCCCTCTCGGTGGAAGCGGCCGCGCTCAATGCGGAAGCGGCAACACTCTCGGCGCAGGCGGCAGCGCTCGGGGGGACGCGGCCATCGTACGGGCCTTCACGAAGCGTTTCCATGGCGTCATCTTTGCAAGAAGGGGTGCGGGAATGGGGATCGGGATTCGTGGATTCGGGGGTTGCCGGCACTGGAGAAGACGAGCCGGCGAAGCTTAAGGAGGGAGACTTAAATAGACCCAGATATTTTCATCGCAAATGGTACCTAGAAAACAATTTTGTGTGATGTTGTACATATTTTTTATTAGCTGTGAAAGACGAATTTGGAGTAAAGTGGCAATGGATGGTGTTTTAAATGTACGAGAAATTTGTAGTACTAATACAACTGTCATGACAAATTTTAGAAAATTTCAGGGGTCATTTGACCTTTTAAGACATTTAAGTGATTTTCTAGCCATTTAATAACCGTAATTGAAATTTAAACTACATGTACATGCAACAGGTAACCATAACGGTTTGAAAACTCATATTTTGTGTACTTGTGTGCGTTTTAATTCCATGTGCAGTAAATTGGAAGGAATTTTCAAACATATTGGTCTAACGCCTATAACACAATTAAGCATGGAGTGACATGGAATTTCAATTCAAAAAAATCAGAAACACATGAAATCTTGGTTGATGTAATGTCATGCCACCAAGATGATGTGGTAAAAAATTGGCATGTTTGACAAAAGTTTGGACACACACCCCTCACAAACCGGAGCAACTTACTAGAAGGCTCGTGGTTCCGAGAGGGAACAATGCATGTCTAATGACGAATGGGAGATAGCTCCTCTTACAGCCTTCAATTTTTTTCTACGTTTAACATGCACTACTACAACTGTAATGTGAAATTTTGGAAAATTGTAGGGGTCATTTGACCTTTCAAAGACACTTAAGTGATTTTCTAGCCATTTCATGACCGTAATTCAAACTTGAACTACGTCTATATGCAACGGCTAACCAAAATAGTTTGAAAAATCATATTTGTGTACTTCGGTGCGAGTTTATTCCATGTATAGTAAATTAGAAGTAATTTTCAAACATATTTGTCTCATGACATGGACACATGCATATGTATGCATGGAATGACATGGCATTTTAATTCCAAAAAAATTTAAAAAATATCAGAAACACATGAAACCTTGGTTGATGTAATGTCATGCCACCAAGATGATGTGGTAAAAAAATTGGCATGTTTGACGAAAGTTTGGACACAAACCCCTCACAAACCGGAGCAACTCGTTAGAAGGCTCGTGGTTCTGAAAGGGAGGAATGCATGTTTGATGACGAACGGGAGATAGCTTCCTCTTACGGCCTTCAATTTTTTCTACATCTAACGTGCACTACTACAACTATAATGTGAAAATTTGGAAAATTCTAGGGGTCATTTGACCTTTTAAAGACATATAAGTGATTTTCTAGCCATTTAATGACCGTAATTCAAATTTGAACTAAATCTACATGCAACGGCTAACCGAAACGGTCTAAAAAATCATATTTGTGTACTTGTGTGCAAGTTAATTTCATGTGCAGTAAATTAGAAGGAATTTTCAAACATTTTTGTCTCACGACATGGACACATGCATATGTATGCATGGAGTGACATGGCATTTTAATTCCAAAAAATTAAAAAATATCAGAAACACAAGAAACCTCGGTTGATGTAATGTCATGCCACTAAGATGATGTGGTAAAAAAGTTGGCATGTTTGACAAAAGTTTGGACACAAACCCCTCACAAACGGAGCAACCCACTAGAAAAGGCTCGTGGTTCCGAAAGGGAACAATGCATGTTTGATGATGAACTAGAGATAGCTTCCTCTTACGACCTTCAGTTTTTTCTACGTCTAACTAGCACTACTACAACTATAATGTGAAATTTTGGAAAATTCTAGGGGTCATTTGACCTTAAAGACATTTAAGTGATTTTCTAGCCATTTAATGATTGTATTTCAAATTTGAACTAAATCTACATGCAACGCCTAACCAAAACGGTTTGAAAAATCATATTTGTGTACTTGTGTGCGAGTTAATTCCATGTGCAGTAAATTAGAAGGTATTTTCAAACATATTTCTCTCCTGACATGGACACATGCATATGTATGCATGGAGTGACATGGAATTTTAATTCCAAAAAATTAAAAAACTACCAGAAACACATGAAACCTTGGTTGATGTAATGTCATGCCACCAAGATGATGTGGTAAAATAATTGGCATGTTTGGCGGCAGTTTGGACACACACCCCTCAGAAATCGGAGCAACACACTAGAAGGCTCGTGGTTCCAAGAGGGAACAATGCATGTTTGATGACGAACGAAGATAGTTTCCTCTTACGGCCTTCAATTTTTTTCTACGTCTAACGTGCATTACTACAACTGTAATGTGAAATTTTGGAAAATTCTAGGATTCATTTGACCTTTTAAAGTCATTTAAGTGATTTTCTAGCCATTTAATGACTGTAATTCAAATTTGAACTACATCTACATGCAACGCTAACCAAAACAGTTTGAAAAATCATATTTGTGTACTTGTGTGCGAGTTAATTCCATGTGCAGTAAATTAGAAGTAATTTTGAAACATATTTGTCTCACGACATGGACACATGCATATGTATGCATGGAGTGACATGGAATTTTAATTCCAAAAAATTAAGAAAATATCAAAAACACATGAAACCTTGGTTGATCTAATGTCATGCCACCAAGATGATGTGGTAAAAAAATTGGCATGTTTGGCAAAAGTTTGGACACAAACCCCTCACAAACCGGAGCAACTCATTAGAAGGCTCTTGGTTCCGAAAGGTAACAATGCATGTTTGATGACGAACGGGAGATAGTTTCCTCTTTCGGCCTTCAATTTTTTTTCTACGTCTAGCATGCATTACTACAACTGTAATGTGAAATTTTGAAAAATTCTAGGGGTCCTTTGACCTTTTAAAGACATTTAAGTGATTTTCTAGCCATTTAATGACCGTAATTCAAATTTGAACTACATCTACATGCAACGCCTAACCATAATGGTTTGAACTCCATTTTCTATCTGTTTTTGTATACTAATTTGAATCTAGCTGTTATCATCCACATATACAGAATGGAAGCGTATATACACACATTGAAACAGAACATATAGGAACGGAAAAAAAGAGTACACACATTGAAACAGAGGAATAAATAGAGCAATACTATGATTGTTCTGAATACACAGCTATCCACATCGAAACGACTCAACAAAATAAAATGCGTCCATGAGACCATGACTAGCAACCCTTGCCTAGGGTAGCTAATGGCTCTGACTGAACTTGTGCAGGCGTTCATCCAAGCGGTCGACACGCTCGCAGTACATCTGGAGCGCGATCTCGAGCTCCAAGTTGATTATTTCATCGGAGTTCACCAGCTCGAGGATGCGACGGCCATGTTCCTCTACTGCGCCCAGGTGGACACCTGGGCCAAGGAGGCGGTCGAGCCTACGGACCAGCGAGTTGGCATCCAGCAGGCTGCGGACAAGGCAAACGGCGACACCCATGCGAACGGCACGGTGGGCGTCCGGTGCAAGTACGGCACGGCTGGCCTCTTGTGCAAGTACGACGCTGAGGGCCTCTGCCCACTCCTGGCGAGGAATGGGGGTACTGACGGGACGTGTACCCAGCTGCGACGCCGTGCCGACAGCAGGCAAGCGTCGATGGACCCACTCTTGCTGTGCGGAGCAGCGCGCCTCTCGCTCTGCGATGCTCCAAGGTTCTCGCCGTGCGGCGAGCCGCGGCCTATCAGTGCGGACGCGCCTAGCTTGCTCTGCGGTGCACCATCGATCATGTTGTGCAGCAAGCTGCAGCCTGTCGGTGCTGACATGCCTATCTAGATCTGCAGCGCTCAAGCGCCATGCGCCAAAGGTCTGCTCAACCCTGGCGATGACCCACATCACGGCATCATCAATCATGTTGTCGGGGAGCGCCTCGGCCTCGACGGGCCGTGGCGCCTACTTGTTTTCCTAGTCGACGAGGTTGATGGCAGAGGCAGTGCTTTGGTGGGTTGGCATTCTTGGAAAAGGTGGATGTGCTACAGGCTACGCTTGTCGCCTCCGTGCGCCGCCTAGGTTTATGCGCAATATCGCTGGGTGGCGGGAAACAGATGAGGAAATGGTGGTAAACGGTGGCATGTTCGTAAAACGCCATCAATTAATGTAAACTTAGCATAGAAGGAACATCGAGCTAGCACAATAAGTAGATGATGATCAGATGAAGACAAACCACACTAGGGAACCCGTTGGTCATGAATTCATCAATCGCAAATGGTTGAATACTAGCAAGCGTTTGCCCACAACACACATGGCCTATTCCATCACAAACAGGTCGGATGGATCAACTGTATGCCACGTATCACACATTGTCAAAAAGTAATGCGATGGACCTTCTTTAACATGTGTCGTATCGGTCATTTAATTTGACAAATATGACCCATCCTATCAGTTAATTTAACATCAACAGAACTTCCCATCCATTCACCCATCTGATGGCTGCTCCAGCCTGAGCACACTTAACTTGAGAGTTCTCTTACATGAGCTACTGGTGGAACAACTAGTCCTTGCTGATAGGATGCCTCTTCGCATCCTTATGGCGTATCCGGATGACCGCCTGTCCCCCAATGGCCAATAGATGATGTGTAGATAGAGCATATCACATACGTCATACTAGAAGCAATCGTTTGTGTTATTATCGGTCTTCGCACACATTTCTGATTATAGACATGATTGCCGCGTATCACACACATCTTGTTATATTGAACCATTTATGTTCTCTTGTCTCAACGCAAACAGTTCATCCGAGTGAACCGCATGTCGTATATCGCACACACCTTCATCTGGCTGCCCGTTTCTTTTGTGTTTCCTAATCACAAACAGTTCATCCGAGTGAACCATATGTTGTATATCACACTTCATCTAGTTGCCCGTTTCTTTTGTTCCTCCTCATCACAAACAGTTAATTGAGATGAACCGTATGCCCTGCATCGCACACGCAACTAAAATCTGAACTGTGTTTGATGCATCCTCCATCGCAAACGTTTTGCACCTTTTTGACGGTTCTTTTACACCACCGTTTGCGATTATGGCATCGCACACAGTTTCGTCGAAGGGTCTCTGATCGTAGTGTCGCGTTAGCAGCAACCTGCAGTAGTGATGAAGAGATGGTGTCCCTAACCAAAGCAACTAGGAGCTTCTTTGGTAAACCCCGGGGAGAAACAACCCTCACACACCTGTAGCTTAAGCTTATTCATAAGATTGATAAAAAACAATCAAGGAAATTACTTTGGTTAGAACATAGTTTGCTATGGTAGTAGTTCAAGTTGGATTTAACCCTTAGGAAGTTGCACAACACGGTGGTACTAAGTTTGCTAGATGATGTTTTTTTAACTTAATCTATTTTTCTAGTCACTTTTTTGTTGGCATCCACAGCAGTTGTACTTGCACACATAGTAGTCCTCAGTTGGATATGATCATTGAAAAGTTGCACAACACAGCGACACTAAGTTTGCTAGATGATGTTTATTCTCAAGTTAATCTATTTTTTCTAGTCACTTTTTATGTTGGCATTTGTAGTAGTTGCAGTTGCACACATAGTATTTCTCAGTTGGATATGCTCATTGGAAAGTTGCACAACATGGCGATACTAAGTTTGCTAGATGATATGTTTTCTTAACTTAATCTATTTTTTCTAGTCACTTTTTTTGTTGGCACCCGTAGTAGTTTTAGTTGCACATATAATAGTTTTTTTAGTTGGATATAATAATTCGGAAGAACAAGGCGAAGAACTAGTTGGATATACTAAGTTGTAGTTGCACATATAGTAGTTTTTTCTTGACTTAAACGCCTCTCTAACAACTAGTACTGTCACTCTATAGATGACAAGGGGAAGAACAAGGCGAAGCAGTGATGTCCGGGTTGTGTCCTTTATGTATCTAGCTATCTGGTGCAGCTTGAAGCTACGTCGGTATTTCCCAAAAGAGGAAGGGATGATGTAGCACATCGGCGGTAGGTATTTCCCTCACTTATGAGACCAAGGTTATCGAACCAATAGGAGAACCAAGCAACACAACGTAAACAGCCCCTGCACACAAATAACAAATACTCGCAACCCGACGTGTAAAAGGGGTTGTCAATCCCTTTCGGGTAGCGGCGCCCCAAGATAGGCAAACGCA
Organism: Aegilops umbellulata; assembly: GCA_032464435.1. Lineage (NCBI taxonomy): Eukaryota > Viridiplantae > Streptophyta > Magnoliopsida > Poales > Poaceae > Aegilops > Aegilops umbellulata. The sequence goes on from CP136056.1 coordinate 185,719,804, forward strand.
CGTGAATAAAATTGTAGTAGATTGATATGTCGAACGCCAAATAAAATAAATAAGAATAAAGCGCAGCAAGGTATTTTTGTATTTTTGGTTTAATAGATCTGAAAATAAAATAAAAGGAAAAGTAGATCGCAAAGGCAAATAATTTGATAAAGAGACCCGGGGGCCGTAGGTTTTACTAGTGGCTTCTCTCGAGGAAAATAGCAAACGGTGGGTTAATAAATTACTGTTGGGAAATTGATAGAACTTCAAATGATCATGATGATATCTAGGCAATGATCATTACATAGGCATCACGTCCAAGATTAGTAGACCGACTCCTGCCTGCATCTACTACTATTACTCCACACATCAACCGCTATCCAGTGTATTAAGTTCATGGAGAAACAGAGTAATGCAACAAGAACGATGACATGATGTAGACAAGATCTATCTATGTAGAGATAGACCCCATCGTTTTATCCTTAGTAGCAATGATACATACGTGTCAGTTCCCCTTCTGTCACTGGGATCAAGCACCGTAAGATCGAACTCACTACAAAGCACCTCTTCCCATTGCAAGATAAATAGATCAAGTTTTCCAAACAAAACCCAAATATCGTAGAAGAAATACAAGGCTATAAGCAATCATGTATATAAGAGATCAAAGAAACTCAAATAACTTACATGGATATAAAAAGATATATCTAATCATAAACTCAAAGTTCATCCGATCCCAACAAACACACCGCAAAAAGAGTTACATCATATGGATCTCCAACAGACCATTGTATTGAGAATCAAATGAGAGAGAGGAAGCCATCTAGCTACTAACTACGGACCTGAAGGTCTACAAAGAACTAGTCACGCATCATCAGAGAGGCACCAATGAAAGTGGCGATCCCCTCCGTGATGGTGTCTAGATTGGGTTTGGTGGTTCTGGACTCTGTGGCGGCTGGAATTGATTTTTGTCGACTCCCCTAGGGTTTCTGGAATATTTGGGTATTTATAGAGCAAAGAGGTGGTCCTGGGGGCACCCGAGGTGGGCACAACCCACCACGGCGCGCTTGGGCCTCCTGGCTCGCCCTGGTGGGTTGTGCTCCCCTCGGAGCACCCCCCAGGCATTGCCTTGGCCCATTGGGTGTCTTCTGGTCCATAAAAAATCTCTGTAAATTTTCGTTGCATTTGGACTCCGTTTGGTATTGATTTCCCGCGATGTAAAAAACATGCAGAAAACAGCAACTGGCACTTGGCACTATGTCAATAGGTTAGTACCAAAAAATGATATAAAATGATTATAAAACATCCAAGATTGATAATATAACAGCATGGAACAATAAAAAATTATAGATATGTTAGAGACATATCAGCATCCCCAAGCTTAACTTCTGCTCGTCCTCGAGTAGGTAAGTGATAAAAACAGAATTTTTGATGTGGAATGCTGCCTAACATGTCATCTCATATTTCTTTTCTTTATAGCATGGACATTTGGACTTTTATATTGTTCAAAGCAATAGTCTAGTTTTGACATGACAACTTAAATACTCAAGTATATCAACGAGCAACCATGTCTTTCAAAATATCAACGCTAAAATAAGCTATCCCTAGCCCATCATGCTTAATCATTGATCCATTCATGAAACACACTCGCATATTAACTACACCCAATGCTCAAGTACGATCATAGTGCCTCCTAGTCGGTGTTTTATAAGAGAATATGGATACTCAATTTCACAATAAAAATTGCATAAAGTAAAAGGAAGGCCCTTCGCAGAGGGAAGTACGGATTTGTAGAGGTGCCAGAGCTCAAAGTAGCAAACTTAGAGATAAAAACATTTTGGGAGGTGTGTCCTTCCCACCAACGAAAACGACTTAGAGTTCCCAACACTTTACATGCTAGATATATCATATACGGTTCCCAAACAGAAAATAAATTTTATTCCTTTTTTCCACCATACTTTCACTTTCCATGGCTGGCCGAATCCACGGTTGCCTTCCATACCAACACTTTCCAAGGAATTTATTATTTGACAACATAAAGTAAATTCATTTTTCATTTCGGGACTGGGCATCCCTAATATCTTTGCCTTACTCTCGTGCAATGACAAGTGAATAAACACTCATCATGAGAATTACACATCTAGCATGGAAAATATTAGCCACCCCTCACCGCCTCGCGAGCGGTATGAGCGCACAAAAGAGAAATTTATTTTGAATATTAGAGATGGCACATACAAATTTGCTTAGAACAGCAAAAGAATACCGCATATAGGTAGGTATAGTGGACTCATGTGGCAAACTGGTTTAGAGGTTTTTGGATGCACAAGTAGTGATCATACTTAGTGCAAAATGAAGGCTAGCAAAAGATTGAGAAGCGACCAATCAAGAAACGAATAATCTCATAAGTGAGCATTAAGCATAATTAACACCAAATAATGCACCACAAGTAGGATATAATTTCATTGCATAATTATTGACTTTCGTGCTTGCATAGGGAATCACAAACCTTAACACCAATATTCTTACTAAAGCATAATTACTCATCAAGATGACTCACATATCACATCATCATATCTCAAAACTATTACTAAGAATCAAGTTTATTTTGTCCAATGATCTTCATGAAAGATTTTATTATATCCTTATTGGATATCTATCACTTTGGAACTAATTTTCATATGTTGCTTTTGATAAGCTCAAACAAATATAAGTGAAGATCATGAGCATGATATTTCTTTCTCTCAAATTAATTTAAGTGAAGCAAGAGAGAATTTCTTCAAAATTTTAATAACTATCAAATAAATCTAAGTGAAGCAAGAGATCATTTGTTCAAAAATACTAAAGCACACCATGCTAAAAAAAATATAAGTGAAGCAGTAGAGCAAGCCCATAGCTCATAAAAATTTAAGTCAAGCATAGAGAGCAATTCTAACAAGTCATGACATAATTTTGGCTCTCTCAAATAGGTGTGTCCAGCAAGGAATCAAGACTTAAAACACAAAATAAAACAAGCAAAGACTCATATCATACAAGACGCTCCAAACAAAACACATAGTATGTGACGAATAAAAATATAGCTTCGGGTAAAATACCGATGGTCGTTAGAAGAAAGAGGGGATGCCACTCGGGGCATCCCCAAGCTTAGTTGCTTTCTCTTTTTTGGATAATAGCTTGGGATGCTGGGGCATCCCCAAGCTTAGGCTCGTCTTACTACTTATTCCTTCATCCATCGTAAGATAACCCAAAACTTGAAAACTTCATCTCACAAAACTCAACAAAACCTTCGTTAGATCCGTTAGTATAAGAAAGCAAATCACTACTATAAGTACTATAACAAACCAATTCATATTTTGTTCTTGCATTATATCTACTGTATTCCAACTTTTCTATGGCAAAAACTCATCAAATAAAACCATAGAGCCATCAAAACAAGCACACAACACAAAGAAAACAGAATCTGTCAAAAACAGAACATTCTGTAGCAATCTGGATATTTCGAATACTTCTGAAACACCAAAAATTCTGAAAAATTAGGACGGCCTGAGCAATTTGTATATTAATCTTCTACAAAAAGAATTGGCATTTTATCATGCTCTGGTAAAATATGAGAATTGTTTTCATGAGTGCAAAAGTTTCTGTTTTTTACCAAGATCAAACAACTATCACCCGGGAAGATCCTAAAGGCTTTACTTGGCACAAACACTAATTAAAACACAAAAAACACAATCTTAACAGTAGTATAATTGTGCAAACACTCAAGAACAGAAAGAAAAAAGCAAAAATAATTTTTTATTCATTGGATTGCCTCCCAACAAGCGCTATAGTTTTACGCCCTTAGCTAGGCATAAAGTAAGGATCTAAGTTTTGTCATCTTTGTTTCGAGATCCATAAGATGCCCTCATGATTGATTCGTATGGTGGCCTAATTCTTGTTCTAGGGAAGTGTTCCATACCCTTCCTCAAAGGAAATTGGAACTTAATATTGACTTCTTTCATATCCATCACGGCACCGATAATGCATAAAAACGGTCTACCAAGAATAATTGGACAAGACGGACTGCAATCAATATCAAGACCAATAAAATCTATGGGCACATAATTACTATCTGAAAGAATGAGAACATCATTAATTCTTCCCATACGATTTTTAACTGTAGAATCCTCCAAGTGCAATTTTAAAGAACATTCTTCAATATCGGTAAGACCAAGCAAAACACTCATAATTTTTAATCTTGACTTCAATAGTAGGTTCCCATTCATCATGCAATTTTCTAGGAATTTAAACTTCTAATCCCAATTATTCTTCAAAAGCTTTCATCATAGCATCAACAATATGTTTAGTAAAAGCTTTATTTTATTCATAAGCATGGGGTGAATTTATCATGGATTGCAACAAAGAAATACAATCAATCAAAGAGCGACTATCATAATTAAAGTCCTTGTAATCCAAAAGAGTGGGCACATCACTAGTTAAAGTTTTGACCTCTTCAAACCCACTTTCATCAATTTTCTCAACAAGATTTTCACCCTCCGAATTATCAGGACGCCTTCTAACTAAAATTGACTCTTCTCCAGACCGCTTTTGATCAATCTTAACTTTACTAAACAAGGAATCAATAGTAGAAACACCAATCATTTTAAGATCTTCATCACTTTAAAGAAAGCAATCACTAGAAAACGCTTTTTCTTAAAATTCTCTTTTAGCTCTAAGCATAGCGGTTCTTTTCTTACTTACTTCCATAGAAACATAAAGAGCTTTAATTGATTACTCAACCTTAGGCACAAACATTTTCATCTTGATATTGCCCACATCATGAGAAATTTTATCAACACTTCTAGGCAAATTATCAATCTTATTCAACTTTTCTTCTATGGTAGTGTTGAAAACTTTTTGCGTGTTGATAAATTCCTTAATATTATTCTCAAGATCAGAGGTTTCCAATTATTATTATAAGAGGGATTTCCATAGGAATTACCATAATTATTATAGGAATTACTAGGAAAAGGCCTAGGATTAAAATTACCTCTATAAGCATTGTTGTTGAAATTATTTCGAGAGATAAAATTCACATCTACGGCATCACTAGTTTGCTCAATCAAAGTAGACAAAGGCATATCATTGAAATCAATAGGAGCACTTTTACTAGAAACCAATTTCATAAGAGCAGCAACTTTTTCACTCAAAGAAGAAATTTCTTCAACCGAATTAACTTTTTTACTAGTAGGGGCTCGTTCGGTATGCCATTGTGAATAATTTGACATGATATTATCAAGCAATTTGGTGGCTTCACCCAAAGTAATTTCCATAAAAGTACCACCCGTGGTGGAATCTAAAAGATTACGAGAAATAAAATTCAACCCCGCATAAGAATTTTGTATGATCATCCAAAGATTTAACCATGAGTTGGGTAATTCCTTAGCATCATTTTTATCCTTTCCCAAGATTGTGCAACATGCCCATGTTCAAGTTGCTTGAAATTCATGATCCGGGTTCTAAGGGAAATGATTTTTGCGGGCGGAAAATACTTAGTGATGAAAGCATCTTTGCACTTATTCCAAGAATCAATACTATTGCGAGAAAAGAAGAGAACCAGTTTTTTGCAGAATCACGCAAAGAAAACGGAAATAATTTCATCTTCACCACATCATTGTCCACATCTTTTTTCTTTTGCATATCGCATAATTCCACGAAGGTATTAAGATGGGATGCGGCATCCTCATTAGGAGTACTGGAAAATTGATCTTTCATAACAAGATTCGGCAAAGCAGTATTAATATCACAAGACTCCGCACTGGTGGCAGGAGGAGCAATCAGAGTGCCGATAAAATCATTGTTGTTTGTATTTGAGAAATCACACAACTTGGTGTTCTCTTGAGTCATGATGACTACTCAACAAGATTGCACTCAAAAAACAGTCTGGCAAGAAAACGGCGAACGAAAAAGAGGGCGAATAGAAACGGCAAATTTTTGTGAAGTGGAGGAGAGGAAAACGAGAGGCAAATGGCAAATAATGTAAATTGCAAGGAGATGAGATTTGTGATTAGTAACCTGGTATTTGTGATTAAGAACCTGGTACTATTACTCCACACATTGATCGCTATCCAGCATGCATCTAGTGCATTAAGTTCACGGAGAAATGGAGTAATGCAATAAGAACGATGACATGATGTAGACAAGTTCTATATATGTAGAGCTAGACCCCATCGTTTTATCCTTAGTAGCAATGATACATACGTGTTGGTTCCCCTTCTGTCACTGGGATCAAGCACCGTAAGATCGAACTCACTACAAAGCACCTCTTCCCATTACAAGATAAATAGATCAAGTTGGCCAAACAAAACCCAAATATCGGAGAAGAAATACGAGGCTATAAGCAATCATGCATATAAGAGATCGAAGAAACTCAAATAACTTTCATGGATATAAAAAGATAGATCTGATCATAAACTCAAAGTTCATCTGAACCCAACAAACACACCATAAAAACACTTACATCATATGGATCTCACAGAGACCGTTGTATTGAGAATCAAATGAGAGAGAAGAAGCCATATAGCTACTAACTATGGACCCGAAGGTCTACAAAGAACTACTCATGCATCATCGGAGAGGCACCAATGGAAGTGGTGAACCCCTCCGTGATGGTGTCTAGATTGGATATGGTGGTTCTGGACTCTGCGGTGGCTGGAATTGATTTTTGTCGACTCCCCTTGGGTTTCTAGAATATTGGGGTATTTATAGAGCTAAGAGGCGGTCCGGGGGGGCACCCGAGGTGGGCACAACCCAACAGGGCGCGCTTGGGCCTCCTGGTGCGCCCTGGTGGGTTGTGCTCCCCTCGGAGCACCCCCCAGGCGCTGCCTTGGCCCATTGGGTGTCTTCTGGTCCATAAAAAATCTCTGTAAAGTTTCGTTGCATTTGGACTCCGTTAGGTATTGATTTCCTGCGATGAAAAAACATGCAGAAAAAAAGCACTTGGCACTTGGCACTATGTCAATAGGTTAGTACCAAAAAATGATATAAAATGATTCAAAACATCCAAGATTGATAATATAACAGCATGGAAAAATAAAAAATTATAGATACGTTGGAGACGTATCACTATCGTACCGTGCTGTGGTATGAACTATTATAAACTTGATATGTCTGGTTGTATGAAATGAACGAGAGTGTGCAACTCTCGTTCATGAGGTGCTATGCCAAGTGTGCACTTAAGTGGCCGTGTGTTAGAAACTATGCTGACATGCAACTCAGTGGTCGTGCATGTACGACTATGCAAACAAGAGTGTGCAACTCCGTGGTCGTGCTTATGCGACTATGCGGACTAGAGTGTGCAACTCCGCCACCACGCCTGTGCGACTATCTCAACGAGAGTGTGTAACTCCGCGGCCGTGTGTGAGCTAATACGCTGACGAGAGTGTGCAACTCTGTGGTTGTGCATGTGCGACTATCTCATTGCGTGTGTGCAACTATGTCAATGAGAGTATGCAACTCTGCGGTCATGCATGAGGTACTACACTGACAAGAGTGTGCAGCTCTATGGTCGTGCTTGTGTGACTATGCCACAACGTGTGTGCTAGTCCCGTAGTCGTGCGTGAGCTACTATGACGACAAGAGTGTACAACCTCTATGGGTCGAGCATGTGCGACCATGCGATCAAGAGTGTGCAACTCCGCGGCCGTGCATGCGTGACTATGTGGACAATAGTGTGCAACTTCTCTGCATGTGCGACTATCCCGCCGCATGTGTGCAACTCCCGCGGTCGTGTTTGAGAACTGTGCGGACAAGAGTGTATACACCTCTGCCGTCACACATGTGCGACTATGTCGACGAGGGTGTGCAACCTTGTGGCCATGCCGACGAGAATGTGCAGCTCCATGGTTATGCGTGTGTGTGACTATGCCAGCACGTGTGCAACTCTCACAGTCACGCGTGAGTTACAATGCGGACGAGAATGTGCACCAGTGTGGCCGCGCATGTGCGACTATACCGACGAGAGAGTGCAACTCTGTGGCCGTGCGAGTGCGATTATGAGGACGAGAGTGTGCATGCTTCCAGATTACAGTAGTAGTTAGTCGAGGTTTATCGACGTGAGTTTATGTAAATTTGAATAAGCAATGTGTGAGCGAGATATCATCTAGCCAACTTAGTATCACGGTGTTGTGCAATTACTTGATGATCATATCCAACTAAAAGCTATTATGTGTGCAACTACAACTATTGTGGATGTCAATAAAAAATATGACTAGCAATAATGTATCAACTTAAAGCCCAATCACTGCATTTTGCATCTTCCTCTTGCAATAGAAAGATACCACCACGCGATGGGTAATTTTTTTTCTTGTGCAATTTAGTCCCAGCTTAGTGCATTTGCCTAAGAATCGGTGGATATTTTTTGTTGTTGTGCAGTTTAGTCCAAGTTGGATGCAACTACCACACTATGTGGATGAGGGAGTGCAACTCCTTGGCCACACATTTGCGACTATGCCAATGAGAGTATGCAACTCCACAGCCGTGCGTGCGCTAGTACACCAACGAGAGTGTGCAACTTCGTGGTCTTGTGTGTACAACTAGGCTGTCGCGCGTGCGCAGCTCCCACAATCTTGCGTGAACTACTATACCAACGAGAGTGTGCAACTCTGGCAACGAAAGAGAGTCGGCACCTATGCCGATGAAAGTGTGCAACTCTGCTGCCTTGCGTATGCCACTATGCAAGTGAGATTGTGCTTCGCTGTCACACGTGTGCGACTATGCCGACGAGAGTGTACAACTCCACAGTCATACATGAACTACTATGCCAACGAGTGTGTGCAACTCTGTGGTCGTGCGTATGCGACTATGCCGCCACATGTGTGCAACTCCCGTAGTCATGCGTGAGCTATTATGCCGACTAGAGTGTGCATCTTCGCGACCGTGAGTGTGCAACTATGCCGACGAGACTGTGCAACTCTGTGCTCATGTGTGCGACAGTCTTCCAGTGTGCAACAGCAGTTGATTGAGCTTACAATGTTATCCGTCTAGCTATACTTGCGTAAGCAATGCAAGCGCGAGACATCATCTAACCATGCCATGTTGTGCAACTTTTTAATGACATGTCCAACTGAGAACTATCATGCGTGCAACTATAACTACTGCGGATACCAACTATGCCGACAAGAGTGTGCAACTACCACAATCATGCATGAGCTATTCGGTCGACAAGAGTGTGCAACTCCTTCACCAAGCGTGCGCGACTACTCTACCACTCGTGAGCAACTCTCGTAGTCGTGTGTGAGCTAATATGCAGGCGAGAGTGTGCGACTCCACAACCACTCATGTGCGACGATGCCTCTATACATGGTTTTTTGGCATGAGCAAGTGCCATCTCCAACGGTTGCTTTAAAATACGACAGTAAAACATTCAAAATTGAACCTACTGTTGTATCTGAATTTTAAAATTTTAGTATTGAAACTGAATTTTAGTGTCGTCACGTCCAAAAACGGAACTAAACTAAACTAAATTGGATGCTTCTGTCACTGCTAGCTTGTAGTATTTGCTTTTCCACAGTAAACTGAACCATGGCCTGCTCTTGCTGCTATTGCTAGCTTATGTTGCTTTTTTATAGTATAAACTGAGCCATGGCCTGCTGCTCCTGCCGTTGCTTGCTGCCGCCATTGAAATTGAAACTCAACCGAACTATGTCTTGCTGCTGCTTCCGTTGCTAGATGCCGCTGCTACCTGTCGCCGTTGCTAGATGCCGTTGTTGATGCCTGTCGGCATGGCGGCACATAGTTTCTTCAGAACTGAAACGGTGAAACCCACAGGCCACAGCAAACCAAATCCATCCATGTTGTGCACTGCTGGACGAGAGGATGGCATGAGCGTGTTGATTCTGGACGAGGCGTCCTTCGCGCAACATGCGCTTCGGGTAAACAGGGGGCCCTGCGGACTGCAGGAAGCAGCATGTGAGTGAGGTCCGTGCTCTCCTTCAACTGCGGCGGCAGCTGTGCAGGGCGCCTTCTCCTCACCCCTGGCGACAGCTGCGGCAGCGGAACAACCGCGGTTGGGGAGGCATAAGGGAAGGCACGCTTGGAGGCAGCCTTGTGGGAGACGGGGCTGACAGTGAGCGTCGGGACTGCATCCATGGTGCGGTCGCGGTCGGGGGCTGATCCCGGGACGCCGAAGCGAAGTGTGAGACGGGACCCCACGTTGCTGCCTGGATTTGGGGGTGGAAGGGCAACAGGAGGACTACGTGGGGGTGGGCGCGGCGGCGGAGAGGCGAAATCGCAGTGGGTGGGGTCTGGGAGTGGAGGAGGAGGACGAGGATATGATGGCTCAGACAAGATGGCACCTGACTCCCGCGCGCGGCGATGGGGCGTGATCGTGCGGCTAGGAACAGGCCGCTCGTTCCCTTCAGATAGTTCGCGTGCACTTTTAAGCTTTAGGGGAATAGATGGTGTGGGAAGCAATAAATAAAGAAAGAGAGGCATGTGATAACATAGCTAGTTACTAGTAGTATGAGTAACATCACACATATCAAGGCAAGATGAATTTATAGCCTAATAAATAAAGTGTTGCATATGTTACCACACATATGTTATTCCCTCCATTCCTTGGTATAAGGTTTATAGATTTTTAAGAAAAGAAATCCAATATATAAGGTGTATTGTGTTGCACAACTCATTTGGATAATATTTTTAGGTATTTGATTACATTTTCTTATATCATGCAAGCTCCTCAATTTTCTCATGTTAATTAGTCAGGTGAAACCTCGCCCAAAACTTGTGAAATTTTCCCTAAACGTGTGTTCTTTAATTTTCGTGCCAAAAACTATACACCCTATATTTAGGAACGGAGGGAGTACTTCCCACTATGGAGGTAGTAACATAGGCATGTTACTAGTTTAAGTTAGGGCGACGCTAGGCGCCGGCGCACCGGCGGAACAGTTGGGCCGGTCGAGCCCTGGCTGCCCGATACGCACGATTAAAACCATCAGATCTGACCCCAGCTTTCTCCTCCTCGCAGTCGGCCTCACCCCCTCCCACTCCCCTGCGATAAAAAATTGCAGCGCCACCGACGCTCTGCACCCTTGCGGCCCCGCTGTCGGTGTCAAAACCGGCAGATCTCGGGTAGGGGGTCCCGAACTGTGCGTCTAAGGCGGATGGTAACGGGAGGTGGGGACACGATGTTTACCCAGGTTCGTGCCCTCTTGATGGAGGTAATACCCTACTTTCTGCTTGATTGATCTTGATGATATGAGTATTACAAGAGTTGATCTACCACGAGATCGTAGAGGCTAAACCCTAGAAGCTAGCCTATGGTATGATTGTTGTTATCCTACGGACTAAACCCTCCGGTTTATATAGACACGGAGGGGGCTAGGGTTACACAGAGTCGGTTACAAAGGAGGACATCTACATATCCGTATTGCCAAGCTTGCCTTCCACGCCAAGCAGAGTCCCATCCGAACACGGGACAAAGTCTTAAATCTTGTATCTTCATAGTCCAATAGTCCGGCTAAAGTATATAATCCGGCTGTCCGAGGACCCCCTAATCCAGGACTCCCTCAGTAGCCCCTGAACTAGGCTTCAATGACGATGAGTTCGGCGCGCAGATTGTCTTCGGCATTGCAAGGCGGGTTCCTCCTCCAACTACTCCATAGAAAATTTTGAACACAAGGATAGTGTCCGGCTCTGCAAAACAAATTCCACATACCACCGTAGAAAGAATAATAATATTTCCACAAATCTAATCTGCTGACACATTCTGCAGCGTGACATCATACCACGGCCCGGTCATTATTCGAACCATTTTTCTCAACCAGCCATTGCAAATATTGCGAGGCGGTTTCCTTGGCATGTCTTGTCAAAGCAGAGATCGTGTCCCCCTTATCACGGGATTCTCATCAATATGGGTGTGGGTAACTCAATCGTGCATGTTGATATGACTCCTCGATTTTAGGCAAGTTCAAAACGGCCACGCGGAGGACACTTGATATTCACCCTCCTTATAAAGGGGCCAAGGCTTGTTCTTTTCTTCTCGTACTTAATCGAATCCTTCCCCACCTTGAGTTCCAACACCCAAGGCACAGGCTAGGCGCTTCGGACCTTCAATCATATCCGGATCCAACCTTGAAGGTCGGTGGATGCCTTCCTCTGTCACAGAGGAGGACGTCAAGAAGCCAAGAGAAGTCAGGTATCAGACCGACGAAATCCGGCACAGGCTGCCTGCTCGAGGGCAGGTCATTCCCACTCCCGAACCCAGCGAGAGTGTCGTATTCGTCTCCTTCTTCCTCCGAGGGCTAGGTTTTAATCTAGATCCCTTTGTTAGAGGGCTCATGTTCTATTACGGGCTCGATTTCCATGATCTGGCCTACGGATTCCATCCTTCACATATCGTCGTTCATCGTCGTGTGTGAGACCTGATACGTCTCCAATGTATCTATAATTTTTTATTGCTCCATGCTATATTATCTACTGTTTTGGGCAACATTGGGCTTTATTTTCCAATTTTATATTACTTTTAGGACTAACCTATTAACCGGAGGCCCAGCCCAAAATTGATGTTTTTAGCCTATTTCAGTGTTTCGAAGAAAAGGAATATCAAACGAAGTCGAAACGGAATGAAATCAACCGAAGAAGTTATTTTTGGAAGGAAAGCTACCGGATGGACTTGGACCCCACATCAGGAGCAAAGGGAGGTGCCCACGAGGGTGGGGGCGCGCCCACCCCCCTAGGGCGCGCCCACCCCCCTAGGGCGCGCCCCCTGCCTCGTGGGGCCCCCGAAGCTCCACTGACGTACTTCCTGCACCCATATATACTCACATACCCTAAAACTTCCAGAACGGAGATTAGAACGGGAGTTCCACCGCCGCAAGCCTCTGTAGCCACCAAAAACCAATCGGGCCCTGTTCCGGCACCCTGCCGGAGGGGGGAACCCTCACCTGTAGCCATCTTCATCATCCCGACTCTCTCCATGACGAGGAGGGAGTAGTTCACCCTCGGGGCTGAGGGTATGTACCAGTAGCTATGTGTTTGATCTCTCTCTCTCTCTCTCTCGTGTTCTTGATTTGGCGCGATCTTGATGTATCGCGAGCTTTGCTATTATAGTTGGATCTTATGTTTCTTCTCCCCTCTACTCTCTTGTAATGGGTTGAGTTTTCCCCTTGAAGTAATCTTATAGGATTGAGTCTTTAAATATTTGAGAACACTTGATGTATATCTTACCGTGAGTATCTGTGGTGACAATGGGATATCACGTGATTCACTTGATGTATGTTTTGGTGATCAACTTGCGGGTTCCGCCCATGAACCTATGCATAGGGGTTGGCACACGTTTTCGTCGTGATTCTCCGGTAGAAACTTTGGGGCACTCTTTGAGGTTCTATGTGTTGGTTTGAATAGATGAATTCAGATTGTGTGATGCATATCGTATAATTATGCCCACGGATACTTGAGGTGACATTGAAGTATCTAGGTGACATTAGGGTTTTGGTTGATTTGTGTCTTAAGGTGTTATTCTAGTACGAACTCTAGGGCTATTTGTGACACTTATAGGAATAGCCCAATGGATTGATTGGAAAGAATAATTTTGAGGTGGTTTCGTACCCTACTATAATCTCTTTGTTTGTTCTCCACTATTAGTGACTTTGGAGTGACCCTTTGTTGCATGTTGAGGGATAGTTATATGATCCAATTATGTTATTATTGTTGAGAGAACTTGCACTAGTGAAACTATGAACCCTAGGCCTTGTTTCCTAGCATTGCAATACCGTTTATGCTCACTTTTACCACTTGCTACCTTGCTGTTTTTATATTATCAGTTTACAAAAACCTATATCTACCATCCATATTGCACTTGTGTCACCATCTCTTCACCGAACTAGTGCACCTATAAAATTTACCATTGTATTGGGTGTGTTGGGGGACAGAAGAGACTCTTTGTTATTTGGTTGCAGGGTTGTTTGAGAGAGACCATCTTCATCCTACGCCTCCCATGGATTGATAAACCTTAGGTCGTCCACTTGAGGTAAATTTGCTACTATCCTACAAACCTCTGCACTTGGAGGCCCAACAACGTCTACAAGAAGAAGGTTGTGTAGTGGACATCAAGCTCTTGTCTGGCGCCGTTGCCTGGGAGGTGAGTACTTCAAGGTATATCTTTAGATATTGCAATCGAATCTTTTTGTTTCTTGTTTTAACACTAGTTTAGTTTATAAAATAAACTACCAAAAAATGGAATTGAGTTTGTCTCATACGCTTCTTCTCTTTAATATCTTTCGTGAGTATGATGGAAAGGAAAATTGTGCCAAAGTGTTAGAAGAAGAATGCATTAGAATGTTTGGCACTAAATCTTTGAATGATGAGCATGATTGCAATGTTGTTAGTATGAACTCCTTGAATATCCATAATACTAATGATGATTGCACTAGTTATGATGAAAATGCCTCCTATAAACATGTCAATTTTTGTGGAGTGCATTGGGTTTGTAAGTACACACCAAATAGGGAATATAGATATTGCAAGAGGCATAAGTACTTAGAAACCAAATTGTTGCAAGAAGAGCTAGATGAATGTGCTGAAAATTTATCTTTTCTTAGCCCTACTTGTGAACTTTGCAATGAACGTGGTCATTTTACTACCCAATGCAAATTGTTTCATGATCGTATCGTGTACAAATATTGTGATGACTTGATTTCCCTTGCACATCATAATGAACTTAGTTTGCTCTTGGGTTATGAAGAAATTAAACATAGAATTAAGGATATTCCAAAATTTGTCCTTGATAAAGTTCTTCATTTTGATCTAGAGAAAATTTATATGTATTGTGCGGTGAATTGCATTGAAAATCCTTATATTGCCAATTAAATAAATCAAAGAAAAGAAATAGAGGATGAAGAGAATACTAATGAAAGGGAAGAGACTTCCCAATATCCTCCTATTATTTCTTATGATGAATCAGGTAACGAGGAGGAGCCTTCAATTCAACCAATCTCATTAATAAGGAGCTCCAAAAAGAGGATTGAACCCACACATGATGTGGTGAAGAAGAAGAAAAGAAAACGGAAGAGAGGTAAAAAGGTATCTCTCCCAAATAAAGTTGCTCCTATTATTGATGTGCCTCATGAAAATGATACATTTGATGATGATCTCGTTATGCCTATTGCTTGTTGTGATGATTATGATTGGGAAAATAATGATACTTCTTATGATCTTGAAAATCCTTTTGGCACTTGGTTGGAAGAATATAATAATTGCTATACTATTGGTGCTATCCATACTATTATTGATGAGAGTGATTATGCTCATGATATGAAAAAGCTCAAGCTTGGGGAAGCTATGTTTGATGAGGATGAAATATTTGAGAATATATTTGCTGCAATTAATGTTTGTCCCAAGCTTGGGGATGCTATGTTTAATGAAGATGATATTTTTAGCCTCTCAAGTTTTGATATGCAAAGTTGTTATGATGATAGCATGCCTTCTACCTATGATGATTATATTTATGAAAGTGGGTTTGGAAGAGTGTCAACTTTAGGAAGTAATGGTCCCACAATATTGGAGGATGTTGAATCTTATAATATTTATGAAAGTGGATTTGGAGAGGTCATGACTTTATTTAGTGATGTATCCACTATTTCGGAAGAGGTTTCAATCGATTATGATGAGAACAAAGTTGCTACTTATGATGATTATTGTGATAAAACTTATGCTATAAAAAGTAGTGATGATTATATTTATAAAACTTGTCATTATTATGAGTACCCTTTCTCTGAACATTACTCTTTTAATGTGGAAACAATTTATAGTATTCAAGTCTCTTATGATACTCCCACTATTCCGACTGAGCGTTTTGCTTATGTGGAGAGTAATAAAATTTCTATGCAAGTAGATCATGAAAATAATGCTTTAGTTGCTGGTTATATTGTTGAATTAATTCATGATGCTACTGAAAATTATTATGAGTGAGGAATTTATACTCACGTACCCTAAAACTTCCAGAACGGAGATTAGATCGGGAGTTCCACCGCCGCAAGCCTCTGTAGCCACCAAAAACCAATCGGGACCCTGTTCTGGCATCCTGCCGGAGGGGGGAACCCTCACCTGTGGCCATCTTCATCATCCCGACGCTCTCCATGACGAGGAGGGAGTAGTTCACCCTCGGGGCTGAGGGTATGTACCAGTAGCTATGTGTTTGATCTCTCTCTCTCTCGTGTTCTTGATTTGGCACGATCTTGATGTATCGCGAGCTTTGCTATTATAGTTGGATCTTATGTTTCTTCTCCCCCTCTACTCTCTTGTAATGGATTGAGTTTTTCCCTTGAAGTAAGCTTATCGGATTGAGTCTTTAATGATTTGAGAACACTTGATGTATGTCTTGCCGTGAGTATCTATGGTGACAATGGGATATCACGTGATTCACTTGATGTATGTTTTGGTGATCAACTTGCGGGTTCCGCCCATGAACCTATGCATAGGGGTTGGCACACGTTTTCGTCATGATTCTCCGGTAGAAACTTTGGGGCACTCTTTGAGGTTCTATGTGTTGGTTTGAATAGATGAATTGAGATTGTGTGATGCATATCGTATAATCACGCCCATGGATACTTGAGGTGACATTGGAGTATCTAGATGACATTAGGGTTTTGGTTGATTTGTGTCTTAAGGTGTTATTCTAGTACGAACTCTAGGGCTGTTTGTGACACTTATAGGAATAGCCCAATGGATTGATTGGAAAAAATAAATTTGAGGTGGTTTCGTACCCTACCATAATCTCTTCGTTTGTTCTCCATTATTAGTGACATTGGAGTGACTCTGTTGCATGTTGAGGGATAGTTATATGATCCAATTATGTTATTATTGTTGAGAGAACTTGCACTAGTGAAAGTATGAACCCTAGGCCTTGTTTCCTAGCATTGCAATACTGTTTACGCTCACTTTTACCACTTGCTACCTTGCTGTTTTTATATTTTCAGTTTACAAAAACCTATATCTACCATCCATATTGCACTTGTATCACCATCTCTTCACCGAACTAGTGCACCTATACAATTTACCATTGTATTGGGTGTGTTGGGGACACAAGAGACTCTTTGTTATTTGGTTGCAGGGTTGTTTGAGAGAGACCATCTTCATCCTACGCCTCCCACGGATTGATAAACTTTAGGTCATCCACTTGAGGGAAATTTGCTACTGTCCTACAAACCTCTGCACTTGGAGGCCCAACAACGTCTACAAGAAGAAGGTTGTGTAGTAGACATCAAGGCCTTCCTCCACGTCACCCCACACTTTGGATTATGGCTCAAGACTTTTAATGTGAAGCCGAAGATGATTAATGGGCGACACGCAGAATGCGGAGGTGCCATAATAAGCAAAGGCGCCGATGCTCCGTGGCTAAAGGGTTCCTTCCCGGAGGTGTCCAGCTTATGGCAACGGGAGTGGTTTTACATCACAGATCCCCGAGGTACTAAGGGGGTAGCTGCCCCTGCCTTCCGCTCGGGCCCCCCGCCACAACTGGCGTCATGGATCAACAAGGGGCTGGACTGGGGGCCAGTAAATGATGTGCCGACATTGCAGAGTCGCATCCGAGATCTCCTTGAGATTGATGTCAGCCTTGTCAAGGTAATGCAAGTCATGCTAGTTCGTTAAGTCATGCCTTGCAAATGTCGACCTCTTCGTATGAGGGAGTTCAACCCGGAAGGACCGCGAACTATTCAGCACTTCTTCGGCGTGACGCTCGAAGAGATGTACTGATTATTCTTCAGATCACGAATAAAGTGTCCGGACACCACCGAGGATGCGGGTCTAAACTGCAATCATCCAGACACCCAAGTAAGTAATTCTTCGGCCGAACATGATGTCTCTTTATTTATCACAACATCATACTGAAAAGTCGCTCTTTGACCAGGACTGGGTAAAAAAAGGTGAAGATGATCAGGTGTTCATCCCCCCTTCCCGAAGGCTCAACGGATCCAGTGCTGGCCAGAATGCTTGAGCTCGCGCCTTGTCAAGCATCATTAGGGGAAGATGAAGGGAGGAATAAAGAAGCCGAAAGCGGGCCTCACTCATTATTCATCCAAACAGGGGGAATTAGTGCCTCCATGAAGGAAGATAACCGGGGAGAAGGATACAAAATCCCCTCTCCTCAAGGAAGGAAGAGGACCGCCTCTGAAGACTTGAAAACAATGGTTTCCAAACAAGGGAAGAAATCTTTGTCAGGGGGCCCTACCCCGGAGGGTATCCTTACCGCAAAGTGCCCGCAAGGGGATCAGCCCTCCACCGAGCTATAAGTAAACAAAAGTGTTCTATAGTAAATATATCCTGCTTTATTTCCGAGGACAATAACCGAGACGTATGTCTTGTAGTTCGGATCGTAGCCCTTCTCGACAGAGTTCGTCTTTGGGGGATCTTTTTCCGGAGATGATGGAGAGCGAAACACCTCCCCATTCCTCCCCACCTCATGAGGCGGGCGACCCAGAGGTGTCGTCATAGAGGATTTCACCTGATCCACCAAGGCCAGAAGTTAATCCTTCGGCCTCCCGAAGTCTGGAGTATTGGGCTCCTAAAGGGAGCAACAGAAAGAGTCCGGGGCTGTCCGGTACGCGACCGGACGCATTGATGAGTCTTCTGGAGCAAGCGGCTATCTCAGAGGCGCATCGTACGTTAATGGGTATGGTGGTTGAAAGGATTTCATCCGCCGAAAGTGGGTTGCATGAAGCTTTTATGAGCCTGTTGAGAGGCTTTGAGGTACGCAAAGTAATATGTATATTTTTGACGGTACCGCACATGCCAGGTGTGCCCTATGCAGATAGTAGCCCCTGAGACTCTGGTTGCTGCCGGAAAAGGCGGCAAACAGAGGATCATAGTCCCAGGTAATAATCATGCTGCCTTCATGTGCAGGTGGTTGAGGGTCCGGTGGCTAGCCGGAGTAGTGAGTTTGCCGAACTGAAGCGGCAACTTCATGCGGCAGATGCTGACGTCGAGCTTCTAAACAGGCGGCTTGACGAGGCACAGGGTATGTATTCTCCGATGGTCAACATATATTAAGAGGGGCATGAAGCTAGTATCTATAATATGTTGTGATTGCAGATGGCGCTGCCGCCGTGGAGACCCTTCGGGCGGAACTTGCCCGAGCCAAGGTACAAGCCAGGAGGAGTGATGCAGCCGCCCTAAAGGCGGTCGAAGAATTAAGAGCCGAACAGGCTGCGCATTGCCAGAGCAAAGAGAAAGTAGCCAAGATGGTTGTTGAGTTGAAAGATGCCACCGACCGTTATGAGCTTCTCGAAAGGGAAAGTCCAACAAAGCGGCAAAAGCCATGGTAGCAGCTAAGGAAACCCGCTCTAAAATCAGAGCGGCGAAAGAGGAGCTACGTCAAGCCGGAAATATCACGGCTGGGAAGCCCTTTTTGTTGCGGACGAAGTTCGGAGATCCTAAGTATGCCCTTCTGGATCAATTATGGAGTTCTGCGGACGCGTACTTGGATTTGGCAGCGAGTGCCGCTGATGCGGCCAAGTTATTCGAGGATCAAAAAGATCACAAAGTGGAAAAGTTGTTCTGGTCGCAGTTCAATGCTCCAGCGCGTCCGCTGCTGTTAAATGAGCAAATGGCCGAGTGGGCCGAGCTCCATAGGTAGTCCGGACTTGCCATGAGGTCTGTCGTGGATCATCTCTGGCCGGAAGGACCAAGGCTGAATAGTTATTTTGGTCTTGTGCAATGATTCCTTGGTGTTGTGCCGCATATCGACGCTGTAACGAGGTCGGAGTGCATAGAAGGTGCGCGGATGGATATTGCCCGTGTCAAGACGTGCTGGGCAGAGATGGAGGCCACCGCTATTGCAACCCAGAATCCGGCCGTAGGCAAGGTTTCATCCGAGCACTATTATGAAGAAGTCCTGGAAGGTGCTCGTTTAATAGAGGCTCAGTGCTCGAAGAGTGTCATGTTCGGGTGACATGTATCCCGATTGTAAAAACAATGCTATTTAAATTTTAAAGGTTGTGTTTATACTTTTGCCTGAAAGTATTATGATGCCTCCTGTGCGGCCATTTATGTATATATGTATATAACCTGAAAGTTTGCAGTCCTCGGCTTCAGCCCCCACGCATATAATGCGGGGGTGTTCACAAAAGTGTGTGTTCACACTTGATCCAACGTCTTGGTCCGTTAAGGAGGTGGTAGCGCGGCGAACTAGGCAATCAGACTATATTGCTTTAACACTTTCACTTAACCATAGGAGTTTGACAGTGGGGCTACTATATAGCCCCTGGTACTTCCGCGCTCATCCGAGTCCGGGGTGTGTACGTACATGACCAGGAAAACCGGCCCTTCGTTAATGCGGAGTAATCCCGAAGATTCCGCTAAGTCATCGAGTGGTTGACCAGTATCGCGCTTTGTCATGATAGTAAGTTTTCGGCTTTCTCTACTGAGGTACTCATCCGGATGAACCAGGGCACAATCACAGTAGTTCTCCCGGTGCCACCTTAGCCGATAGAGCGGAACATAAGGTAGCAAAACGCGGGAGCCAGGCAAACCTAACATTTGACCAAAGACATGATTCGGAGCTGATGCATATAAGGCCAAACTCGCGACGCCGAACACTCCCTATGGTATTCGGTCTTTTCAACATATACCAGGATGAGTAACGCCCTTGATAGTGAACCCTGAGTGTCCAGGTACGTGCATCATTCTGACGTGGAAAAAATTCCAATAACGTCAGCATCCCTCTCGGTTATGCTAAGTATCCGGAGGATGTGAAGCAACAAGAGACAGTAAAAAAGGTTTACACATGGTCTTAATCTAAAAAGAAACCTTTGAGCGGGGCCCTGCTGCATGTCTGCGCCTGTGTCTCCGTTGTGCCATATCCTGGAAGGGTGTAGCACGATTATTATCTGTAAAAGAGAAGAACTTAGGTGAAAGTTGTCGTGCGAAAAATTGGTTATTCTCAATAAACCATTAAAATTCAAGATAAGTAGGGTCGAGCCGAACTGTATTCCTTTTTACATGCGGGAAGCCCCTGGTACCGCCTATGGGGGTATATCCATCAAACCAATATCGGGTTTGTCTAAGCTGTTACAGCTAGTGGTGCGCCGGACTCGTCTAGCCGTGTCCGCGGTCTTGACGACCGATCATTTATTCTGGTTGGAGAGGTCGTTTAGTGTTCGGCTGCTAAAGCCGCCACACGTTCTTCCGCGTGTAAGGAACGCTCAACATTTCTGCTAACTGTGATGATGCCACATGGACCGGGCATCTTAAGCTTGAGAGAAGCATAATGCGGTACTGCATTAAAACGAGCGAAGGCTGTTCTTCCGAGTAGTGCTTGATAGTCGCTTCGGAATGGAGCGATGTCGAAGGTTAACACTTTGCTTTGGAAGTTCTCGAGAGAACCGAATACAACCTCTAGTACTAGAGAGCCCGTACAGCGGGCCTCTGGGCCTGGTATTACCCCTTTAAAGGTAGTATTGCTTTGGCTGATTCTTGTCGGGTCTATCCCCATTTTGCGGATTGTGTCCTGATATATCAAATTAAGACTACTGCCGCCGTCCATGAGGACCTGGGTGAGGTGGTATCCGTCGATAATTGGGTCTAGCACCAAAGCACCCAATCCTCCGTGCAGGATACTTGTCAGGTGATCTCTGCAATCAAAAGTGACCGGGTAGGCCGGCCAAGGGTTGAACTTAGGGGTGACGGGCTCTACGGCGCATATGTCTCGGAGTGCATGTTTGCTCCTTCTTTTTGTTATGTGAATCATGTTCACTGTTTTGACCTCTGGTGGGAATTTTTCTGTCCCCCAGTGTTTTGCTGGCGAGGCTCATCCTCGTCTTCACTTGGTGTCTCCCTCCCCTTATGTTCGGCATTTAGCTTGCCGGCCAGCTTGAAGACCCAGCATTCTCTGTGGGTGTGATTTGCAGGTTCATCGGAGGTGCCATGAATCTGACATAATTTGTCTAGGATCTTGTTTAGGTTGGATGGTCCATCTCTGTTGCCTTTGAAAGGCTTTTTCTGCTGGCCGGGTCGAGAGCCCCTAAATCCGGCGTTAACGCCGTGTTGTCTGGGCTGTCTTTGTTATTTCGACGCTTGCTTTTACTGCATCGTGGTTTTCCATTGCCATCCCTGACTTCAGATGTGCCTGGGTCGCTGGTGCTACTACGGGCCAGCCAGCTATCTTCGCCCGCACAAAAGCGGGTCATGAGGCTTGTTAGGGCTGCCATTGTCCTGGGTTTTTCTTGGCCGAGGTGTCTGGCGAGCTATTTGTCTCGGACGCTGTGTTTGAAAGCTGTTAAGGCTTCGGCGTCCGGGCAGTCAACGATTTGATTCTTCTTAGTAAGAAATCTGTTCCAAAGCTTTCGGGCTGACTCTCCGGGCTGTTGAATTATATGACTTAAATCGTCTGCATCCGGAGGTCGGACATAGGTCCCTTGAAAGTTAGCCCTAAAAGCATCATCAAGCTCCTCCCAATTTCCAATTGAATTAGTGGGGAGGCTTTTCAGCCAGTGCCGAGCTGGTCCTGTCAACTTGAGGGGCAGATATTTGATTGCGTGGAGATCGTCTCCGCGAGCCATACGGATGTGAAGGATAAAGTCCTTAATCCAGACCCCAGGGTCTGTTGTTCCGTCGTACGCCTCTATGTTCACGGGTTTGAATCCCTCTTGAAATTCATGATCCAGTACCTCATCGGTGAAGCATAGGGGGTGTGCGGCACCCCTGTATTTGGATGTATCGTGGCGTTCTAACGGTTGTAGTGTTCGGTTTTGATTCTACGCTGGAACGCACTTCCTAGATCCATAGATGGATCTGGTCATGCCGGCTTTTTGATGCAAGTCCTCATGTGAATCGCGTGCTGACTTATTTGCGGCCTCGTTAGCCTCCCTATCGCGGCCACGAGGTGGTCGATCCGACCGGTCGGCAGTTTTATTTTTCGGCTGTGTAGGCTCTAAGGCCTCGTCATCAAATTCAGTCAGCAACTTGCGCTTTGGGTAACTCTTTGTGTGGCGACTGCCACCGTACTTTTTGGCGGTGTCCAGCACTTTGTTCCATCTACTGATAAGTGTATTTTGCACGGCCTTAAGCCTTTGTTTCTTCTTCTTAAGACTCCTCGCGGTGGCAATAAGCCTTCTGTGGAGGTTCTCTTGTTCCAAGTTCCTTTCCGGGATGATGTGTGCATCATCATCTAGACTATTCTCTTCTTCGGAGATAGGTTGATGATTTCTACCCTCGACGTCACTGTGATCGGACAGTGGCTTCGTACTATGTTCTCCGTCCGCTGGCTCATCCTGCTCTGTTGCTTTGGAGTCGGCCGGGGTCTCATTCTTTCTTGCGCTGTTGTCGCTGTTTTTGCCGACGCGGGATTTGGAGCGGTGTCTGCATCGTCGCTTTGGGTGCTTCTCGAGGGGGTTATCCTTTGCTGCATCCTCCCGTTCCTCATCATTGTCTTCTTTGTGTTATCCACCATGTATATATCATGTGATGAAGTGGCTGTCCAGCACCCTGTGGGTGGTGGCTCCTGTTTGTCTCCTGCATCGTCCTCCATACTGTCGATGTCTTCGGAGCTGAAATCGAGCATGCCAGTTAAATCGTCGACAGTGGCTACTAAGTGGGTGGTGGGTAGGGAGCGAATTTCTTCGTCATCCGCATCCCATTCTAGCCTGACAAGGAGAGAGACCTCATTGAATTTAGCACATCGCCCAAGGGCGAGTGCTGAAAGATATCTGCGGAGCAAAACTCCAAGATCGGTGTCCGATCAGATTCGGTAGGCACCGACATAAGTGGTTCGGGCCCCGCGGCCGGGGAGGAATCCAACAGTTCGGCAACACGAGCCTCGTAGGAGGTGAAGTAAGTATTCGGCTCTATTGCCACTGAGTGTGCGGCCTCCGAGGCGGGGTCCATCCACCCGTCCTTGGATGACGCAATCTGCTCCGGTTTGAGGGCCGGAGTAGTCACAGGTGTGATCTCCCGAGCATTGTCCGACGGCAGAGCTAGATCATGCTCGTCGTGACTGTGCGGCACACCTGACATGGGCTCGAATCCGTTAAAGATCAAGTCTCCGTGGATGTCGGCCATATAGTTCAAGCTTCCAAACCTGACCTGATGGCCAGGGGCGTAGCTCTCGATCTGCTCTAGATGGCCAAGCGAGTTGGCCCGCAATACGAAGCCGCCGAATACGAAGATCTGTCCGGGGAGGAAAACCTCACCCTGGATCGCGTCATTGTCGATGATCAAAGGAGCCATCAAGCCTTACGGTGACGGCACAGTGGAACTCTCAATGAAAGCACCAATGTCGGTGTCAAAACCGGCGGAGCTCGGGTAGGGGGTCCCGAATTGTGCGTCTAAGGCGGATGGTAACAGGAGGCGGGGGACACGATGTTTACCCAGGTTCAGGCCCTCTCGATGGAGGTAATACCCTACCTCCTGCTTGATTGATCTTGATGATATGAGTATTACAAGAGTTGATCTACCACGAGATCGTAGAGGCTAAACCCTAGAAGCTAGCCTATGGTATGATTGTTGTTGTCGTACGGACTAAACCCTCCGGTTTATATAGACACCGGAGGGGGCTAGGGTTACACAGAGTCGCTTACAATGGAGGAGATCTACATATCCGTATTGCCAAGCTTGTCTTCCACGCCAAGGAGAGTCCCATCCGGACACGGGACAAAGTCTTCAATCTTGTATCTTCATAGTCCAACAGTCTGGCTAAAGTATATAGTCCGGCTGTCCGAGGACCCCCTAATCCAGGACTCCGTCACCCGCCATACCCCCCCCCAACACCACCACCACCGTGGCGTCCTCATCGCCGGTCGGTGTCCTTGCCATCCGTCCTCGTCGTCAGTCGCCGCCCTCGTCCCTGGCTCCACTCATGCAATAGATGCACCCTCCAGTTGCAGCTCCGCGTGGCGATGGATGTACCTTTGTGGCGATGCAGCACCGCCCATGCCGTCGATTGCCATGCTGGATTGAAGGTCTCCTTTCCATGGCCATTGAAGCTTTTTCCAAGGTTGAAGCTTTTCACAGACCGGTTGAAGCTTTTCCAGCAAAAATCAGATTATGGATCCAGCAACATCAGATTATGGTTCCAGCAAAAAATTGTGTGTTTCCAGCAAAAATTGAGATGGTTTGAGCAAAACATTGATATGCTTGATGCAAAAAAATTACATGGATCCAGCAAAATCATATTATGGTTCCAGCAAAAAAACACAAATGGAGCAAAAATCACCGTGGTCGTAGATTTTTGGGTGGGTGGGTGGTAGCAAAAACATGGTATGGTTCCAGCAAAATCAAAGCATGGTTGTAGCAAAAATCGATTGGAAAGACTGACAATGTCATGGAGATGGATGTGGCAAAAATCCACAAAAACACCGGTAGTAACAAAAACCAAACCGGATGTAGCAAAATGGCTCACCGGTTCCAGCAAAAATCGCCATGGTAGTAGATTTTCGGGGGTGGGTGGTAGCAAAATTGTGTGGATTCCAGCATCTGGCCGCCGTGGTGGTAGCAAAGATGCAAAGTTGAGAGGGTGGTTCTAGCAAATCAAAAATCCGGTGGTAGCGAAAAATGATGCTGGTTCCAGCAAAACAAAATGGTTGTAGCAAAACATTCAAAACAGGCAAAAAACAAAACGCCCGGAAGCAAAAATTTGTGCGGGTTCCAGCATCTAACCGCCATGGTTGTGGCTCTCGCCAGCATCCACGGGTGCGTCCCCCGCACCACCATCAGGCCCGTCGGCGCCCACCTGGTGTTGCAGCATCACCACCCCACGCAACCCAGCGATGCGGCCAAGAACTCGCAAAACTGACCTTGCTTGCAGTCGCCATGCTTGAATTGGATTGAGAGAGACAGAGAGATAGAGCGGCCGTGGAGAACGAATGGTTGAGGAGTCTCGTGGAGAAGAGATAAGGCTGGGTGAGCATGAGGAAGAGATAAGGTTAGGTGAGCAGGTGGGCCAGCAACCGAGGCCCACACGCTAGTGTGTTAGCGTGAGGAAGAATATGGAACATACGATTGCTTGTATCGTACGCGCCGCGCGTGACCGGCCGAAGTTTCAGCCAGTCCACTGGCCACAAACGCTTCCCTTTATGTTATTCCCCATTGTGGCTAGTCTTAGGAAACGCCCCCTCTATATTCCAAATTCCAAACGTGGAAATAACCAGCTCTCCTTGATTGACGTGCAGAATTCTTCTTAAAGATTTATCTCCTTTCCAAAAGCGAATAACTCATGCGGGATTACTTCCAAAAATGCCAGCGGAGCTGTGCTTTTTCTTCTTCTTTTTTTTTGCAGATCAAACTTTCCTTACTAGTTCCTTCCATTTTTCTCTCTCTGTTCCTTTTATTCCTCCAACCTCTTTTTATTGATGCGATCTCCAAGGATCCAAACTAGTACGTATTATGATTTGGTCAGTCAAAGGAAGGAAACAAGTCTTTTTCTTTTCTCAGCCAAAGAACAAACGGATCTGATACTCAAACGGATCTGATATTTATTTGTTTCCTTTTAGTACCGATCCTAAGCGTTCCAAAAAAATTGCATGTAGGAGTCCGTCCAAAGTTACTACCAATAGGACCAGATGTATTTTGTTTCTATCCTTTGCCGCGCTCTCCACGTCTCCATAAGGAAGCTGTTTTTTTAAGATTCTTTCCAAACCGATCAGCTCTTTCTTTCTTTATTTTTATTCTTTTCCAAACATAAACAACCAACATGGACGTGGGAGGGAATCACGTCCCAATCCCAACCGATCTGCTCCTCTTTTTTTCCTAGCTGATTTGTTCTCTTTCCTTTTCAACCGATCCAAGTTTTCTCTCTCTTCTTCCAACTTTCTTAATTTTTTTAAAGGAACAGTGAGAGATTGCAACCAACATATAGATTAATCAATAAGGGACCAAAGTCACGTTTCATAAACTCACGCGGACTCTTTTCTTTTTTGCTTCATTCTCTACTTGCAAAACGAATCTGATCTCTCTTTTTTGTAGGATATTTCCTCAACTTTTTCTCTCCACAAGACGAGTGATGCTCCAAGACAGCGACGAACGACAACAATGGATGGATGGTGGTGATGGTGGCAGTGGCAGCAAAGTAAGACAATAAGGTGGATGATGTTGTATGTGGATGCGGCATGCACAAAACATGACTAGTGACTAGAACTCAAAACTCTAAAAGACTAGACACCAAAACCAGTAACTCGACACATGATGTAACCAAAAATTCAACAGTGCAAAAACTAAGTAGCAATGGCAAAAAGGCTCAGACTGTCTGGGATATGATGAACTAATCTATTTTTTGTGGCTTTTTCTTGGACTCTAGGTATGAAGAACAAATGCGATCTAGACTATGAAAAACTGAAAAATCTCACCGAGCAACCTGAAAACTGGTACTGATAGAGGCGAAGGTCGCGTCTTTCGATAAGATGATAACTATTGATTTGGTGGAGACGACTTTGACGATCCGACTACAAACATGCACGACGTTGCACCTTAGCAATCGCTAAACCAACTCCGAGAGGTTATTGACCACGCCGGAGCACAATCAACTTGACCATGAAGGTCTATTCCCGCAAGCAATCGAAGAACAAGCAAGAACATGATAATGCAATCTGAATATTGCAAATATAGATGAAGTGTTGATAAAAGTGGCGTCTCATAAGCGGTCTTGGCCTGGTTGTTGGACACAAACGAAGTACATGAAGTTGCAGCAATGGCTAACTTTTTAAAACTAAAACCCAAGTCTAAACGATGCCTTAAGGGCTGTATTTATAGGGAAAAGAAAGGGGATTTCGTCCACCCTTGGCAAGGTGGGACTAAAACACCTCCTAAGTCGTTTCCCCTACAATACGGACTCTAAAAATAGATTACATGGGCCTGACCCAAAAATAAGGTAGCATAACACCAATAATAAGCTATGGATGAAATTTATGAAAGGTCATCTTGTATATTTTGTCCATCTTCTTGTATGTCATCATGGTGGGCTCCAAGTTCAGAAATCTCCACTGGAACCTCTGTTCTTATTCTCTACGCACATGCCTTCATCTTTGTGCTTGATCATGCTCCAATGTTCATCCTTCTTGTCCATGCTAAGCCCTTCAATTGTAAGCAACACAAATGTATCCAAGTTAGGCAGCATCACATTCTCATGAACATTATAAACATTACTAAGAAATGAAAGTACCTGATAATTTAACTGCGTGTGCGGGCTCTAGTAGTTGGTCTGATAGGTATAGTAGCACAGGTTGTGGGTGTAACTGTGGTATCCATGTCCTCATCACTCTCTCCAACCGAATCTTGGGATGACATACCTTCAGATCTGTCAGAAAGCAGCACGAAACAAAGGCAGAGGAGAACCTCGTGATACGGTGGTCAAAACATCACGAAGTATATATAATGAAATTTTCCATGCAGGACAAGTAACATGGAAGAAAAATGAAGTCGGGAAAGTCCACGAGGGGGCCACAAGCCTGGGAGGCACGCCCAGGGGGGTAGGGCGTGTCCCTCGGGCTTGTCGCTCACTCGTGCACTTTTTGGATTGTTTATTATTTTCCTAATTTTTAAATATTCCAAAATGGACAGAAAGTACTTTTATGGAACTTTTGGAGTCGGTTTACTTACTGTACCACGTACCTACCCCTTTTTCAGGGTTCTGGAGCGTTCCGGGAGGTTTCCCTTATGTGCTCTTCTGGTGTCATAGTTTCGATAATATTGGTTTCAACATTAATGGGTGTATCTCTGAGATATAATGTTTAATTTTTTGCCCATTAACCACCTTCGGATAGTGCCTTCGGCGTTGTTTATGTTGATAGCTTCATAAGGATAAACTTCTTCAACGGTATATGGTCCTTCCCATTTAGAGAGAAACTTTCCTGCAAAGAATCTTAAACGAAAGTTGCATAATAAAACTCGATCTCCTATTTTAAATTCCCATTTTTGGATTCTTCTATCATGCCATCTTTCAACCTTTTCCTTAAATAACTTAGTAGTTTCATAAGCTTGTGTCCTCCATTCATCTAAAGAACTAATATCAAATAACCTCTTTTCACCAGCAAGTTTGAAATCATAGTTAAGTTCTTTAATTTCCCAATATGCTTTATGTTCTAAATCAAGAGGTAAATGACATGATTTTCCATAAACCATTTTATAAGGGGACATGCCCATTGGACTTTTATAAGCAATTATGTATGACAACAATGGATCATCAAGTTTCTTAGACCAGTTCTTTATAGATCTATTAACGGTATTTTGCAAAATTAGCTTTATTTCTCTATTGATCAGTTCAACTTGACCACTAGACTAAGGATGATAAGTTGATGCAATTCTATAATTGACATCATATTTAGCCACAAGTTTATGGAAAGCACCATGAATAAAATGTGAACCACCACTCACTCATTAAATATCTAGGGACCCAAACCTCGGGAAAATAACTTCTTTAAGCATTTTAATAGATGTGTGATCAGCACTACTAGTTGCAATAGCTTCTTCCCACTTAGTAACATAATCAACAACAACTAGGATATGTGTATACCCATTAGAGGAAGGAAAAGGTCCAATGTAATCAAATCCCCAGACATCAAATGGTTCAATAAAAAGTGAATAATTCATAGGAATTTCCTGACGTCTACTAATATTACCAATTCTTTGACATTCATCACATGATAAGACAAACTTAAGTGTATCCTTGAATAGAGTAGGCCAATAAAAACCACATTGTAATACCTTATGTGCAGTTTTGTTTCCAGCATGGTGTCCTCCATATGCCTCGGAATGACACTTCCATAGGATTTGTTCTTGTTCATGCTCAGGTACACAATGTCTAATAAGACCATCTAATCCTTCTTTATAAAGATGTGGGTCATCCCAAAAGTAATGTCTCAAATCAAAGTAGAACTTTTTCTTTTGTTGGTATGTGAAACTAAGTGGTATATGTTTAGCAACAACGTAATTAGCATAGTCTGCATACCAAGGAGTATTACGAGAAGCATTTATAACAGCTATTTGCTCATCAGGAAAACTATCATCAATAGGAAGTGGGTCATCAAGAACATTTTCCACTCGAGACAAATTATCAGCTACCGGATTCTCAGCTCCCCGTCTATCAATAATATGTAAGTCAAATTCTTGAAGTAAAAGAACCACCTAAATAACCTAGGTTAAGCATTTTTCTTCTTAAGATATTTAATAGCAACATGATCAATGTGAACAATCACTTTAGAATCAACAATATAAGATCTGAATTTATCACATGCAAACACAACTACTATAAATTCTTTCTAAGTGGTAGCATAATTTATTTGAGCACTATCTAGAGTTTTACTAACATAATGGATAACATTTAATTTCTAATCAACTCTTTGTCCAAGAACAACACCAACATCATAGTCACTAGCATGACACATAATTTAAAAAGGCAAGTTCCAATTAGGTGGTTGAACAATGGGTGCAGAGGTTAAGACTTTCTTAAGTATTTCAAAGGCTTCTATGCAATCATCATCAAAGCAAATGGAACATCTTTTTTGCAAAATATAACTAAGAGGCCTAGAAATTTTATAGAAGTCTTCAATAAACCTTCTATAAAAACCAGCATGACCAAGGAAACTTCTTATACCTTTAATATTTTTAGGACATGGCATTTTCTCAATTGCGTCAACTTTAGCTTTATCTACTTGAATACCTCATTCAAAAAATTTATGCCCCAAGGCAATACCTTCATTAACCATAAAGTAGCACTTCTCCCAATTCAAGACAAGATTAGTTTCTTCACATCTCTGCAAAACTCGATCAAGTTTTCGTAAGCAATCATTAAAAGAAGTCTCGTAAACAGGAAAAAAACATCCATGAAAACCTTAGCAATCTTTTCACAAGTTAGAAAATATAGCAGTCATATATCTTTGAAAGGTAGTAGGTGCATTGCATAAATCAAAAGGCATACGTCTATAAGCATAAGTTCTAAAAGGGCAAGTAAAAGTAGTTTACTCTTGTTCTTCTTTTGACACAGGTATTTGGGGAAACCAGAATATCCATCAAGGAAACAAAATTGTGTATGCTTAGACAATCTTTCTAACATTTGATCAATAAAAGTCAAGGGGTAATGATATTTTCTAGTAGCTTTATTTAATTTCTTGAAATCAATTACCATCCTATAACCAGTTAAAATTCTTTGTGGGATAAGTTCATTTTTATCATCAGGAACAACGGTAATGCCTCCTTTATTAGGGACACAATGAACAAGACTTATGATGGGAATCGTTGCATGGAAAACAAAAAATCTACGCACACGCAATGATCAATCCATGGAGATGCATAGCAACGAAGGGGAGAGTGTGTCTACGTACCCTCGTAGACCGTAAGCGGAAGCGTTTCATAACGCGATTGATGTAGTCGAACTTCCTTCGCGCTCCGATGATCGAGTACCGAACGTACGACACCTTCGAGTTATGCACATGTTCCGCTCAGTGACGTCCCTCGTCTTCTTGATCTAGCAAGGTTTCGAGGTAGTAGATGAGTTCCGTCAGCATGACGGCGTGGTGAAGGTGATAGTGTAGTGATTCTCGCAGGGCTTCGCCTAAGCACCGCAAAAATATGGCCAGGGGTATAAACTATGGAGGGGGGCACCGCACACGGCTAACAATTGATGTTGTGTGTTCTAGGCACCCCCTTCCCACATATATAAGTGGAGGGGACAAGAGGCAGCCAGGGGGCGCCCCAAGTAGGATTCCAATCCCACTTGGGGTTTCCCCAAGTGGCGCCCCCTTTCCTTTTTCCACCGGAGAAGAAAGGAAGGGGAAGAAGAGAAGGAAGCGGGGCCGAACCCCCTCTTCTACTTCTCCTACTCAGCCACCTGCCATAGGGGGCGACGTATCTATAATTTTTTATTGTTCCATGTTGTTATATTATCATTCTTGGATGTTTTACAATCATTTTATAGCAACTTTATATCATTTTTGGGGACTAACCTATTGACATAGTGCCCAGTGCTAGTTGTTGTTTTCTGCTTGTTTTTTACATCACATGAAATCAATACCAAACAGAGTCCAAACACAACAAAACTTTTTGTGGATTTTTTGTGGACCAGAAGACACCAGATGGGCCAAGAAAGTGCCTGAGGGGTGCTCCGAGGGGAGCACAACCCACCAGGGCATGCCTGGGGGCCCAGGGGGGCGCCCTGGTAGGTTGTGCCCACCTCGGTGGCCTCCCGCACCGCCTGTTTGCTGTATAAATACCCCAACATTCTAGAAACCCTAGGGGAGTCGACGAAAATCAATTCCAGCCGACGCAAGTTCTAGAACCACTAGATCCAATCTAGAGACCATCACGGAGGGGTTCATCATCCTCATTGGTGCCTCTCCAATGATGCGTGAGCAGTTCACTGTAGACCTACGGGTCCGTAGTTAGTAGTTAGATGGCTTCCTCTCTCTCTTTTGATTATCAATACAATGGTCTCTTGGAGATCTATTTGATGTAACTACTTTTGCGGTGTGTTTGTTGGGATCTGATGAACTTTGAGTTTGTGTTCAGATCTATGTTTTTATCCATGAAAGTTATTTGAGTATTTTGATCTCTTATATGCATGATTATGTAGCGACCCGACCTCAAACTGTCAAGTCTCTGTGCTTCAGTGTCATCCCTGGATCGGTAATGCTGACACACACAGCACTCGAAGGATTTATAACAAAGTAGCAATCACACACTTATTACATCGAAAGTATCCAAAGAGAACTTATTACAATAAATATGAATTAAGGCCATCTAACACGATAACAACGGAAGGCTTGGAAAATAAAGTGAGTCCATCAACTCCAACAGCATAGCTGAGCTTTACGGCAATGACCTAGCAAACCTTACTCCTCGTCTGAAAAGTCTGCAACATGATATGTTGCATCCCGAAAACGGGTCAGCACATGGAATATGCTGGCAAAATAACACAGTAGAGCAATGAACAGAAATAGGCTATCACTATATGCATATATGGCTGGTGGAGGCTCTATGGTTATTGGGGTTTTGCGAAAATCCAATCTTTTTCCTACAACAAAGGAATAAATTTTATTTAACTATCATGGTAGTTGAAACATCATTGAGAAGGTTCCTCCAACTCAATCCCAATTAAAAGTTATTATCAACCCAACAAATTAATTAAGAGTGATGAGATACAATAGGAAAATCCAAGCACTAGATACTCAAGATGTCCATAACCGGGGACACGGCTAACCATGATTAGATTGTACACTCTGCAGAGGTTTGCGCACTTTTCCCCACAAGACTTTGATCTCCTCCGTTGGATTTCTCGCACTACATGGTGTTTGAGAAATGGATGACCGGGAAACAGTCTTTCAGAAACACTAACTCTTTACCCTGGGTGGACAGTTACACCTACTTTCCCCTACATCTGCTAGCCCACCACTGAAAGAGGTCATGCAACATACTCAACTATGCCAGAGCCCATAATGGCTTGTGGCTGCACAACGAAGTTTCTAGCATGAATAGTCTTAAGATCCCTTTGAGCCTGGGTGGCGGACCGTAGGATGATCACACGGGTACTTTGGGATATCCTAGGACAACAATGGATTCTCCAGGTGCCCAAACAAGCAATCCACCCTAGATGTGTATTAAAGTTGCCACCTTAAGTTAACCCTTAATAATAACTCTCACATATGTCATGAATACACTCAACCAATCCACGTCTACGAGCATAGCAGAGCAGTATAAGCATAACATAGAAGTAACTCCCAAGGGTTTGATATTAAAACGGGTAATAGGTTCTACCTCATAAACTACTTCCCAAACCCACTTGTTAAGAGATCCTACTCATGCAATGTGTGAGGGTTGTATCTAATGCATAAAAACTGGATATGAAAAGTGTATGATCAATGTGTTACTTGCCTTGCTGACAATCCGCAAAACCTAGGGACTCGTAGTAGCACGCTTCGCACTCCGGGAATTCTATCGCAAAGAAACAATAGCATATATAAGCAATCAATCACAGATGCACGGGTAAAACTCAAATAAGAAGAATTAACCAGAAAGTTCAACTTAAGAACTCCGGTTTGCAAAAAGAATCAAATCAAACGGAGCAACGAAACTCAAACTGCAAAAGAAACAAGATCCGATTACTAATCTGGGCTAAAGTTAAATTTTACAGTACCAAAATCTTGTTCAAGTTGGTTAACCAGAAAGAGGTCTTCGAGACGAAGATCTAGGCATTTGAATCGCCTGATTCCGATAAACGAGCGAAACGATAAACTAAAACGAAAATCGGATCAGAAATCGTGATCGGAAATAATCGTGAAAAACCCGAGAAAAAGAAAAACGAACGAACAAGCTAACGAATGAACGTTCATTGTCTGTGACTAACGGGCGAAAACCGTTCGTTAAAACGAACATACATACGAATGTCCGCTAAATAAACTAAACTGAGAAAACCAACGAACCGATCTAAAAAACATAACTAGGATTTTTAAAAAAACCGACGGTTTTTACCTAAACCAAAAAAACAAATGGCGAGATTTGCGAACTCCAGCGCGGCTCCGGCGGCTTCCGGCTAGCGGGCGGCGGCGCGGGCGACGGCGGGGTGTGGCGCGAGCAGCGGCTCGGCGGCGGCGCAGCAGCAAGCGGCGTGCGGCGGCGTGCGGCAGCGGCTCGGCGGCGTGCAACAGCGGCGCAAGGCGGCGGGGCTGGCGGTTGGCGGCAGCGACTTGGGGCTCCAAGGGGGCCCCGGGTCCGGCTTTTAAAGGGGAGGGGAGACGACTTGCGGAAGGGGCGAAGCCATGGCGGCGGCGGCGGCTCGGACTCCCTCGAGGAGTCCGGCTCGGAGATCACGGCGGCGCGAGGCTGGCTGGGCCAGCTGGGTCGCGGCCCAGTTCGGTCCGGCGGGCTTTCTCTTAAAAAAACATATTCCACCGAAAAGAAATCCTAGAAAAATAAATTAAATCTAAAAATACCAAAACAAATTTTCACCAGCTAAATAAAATATTTAGAACAAGGTGAACATTTTCTTGGCCTAAAATGCAATTTTCTGAAAAATGCATATATTTTTCCTATGCAAATAAAATTGCAATAAAATCTGAATAAAATCAAATATTTGACTTTAATATTTTTCCTCCTATATTTCTTTTATTCTGGAGAAGTCATATTATCTCCTCTCTTATATTTTTATATGAAATATTTTCGGAGAGGAAAATAATAAAACAAATGATCCTTGTTTCGATATTTGATAAAATTCAAATATGAAAACCGTGAAATCCCCAACTCTCTTCGAGGGTCCTTGAGTTGCTCAGAATTTCGAGGATCGCGAAACGAAATGCAAATAAAATATGATATGCATGAATGACCTATGTATAACATTCCAAATTGAAAATTCGGGATGTTACAAACCTACCCCCCTTAAGATGAATCTCTCCCTCGAGATTCAGGTTGGCTAGGAAATAGGTGTGGGTGGTCTTTGCGAAGATCATCCTCTCGTTCCCATGTGGCTTCATCCTCGGTATTGTGGCTCCACTAAACTTTACAAAATTTGATAACCTTGCTGCGAGTAACTCGGCTAGCAAACTCAAGAATCTTGACAGGCTTCTCCTCGTACGTCAAATCACTGTCCAACTGAATTGCTTCCAGGGGCACTGTATCTCTCAGAGGAATATTGGCCATCTCCGCATGACACTTCTTCAACTGGGAAACATGAAACACATCATGTACTCCTGACAGTCCTTCGGGTAATTCCAACTTGTAGGCAACTTCTCCCATGCGTTCCAAAACACGGTACGGTCCCACAAATCTCGGGGCTAATTTCCCCTTAACACCAAAACGTTTAACACCTCGAAGAGGTGACACTCGCAGATACCTCTGTCTCCGATTTCATAGACTACCTCCTTGCGTTTTGAATCTGCATAACTCTTCTATCGGGACTGAGCTACCTTCAGTCTATCTCGAATTAGCTTAACCTTCTCTTCGGACTCCTTAATCAAATATGGTCCAAACAACAAGCGGTCTCCAACTTCATCCCACATCAACGGCGTCCTGCACCTTCTTCCATACAGGGCTTCGAACGGTGCCATCTTCAAACTGGCCTGGTAACTGTTGTTGCATGAGAACTCCGCGTAGGGCAGGTTGTCATCCCAACTAGATCCATAATCTAGCGCACAAGCTCTCAACATGTCCTCCAGAATCTGATTGACTCTCTCGGTATGTCCATCTGTCTGCTGGTGAAAAGTTGTACTGAACTCCAGCCGAGTACCCAAGGTTTGGTGCGGCTGGTGCCAAAACTTTGAGGTAAACTGTGTTCGTCTATCTGATACGTTGGTCCTCGGAACTCCATGCAGACACACGATCCTGGTCATGTATATCTTGGCCAACTTCGCACTTGTATATGTGGTCTTCACTATGATAAAGTAAGCCACTTTGGTCAAGCGATCAACTACTACCCATATAGAATCATATCCTGATTTGGTCCTTGGCAATCCGGTGATAAAATCCATGCCAAGCTTATCCCACTTCCATTCGGGTATCGGCATAGGCTGTAGCAATCCTGCTAGCTTTTGATGTTCTGCCTTCACTCTCTGACATACATCACATACGGCTACATACTTGGCAATATCCTTCTTCATACCAGTCCACCAGAAACGCTCCTTCAAATCCAAATACATCTTAGTGTTTCCAGAGTGTATCGAGTATGGCGAGTCATGAGCTTCCTGTAGTATCAACTTTCTGATCTCTGCATTGTTGGGCACATATACACGGTCGTCAAACCACAAGGTGTCGTGCTCATCCTCACGAAATCCTTTGGATTTCCCTTCACTCATCTTCTCTTTTATCTTAGCAATCTCCTTGTCGTCCTTCTGAGCTTATCGAATCTTTTCCAGTAGTGTTGACTGAACCTCCAAAGTTGCCAAAAACCCTTTAGGAACTATTTCCAATCGAAGTTCCCTAAGATCCTCGGCTAACTCCTTTGGCATCCCTCCACTTACGAGGGTGTTGACGTAACTCTTATGGCTCAAAGCATCTGCTACGACATTGGCCTTTCCTGGATGATAATGCAGCTTCATATCATAACCCTTTATGAGCTCCAACCACCTCCTCTGCCTGAGGTTAAGCTCCTTCTGTGTGAAGATGTACTTCAAAATCTTGTGATCCGTGTATACATCGCAAAGGTTTCCAATGAGAAAATGTCTCCAGGTCTTGAGTGCGTGCACCACTGCTGCTAACTCCAAATCATGCGTGGCATAATTTAACTCATGAAGTTTCAGTTGTTATGAGGCATACGAAACCACTCTTCCATCTTGCATTAGTACTCCTCCAAGTCCTAAGTGTGAAGCATCGCAATACACATGGAAATCTTTGCGTATATCTGGTAGAATTAGCACTGGGGCTATAGTCAAACGTTTCTTCAACTCCTGAAAACTTGCTTCACATTCATCAGTCCAATGGAACTTAGTGTACATCATCAACAATGCCGTCATAGGCTTTGCAATCTTAGAGAAATTCTCAATAAATCTCCGATAATATCCCGCTAGTCCAAGAAAAATGTGGATCTCTCCAACTGAGGAGGGTGCCAACCACTCAGTGACTGACTGAACATTGGTGGGATCCACGGCTATACCTTCTCCTGATATAACATGTCCAAGGAATCCAACTTCCTTCACCCAAAACTCACATTTACTAAACTTTGCATATAATTGGTGTTCCCTGAGGTTCTCGAGAACTAAACGCAAATGCTCCTTGTGTTCCTCTTCATTCTTCGAGTATACCAGGATATCATCAATGAACACCACAACGAACTTATCCAAGAACTCCATGAACACCTTTTTCATCATACTCATGAAATATGCAGGGGCGTTAGTTAGTCCAAATGACATGATCGTATACTCATATAACCCGTACCTTGTGGTGAAAGCTGTCTTGGGTATATCCT
Organism: Aegilops umbellulata; assembly: GCA_032464435.1. Lineage (NCBI taxonomy): Eukaryota > Viridiplantae > Streptophyta > Magnoliopsida > Poales > Poaceae > Aegilops > Aegilops umbellulata. The sequence goes on from CP136056.1 coordinate 185,757,626, forward strand.
TCTCTCGAATCTTCAGCTGGTGATATCCTGATCGCAGATCGATCTTCGAAAACACTTTAGCTCCTGACAACAGGTCAAATAAATCGTTTATCATCGGCAGTGGGAACTTGTTCTTGATCGTCATTTCATTCAACGCCCGATAATCAACAACCATTCTTAACGATCCATCCTTCTGTGACGCCCTCGATTCAATCGTACACTAATCATACACGCAAATGTGAACGATCAAGATCAAGGACTCACGGGAAGATATCACAACACAACTCTAGACACAAATTAAAATAATACAAGCTTTATATTACAAGCCAGGGGCCTCGAGGGCTCAAATACATAAGCTCGAATACACAAGAGTCGGCGGAAGCAACAATATCTGAGTACAGACATGAGTTAGACAAGTTGCCTTAAGGAGGCTAGCACAAAAGCAACATCGATCGAAAAGGCAAGGCCTCCTGCCTGGGAGCCTCCTAACTACTCCTAGTCGCCGGCGGTCTCCACGTAGTAGTAAGCATCGGCGGTGGCATCTGGCTCCTGGGCTCAGACATCTGGTTGCATCAACCGGAAAGAAGAAAAAAGAGGGAAAAGGGGGAGCAAAGCAACCGTGAGTACTCATCCAAAGTACTCGCAAGCAAGGATCTACACTACATATGCAACATTATCAAAGGAAGGTTGTATATGTGGATTGGGCTGCAGAAATGCCAGAATAGAGAGAAGGCCTAGTCCTATCGAAGACTAGCATCTTCTGGAAACCACCATCTTGCAGCAACAGGAGGGAGTAGAGTAGCATAAAGTAAAGTAGTAGTGTTATCAACCTCGGCCAGAGATCCTTTCTCGACTCCCTGCGAGAAAGCAATCCCAGAGCCATACTATCCAGTTATCATCACAATCCAATTCTCATCACCATCCAGTTCTCATCACAAGTATCCAGTTCTAGTTGTATCGATCGGGATACAACTCAAAGTGTCCGTTACCGTAGGACAAGCTATTGATAGATGTTTTCTTCCCTGTAGTGGTGCACCAACTTACCGACCACGCTCGATTAACTCCGGCCGGACACACTTTCCTGGGTCATGCCCGGCCTCGGCCAAACAATACGCCGCAACCCGACCTAGGCTTAATAGAGAGGCCAGCACGCAGGACTAAACCTATGCTCCCAAGGGTCATGGGCCATCTCCCCGGGAACTCCTGCACGTTGCGAACGCGGCCGGTGAGCAGACCTAGCTACCTCCTTCAACAAGGCAGGCGCTTACGCAGTCCAACCCAGCACGCGCCGCTCAGTCGCTGACGTCTATTAAACTTCGGCTGATGCATACGACGCAGAACGCCCATACTATGCCCACGTGATGGTTAGTGCTATCAGGCTAGAGGCCCCTCGGATCAAATATCCAAATCGTAGTGGATTAGGAACGCGCGGTAACAAGCAGAGACTCACGAAAGATGTGACCCCGTTGCCCCGTCTCGAGGACTTGCGGCAAGGGCTAGGAATGCCCGCCACGCCTCGTAATTATCTCGCGGGCACCTTCCAAGTCTGCCCGACTCCACATCACTCGCAATTAAGCTCGCGCGGGTACCCCTCAGGGCCAACCCGTCTTTAGTAACAGGGTCCAGTGCAAAGTCATAGTAACCATAGTAACCATGTGTCTAACACCAAGGGGGAAAACCTGAGGAATCACCCTTTTCAGATTCCCACTCGATGTAAACATCAAGGTGAACGTAAGAGGAACCACCCTCGAGGTTCACTCTTGAGGGGTTGCACAACAGAGTCGTATCGGAAGTGGATAAGGAGGAAATCACCCTCGATGACCACGACCGAATAGCTACTCTACAGAGATCTCATCAGGAGTGATATATGAGGTTCCACCCTCGGCCCTGGTCTTCGATCCCGTTGATCGGGTCTTCTGATAATCCAGCAGGGCAGTCGGGTCAAGTGGGGGGGGGGTCACTGATGGGTCTCTAACCAACCTATACTAAGCAGTTTAGGATAAGCAGGTAGGTAACAATAGCAGGTTACAATAAACAGGCTATGCAGTAGAATAGGAGCAAATAATAACAGTAGCAAAATCTAATGCAAGCATGAGAGAATGGAATGGGAGATACCGGGATGATCAAAGGGGGGGGCTTGCCTGGTTGCTCAGACAAGAAGAAGGGGTCGCCGTCGACGTAGACGATCACAGGGTCATCAGCAGCGATCTCGGGGTCTACCGAAGAGAAGAGGGGGAAGAAACAGTAAATACATAGCAAGCAAGTGCATAAACAGGAGAACATGCAGAGCTAGACGCGTTCTAACGCGGTGCTACACGTTACCGGCGAAGGGGGAAAACATCCGGGAATATATCCCCGAAGTTTCGCGTTTTCGGACAGATGAACCTGAGGGGAAAAGTTGCGTGTTCGCTATGCTAGGGATGTGTGTCGGACGAATGGGCTGCGTATTCGGATTCGTCTCGTCGTTCTGAGCAACTTTCCTGTACGAAACTTTTTCATCCGAGTTACGGATTATTTTATATTAATTTTCTAAGTTTATTTAAAATTATGGAATTAATATATTTAGCGTAAACTGAATTGACTAAGACAAAAATGTTGACTAGTCAAAGGGCAGGTGTGGCCCACATGTCATAGACTATTTACCTAAACGAATAAATAAATCTAACTTATTTAAAAGGGCTTACATGTCATCTACTAGTATTAGACTAACTTAGCACTAACTAATACTATCTAATAGTACTAATCTAAGCAAGGGTCTGGCCGCTACTGGGCATAGCCCAGCCGGCCGCACGCACGGCGCACACACACACAACGCTGCACACACACACACACGGGACACACACACCACACACACTCACGCACTCGCACGCACGCGCGCACACACACACAGGGCCAGCCAGGGCAGAGCCGGCCACTGTGGCTGGGCACGCACGCATGCTTGTGCGGCGGCCATGCCCAAGCCTAGGGGCGAGCGCGGAATGACCAGGCAAACGGGGGCCATGGGCGGCTGTGGGCGTTAGTACGCGGCGACAGCAGCAGGTAACGGCAGCAACAACAAAGCAGCGACAGCGCAGGCAGTAAGCCGGGACGCGGGCACGCACGCACGCATAACGCAGGGACGCCGGCGGCTGTAGCAAGCAGCCCCAGCAGCATGCAGTAGCACATCACCTGGGAGGCGGGCGTGCTCGCACGCCCGGGACGCTGCCAGCGCGCGATGTGGATGAAGGGCAGGCATGAGCAGGCGAAGCGGCTGTAGTAGGCCGCGCCGCAGCACGCAGCAGCAGTAGCCGGAGCAGGGGCGCAGGCGGCAGCTAGCGGCGAGCGGGGCAGCGACAGGTAGCAGCAGCGTACTAGTAGAGTGGAGGCAGCAAACAAAGCAGCACAAGGAGCAGCAGGCGCGAGTACGCGAACACTGAGGTTCGGCCATGGCGGCCGCCGGCTCGTACAGGTTACTACGGCAACGGAATCAAAGGGGAAACAAGGGGAATCGGGGAAGGGCCTCACAACGGTTCTCGACGACATGCTCGGGAGGTCGAGGAAGCGCTGAGGAAGGAGATCCGGGGCGGGGAAGCGATGACCAGACTCGGAGAAGACGACCGATGGCAAATGCTCAGGGCCTCCTATCTCAAGCCCTTCAGCGTGGTGATGGATCCGACCACGAAGGAGCTCCCGGACGCCTTCTCGTGGCCCGGGGTGGCTGGTGGCTGTGAGCTTCGCCGAGGCGCCTCCATGGCAGCACTCAGACGCGCGAGGCAGAGAGCGACGAGGGAGAGAGAGGGTCCAGAGGGAGTGGGGTGAGTGGAGTGGTTGGGGGAGGAGCCCGAGGAGGCGCGGGTGGCGGCCTTATCCTCCTCGCGGCGACGTCGGCGAGGTGGTCAGTGGCAACCATGCCCCTGTAGCGATGGCGCTAGGGGGATAGGAGAAGGCGACCGGAAAAGTGGGATGGCTGGGCCGTCCTGTTAGTACAAGGCCCAGTGAGGGGATACAGGGGAGGTTTTCTCTTTTATTAAAACAGCTTCGCTTTTCTGTTTTTATATAAACAGAGATAGGTAAGAAAATATTGGGCATGCCATTTTCTTTGGAAAAATATGGGAAGTGCCCCTTTTATTCCTTGATGATATTAGACAGTGCCATAAATATTTTGGAGACCAGAAGAATTCATTTGGTATTTTTCATAAATAGGATAGCATTTAAAAATGCTGAATTGGTGCTGTTATACTTGCTAATGCTCATCTTTGCACAAAAGTGATGTTGTTTTACTTAACAAATAATTGTTATGGAATTTTTGACAAATGATGAACATTTTTCCAGCAACTTTTGAGCAACTTCAAACTTCACTTTAATTTGAATTGACTGGAATTTCAAGTGTGATATTGAACAAGATGATTAAGCACTGTTTGGAAAAATGATTAGCTTAATCACATGGAGTTACTGTAGCATGACACTGGGGGTGTTACAAATCTCCTCCACTACAAGAAATCTCGTCCCGAGATTTAAGTGGGGAAGTAAAGAGTAACATTCGGGAGAATTGACCCTTATATGGTTAATTATCTGGTGAACAATTCAGGGAAAGAGGCAGAAGTATCTCTCGAGTTGAAACTTAATAAAACATCAAGAGCAAAGTATGAAGGTACAATAGGAAGTTTCAACCGAATGGACAAACGATTGATACCTGAACAGAGTGTGAGAAAGGGGTTCAGAGCATCGGGAATAGATCATCTCTCGGAAGGTGGCTCGTGACATGATACGAATCCAATGCAAGAATATTTCAGAATCAAAGATATACAGGAGAGTCAGGTTTCGATCCTGTGACTTGTGGGTTATGGGCCCACCATGTGGGTTAAAAGTAGGGAGGGCGCTATCATCTTGCATGATCATGATAGCAAAATAGGTCAGAGGATAGCCTGTCAGTTATGTTGGCAACAAGGTTTGGTACCAAGGGCGAGGGACGAAGAGAACCATTTTCCTGCTCATAAGACGAGGCAGACCAATAGGCAAAGTTCTCGTCCATCGGTGGTTACCGGAATGTCATCAACAATAGTAACAGGGTCTTACTGACAGAGTTGTACACCGAGGTGCTAACTTAAGCAGGGATTTATCTCTGGTCAGACAAGTTAGATTACAAGAAAGGTGAAACAAACAATGGAAAGGAAAATGTGATTATTATGATAATCAGACCAATGGAAACGAAAGATGTTTATACCCAAGTATTAGAGTATAACTTTCCCAAGGAAAGGCAGAGCATGATAGGACTCCAAGTATTAAACCATTTAGACAAAGGGGCAAGGAATTTATGAGGTTTACCCATACAACGGTGTTTGGATAATTGATCAAGAACAGTTAGCCTTGCCCTCCCAATGTTCTTGTTGATGATCGGAGTACCACACACATGGTTCGGGATAGTGTTGACATGGTCATCAGGGAAAGGTCAGACTTCGAATACACAAAGTATCCATCGGAAACAACTTAGAAAATAAGTCATACAATTTCAGGAAGGAAAAGATGAGGGTGTGGCCGACGGGCTGAGCAACAATCCATCGACATGTCAAAAAGGATGTATTACCAAAATTATATGAACAAGTTTGTGTTGGGGAAGGTAGGAATGTTGTCGATGATAACATAAATCATCGAGGGGCAAGGATTGTATTTCTCATCATGAATTCGATTGATATCCTGGAAGAGCTCAGAATGGTGATGATGATCACAACACATTATCGAGAGATTTCATGAAGATGTAATCGATCGGCGATGACATCAAGTCAAAGGAATGATGAAGCGAAAGGTTATTGGAACCACGGGTACGACACAAACTCGAAATCAAGCTTGTTGTTCAAGGCGAAATGATATGACGAGGAAGATCGACGTAGGCTTAGCTCATCATCGAAAATTGTGCTTCGGGAAGATGGACGAGGTAGCACAGTTAAAATTTTGCACGATAATGATACAGCCGATCAGGCTAGGAATGACTTGAAGGATTATTAAACTCGTAAGCAACAAAAATTACTTAAGAGTTATAGAATCGGAGTGTGGAATCGATTCACTTATCGGCGTTCTCGAGTAACTAACAACTCAAAACCCGGGGAAATTTGAAATCGATGAGAAGCAATACCAAATGAAGACTCGTAGGAAGCAACACGGTTCGTTGTTATTCTCGAGGTACCGAAGGGTAATACTCAAAGGAAGATCAAAATAGAGGTTGCGGAGATGCATTGATCTGCAGAAGACAAGTGCTTTAACTTGTCCGAGAAATGGAATTAAAGGGGAACAATCATGGTGAGAACCACGGTTGCAAAGGACCAAACATAGATACCATATGAACTTATAATAAGGGGATTATTATATCACAAGAAGCTTCCATGATAAGTTCCACATCGGGTCCATGGGCATGAATACAAAGTTCAAGGTCGACTCCCACTTCTTTAATGCATAACCTTCCATTCACTTCTTGTTTTCGATGAAGTCATAGTGTTGAAATTATATCAGGCAAAACGCCAGAAGAGTATGACTCGTGAAAACTCCCGGGTTCACATGGATTAAGGAAGGCATAGGTTCCACCCATAGGGGCATCTTGGGAACATATACCACAAACTCCACGAGTAAAATAACACGAGCTCGAAGGCAGAGCATGGTTGAGAAGGCAGAGGATACAATTTACCAAAGGCAATGTGTATCAGGGGAAGAGCGCGCAAAATTTTGAATATGAAGGAAACTGCCGGTTAACAATCCAACAAAGGATTCAGCGGTCCTTAATGGATCTGATGTGAGTATCAGTACTCAATCAGAAGAAGGAAAGAATGCAAGGCATCGGATTATAGATATATCTGGATAACTTCAAAGCTTTAATACAAAGGAATTACGATTTTCATATAAGAAGATCAGAAGCAGAGGCTCTGATCAAAAGATGAGTAAGTTGAATAGACTTAGAGGTGCACCCGATCAAATCTTGATTGGGCAAGAACCAACTCATAATTGGAGCGATGTCGGAGCCGAAAAGAAAATTTCCAAGGATTAATTGATGATTGCGAGTATTCGCTCACACGTTGAATCCATAGGAACAGAATGACAACCACAAAGAATTTTAAAGAATATTGGTAGACATATGGAATTAATCCTAATGCAAGAAGGCGTGAATTCCAAGAGCAACAGGGGGTGCAGAGAAATTTCGGAAGATCGATTAACAATGAGAATGATACTGCGAAGCACATGATCAACTAGGGATGAACGAACCCCTGATAAGTGTGAGGAATTATTCACAGTGTGAAAGAAGCTGCAAAGCAGAAGCACAAGGATTCTCGGAACAACGAATAGTATTGGGGGTAACTTGTAATCATCAAGAGCAATTGGGAATGATTGTATGAATGACACGCGTAAGTCGTTATCCATATGAATATAACGGTGGTAGGGAATGGCAAAGGCGGAGGTCACAAGGGTCTCGGGATAACATCGGAGAGTAACTACAGAATCTTCTGGTGCAGTAAGCGGTCATCGGTAGTGTCGGGGCTCTCCGGGAGGAAGTGAGTCCAAGAACCTAAGTGTCGGCGTTAGTAAATCCTTTTTAACCCGAATAGGAGAGAGATCAAAGTCCCAGAGTATAGTCGAGGAATAAAAGATCCTAATACCACCCAATTGGCGATGTGGGCCCGTAAGCCGCACAACCATGTTAGTAAAACAGTTTCCGGTTTCTAGACTCAACTTCGGCCAAGGAGTTGGAAAGGGGGCTACCTACAGGCAGTTGGCTCTGTACCAACTTGTGATGCCCTCGATTCAATCATACACTAATCATACACGCAAATGTGTATGATCAAGATCAAAGACTCACGGGAAGATATCACAACACAACTCTAGACACAAATTAAAATAATACAAGCTTTATATTACAAGCCAGGGGCCTCGAGGGCTCGAATACATAAGCTCGAATAAACAAGATTCAGCGGAAGCAACAATAGCTGAGTACATACATGAGTTAGACAAGTTGCCTTAAGCAGGCTAGCACAAAAGCAACATCGATCGAAAAGGCAAGGCCTCATGCCTGGGAGCCTCCTAACTACTCCTGGTCGCCGGCGGTCTCCACGTAGTAGTAAGCATCGGTGGTGGCATCTGGCTCCTAGGCTCCGACATCTGGTTGCATCAACCGGAAAGAAGAAGAAAGAGGGAAAAGGGGGAGCAAAGCAACCGTGAGTGCTCATCCAAAGTACTCGCAAGCAAGAATCTACACTACATATGCAACATTATCAAAGGAAGGCTGTATATGTGGACTGGGCTGCAGAAATGCCAGAATAGAGAGAAGGCCTAGTCCTATCGAAGACTAGCATCTTCTGGAAACCACCATCTTGCGGCAACAGGAGGGAGTAGAGTAGCATAAAGTAAAGTAGTAGTGTTATCAACCTCGGCCAGAGATCCTTTCTCGACTCTGTGCGAGAAAGCAATCCCAGAGCCATACTATCCAGTTATCATCACAATCCAATTCTCATCACCATCCAGTTCTCATCACAAGTATCTAGTTCTAGTTGTATCGATCGGGATACAACTCCAAGTGTTTGTTACCGTAGGACAGGCTATCGATAGATGTTTTCTTCCCTGCAGGGGTGCACCAACTTACCCACCACGCTCGATTAACTCCGGCCGGACACACTTTCCTGGGTCATGCCCGGCCTCGGCCAAACAATACGCCGGAACCCGACCTAGGCTTAATAGAGAGGCCAGCACGCCAGACTAAACCTATGCCCCCAAGGGTCATGGGCCATCTCCCCGGAACTCCTGCATGTTCCGAACACGGCCGATGAGCAGACCTAGCTACCTCCTTCAACAAGGCAGGCGCTTATGCAGTCCAACCCGGCGCGCGCCGCTCAGTCGCTGACGTCTATTAAACTTCGGCTGATGCATACGACGCAGAACGCCCATACTATGCCCACGTGATGGTTAGTGCTATCAGGCCAGAGGCCCCTCGTATCAAATATCCAAATCGTAGTGGATTAGGAACGCGCGGTAACAAGCAGAGACTAACGAAAGATGTGACCCCATTGCCCCGTCTCGAGGACTTGCGGCAAGGGCTAGGAATGCCCGGCCACGCCTCGTAATTATGTCGCGGGCACCTTCCAGGTCCGCCCGACTCCACATCACTTGCAATTAAGCTCGCGCGAGTACCCCTCAAGGCCAACCCGTCTTCAATAACAGGGTCCAGTGCAAAGTCATAGTAACCATAGTAACCTTGTGTCTAACACCAAGGGGGAAAACCTGAGGAATCATCCTTGTCGGATTCCCACTCAATGTAAACATCAAGGTGAAGATAAGAGGAACCACCCTCGAGGTTCACTCTTGAGGGGTTGCACGACAGAGTCGTATCGGAAGTGGTTAAGGAGGAAATCACCCTCGATGACCACGACCGAATAGCTACTCTACAAAGATCTCATCAGGAGTGATATATGAGGTTCCACCCTCGGCACTCGATGGTAACTCTGCAGAGTCGAGCAACAATGGGGCGTGATGTGACATGAGGTGTCGGGCCCTGGTCTTCGATCCCGTTGATCGGGTCTTCTGATAATCCAACGGGGCAGTCGGGTCAAGTGGGGGGTCACTGATGGGTCTCTAACCAACCTATACTAAGCAGTTTAGGATAAGTAGGTAGGTAACAATAGCAGGTTAAAATAAACAGGCTATGCAGCAAAATAGGAGCAAATAATAACAGTGGCAAAATCTAATGCAAGCATGAGAGAATGGAATGGGCGATGTCGGGATGATCAAAGGGGGGGCTTGCCTGGTTGCTCAGACAAGAAGAAGGGGTCGTCCTCGACGTAGACGATCACAGGGTCATCAGCAGCGATCTCGGGGTCTACCGAAGAGAAGAGGGGGAAGAAACAGTAAATACATAGCAAGCAAGTGCATAAACAGGAGAACATGCAGAGCTAGACGTGTTCTAACGCGGTGCTACACATTACCGGCGAAGGAGGAAAACATCCAGGAACATATCCCTGAAGTTTCGCGTTTTTGGACAGATGAACCGGAGGGGAAAAGTTGCGTGTTCGCTATGCTAGGGATGTGTGGCGGACGAATGGGCTGCGTATTCGGATTCGTCTCGTCGTTCTGAGCAACTTTCTGTACAAAACTTTTTCATCCAAGTTACGGATTATTTTATATTAATTTTCTAAGTTTATTTAAATTTTTGGAATTAATATATTTAGCGTAAACCGAATTGACTAAGACAAAAATGTTGACTAGTCAAAGGGCAGGTGTGGCCCACATGTCATAGACTATTTACCTAAACAAATAAATAAATCTAACTTATTTAAAGGGGCTTACATGTTATCTACAAGTATTAGACTAACTTAGCACTAACTAATACTATCTAATGTTACTATTCTAAGCAAGGGCCTGGCCGCTACTGGGCATAGCCCAGCCGTCCGCACGCACGCACACACACACAGGGCCGGCCAGGGCAGAGCTGGCCACTGTGGCTGGGCACGCACGCATGCTTGTGCGGCGGCCATGCCCAAGCCTAGGGGCGAGCACGGAACGACCAGGCAAACGGGAGCCATGGGCGGCTGTGGGCGCTAGTACGCGGCGACAGCAGCAGGTAACGGCAGCAACAACAAAGCAGCGACGATGCAAGCAGTAGGCAGGGACGTGGGCATGCACGCACGCATAACGCAGGGACGCCGGCGGCTGTAGACAGCAGCCCCAGATGCATGCAGTAGCGCAGCACCTGGGAGGCGGGCGTGCTCGCACGCCCGGGGCGCGGCCAGTGCGCGATGTGGGTGAAGGGCAGGGGTGCGCAGGCGAAGCGGCTGTAGTAGGCCGCGCCGCAGCACGCAGCAGCAGTAGCAGGAGCAGGGGCGCAGGCGGCAGCGAGCGGCGAGCGAGGCAGCGATAGGCAGCAGCAGCGTACTAGTAGAGCGGAGGCAGAAAACAAAGCAGCACAAGGAGCAGCAGGCGCGAGTACGCGAACACTGAGGTTCAGCCATGGCGTCCGCCGGCTCGTACAGGATACTACGGCAAAGGAATCGAAGGGGAAACAAGGGGAATCGGGGAAGGGCCTCACAGCGGTTCTCGACGACGTGCTCGGGAGGTCGAGGAAGCGCTGAGGAAGGAGATCCGGGGCGGGGAAGCGATGACAGGACTCGGAGAAGACGATCGATGGCAAGCGCTCAGGGCTTCCTAGCTCGAGCCCTTCAGCGTGGTGATGGATCCGACCACGAAGGAGCTCCCGGACGCCTTCTCGTGCCGGGGTGGCTGGTGGCCGCGAGCTTCGCCGAGGCGCCTCCATGGCATCACTCAGACGCGCGAGGCAGAGAGCGACGAGGGAGAGAGAGGGTCCAGAGGGAGTGGATTGAGTGGAGTGGTTGAGGGAGGAGCCAGAGGAGGCGCGGGTGGCGGCCTTATCCTCCTCGCGGCGACGTCGGCGAGGTGGTCAGGGGCAACCATGCCCCTGTAGCGACGGCGCCAGGGGGACGGGAGAAGGCGACCGGGAAGTGGGATGGCTGGGCCAGCCTGTTAGTCCAAGGCCCAGTGAGGGGATACAGGGGAGGTTTTCTCTTTTATTAAAACAGCTTTGCTTTTCTGTTTTTTTATAAACAGAGATGGGTAAGAAAATATTGGGCATGCCATTTTCTTTGGAAAAATATGGGAAGTGCCCCTTTTATTCCCTGATGATATTAGACAGTGCCACAAATATTTTGGAGACCAGAAGAATTCATTTGGTATTTTTCATAAATAGGATAGCATTTAAAAATGCTGAATTGGTGTTGTTATAATTGCTAATGCTCATCTTTGCACAAAAGTGATGTTGTGTTACTTAACAAATAATTGTTATGGAATTTTTGACAAATGATGAACATTTTTCCAGCAACTTTTGAGCAACTTCAAACTTTACTTTAATTTGAATTGACTGGAATTTCAAGTGGGATATTGAACAAGATGATTAAGCACTGTTTGGAAAAATGATTAGCTTAATCACATGGAGTTCTGTAGCATGACACTGGGGGTGTTACACCTTCTTCTCAACCAAGAGCACTGGGCCTCCCCATGGTGATGAACTCGTTTGAATATAACCTTTCTCCAATAGCTCCTTAATCTGCTTCTTAATTTCCTCTAGATCGTTTGCAGGCATCCGGTAGGGTCTCTTTGATATTGGCCTAGTGCTTGGCAATAGCTCTATCAAAAACTCGATATCTCGATCTGGTGGCATGCCTGGTAACTCCTCTGGAAAGACATCTGGGAAATCAGTTACTACAGGCACTTCCTCCTGAACAACTTCCATGAGGGAATTTACTTGGCTCCTCCTAGGTGCGTGCCTAGATACATACTTGATCCTTTTTCCCTCCGGGGTGGTGAGCAAAATTTACTTACTTGCGCAATCGATGTTTCCTCCATACATCAATAGCCAATCCATTCCTAGTATCACATCCAATCCTTGTGACTCCAAAATTATTAGGTCTGATGGAAAAACATGGCTTCCAATGGTCAATGGCATCTGAAAACATCCTTGGCATGCCATATACTCCACTCCTGGCGAACTTACTAACATGGGTGTCCTAAGTACCTTAGTGGGCAGTTTAAACTTATCCACGAATCCCCTTGATATGTATGAATACGATGCACCAGTATCAAAAAGAACGATTGCAGCAAAAGACTTAACCAAAAACTTACGAATAACTGCATCAGGCTGCTCCTCAACCTCCTCCACGTTCACGTGGTTCACTTGTCCCCTGTTGAAAGGGTTGGGTTTCTTCCCAGCGCTTCCATTTCCATTCCCATTCTTCGCTTCAGGGCACTCAGTGGCGTAGTGTCCAGTCTTCCAGCACTTGAAACAAGTAATGTAACTTAGGTCCTTCTTGGCGGGTGTGGCTGGGTTAGAGCGGTTCTGATTACTACCTGCTCCATTCCCGTTTCCATTCTTGGGGCCACTGTGGTTGTGATAACTCCCTCCATTGTGAGTGTGACCTCCATGGTTATGGACAAGTCCTCCCGAGTTTGGGGTTAAACAAGGCTTCTGCTGAGCTCCTGAGTTGTACCTTGCTTGTCCATACTTCCTTTCGTTGCTGCTGCTTCCCTTCAATCATAAGAGCCTTATCTACCAACTCCTAGTAGTTGTTAAATGTTGCCACCATCAACTGCATGCTCATCTCATCATTCAGCCCTTCCATAAACTTCTCCTGCTTTGCGGCATCTGTCGCCACATCATCAGGGGCATAACGAGATAGCTTACTAAATTCATCCACTTACTGCCCCACAGTACGGTTCCCTTGGCGTAAGTTGCAAAACTCACGCTTCTTCATGCTCATAGCTCCAATTGAGACATGGGCTATGCGGAAAGCTTGCTGAAACTGATCCCAAGTAACATTGGCTATGGGAAAGGTGGTTGTGTAATTCTCCCATCATGAGGCTGCTGGTCCATCCAACTGATGTGCGGCAAAACGCACCTTCTCTGCATCTGTACAACCTGCGGTGGTCAACTCCCTTCCAATCCTGCGTAGCCAGTCATCCGCAACTATTGGCTTGGTGCTACTGGAAAACACCGGCGGCTGCAACCTCAGAAAACGGGCTAAGTTGTCAACTGGAGGAGGGTTGTTGTTGTTGTTGTTGTTGTTGTTGCCTTGATTCTGGACTAACAACTGCATCAAGGCATTCTGCTGCTGGATCAACTGAGCGAGCTCTGATGGGAAGGCACATCCGGTGTCACGTCTCGGAGGCATCTAACGGGTTTAGAGGGAAGAGATTAGAAATAGAAGGGAGGTCTACTGAGAAAACACTACCCATATGCACATGAGACAAACATAATCATATCACTCAATCAATCAAGCAAGGGCATACAAACGGTCTAGAACTATCGTTAAAAGTGCTCGGACTAGAACTATATACATGGGGAAATACTACTAATCATTTGGTGGTCATCTAGAAATTTTGATCGGTGGAAGACTCCATGATGTCTGCTCCAGCTTCGTCTTCAAAGTCATCATCGCTGTCGTCGGGGTCGGAGTCGGTGTCGTCGATGATGATGTAGTTCTCTGGGCAAGTGGAATCGTCGTCTTCTCCTCCTGGCGCGGGGTCTCCCATGAATACCCCGATCTTGTTTATCAGGTCGTCGTTCTTATCCAATAGTGTTGTGATTTCTTCTTCATATCCATCGCGTGTAGACTTGAGTTCCTCTTCAAGCTCGGTGATCCTTATCTTTGCCTTCTTCAAATCTATCATGTTTGCGCACATCTGATTTTCCTGACATCGAATGTGCTGGTTTAACTCCTGGATGAAAGCTGCAATGGACCTGTCTTTCATGGTGCTGACTATCTCCCATTGCTCATCTCGGTGCCCACATATCTGGTAGATGGTGTCCTTGAGGTCCTTGTGGTAGACTTCGCTGATGCGTCCCATGGCGATGTGAGCTGCCATGCTCTTCTCTAGACTCCAGGTTGGGGCATGAAAGGAAAACTCTATGGGCTCTGTGACTGGCGAGAACATCCTTCCTGGAACTTGAACTCGAATCATCCAGCACTCCTCTTCTGGTAATGTGGCGTTGTAGGTCCTGGTGAAGCTTGGTATTCCAATGTTCAAGTATCTAGTGACTTCCTTCAAGTGTCGTCCAAAGGGTGTGTCTTCCTCCGGTTGTGCAAACTTGATCCTCGAGTCCGCTATCCTGAAGAGTAGAAAATGGAGAGGAGTCAGAAATGAGTAGAGAAGAGTGACCTATGGCTTTCTTAGTGGTCGTGTCCTACACTCAACGTGTGCTCTGATACCATCTTGTAGCGACCCGACCTCAAACGGTCAAGTCTCTGTGCTTCAGTGTCATCCCTGGATCGGTAATGCTGACACACACAGTACTCGAAGGATTTATAACAGAGTAGCAATCACACACTTATGACATCGAAAGTCTCCAAAGAGAACTTATTACAATAAATATGGCTTAAGTCCATCTAACACTATAACAGTGGAAGGCTTGGAAAATAAAGTGAGTCCATCAACTCCAACGACATAGATGAGCTGCACGGCAACGACCTAGCGAACCTAACTCCTCATCTGAAAAGTCTGCAACGTGATATGTTGCAGCCCGAAAACGGGTCATCACATGGAATATGCTGGCAAAATAACACAGTAGAACAATGAGCAGAAATAGGCTATGACTAGATGCATATATGGCTGGTGGAGGCTCTATGGTTATAGGGTTTTTGCGAAAAGCCATTTTTTCCTACAACAAAGGAATAAATTTTATTTAACTATCATGGTAGTTGAAACATCATTGAGAAGGTTCCTCCAACTCAATCCCAATTAAAAGTAATTATCAACCCAACAAATTAATTAAGAGTGATGAGATACAATAGGAAAATCCAAGTACTAGATACTCAAGATGTCCATAACCGGGGACACGGCTAACCATGATTAGGTTGTACACTCTATAGAGGTTTGGGCACTTTTCCCCACAAGACTCGATCTCCTCCATTGGATTTCTCGCACTACATGGTGTTTGAGCAACGGATGACTGAGACACAGTCTTTCAGAAACACTAACTTTTACTCTGGGTGGACAGTTACACCTACTTTCCCCTACATCTGCTAGCCCACCACTGAAAGAGGTCATGCAACAGACTCAACTATGCCAGAGCCCATAATGGCTTGTGCTGCACACAGAAGCTTCTAGCATGAATATTCTTAAGATCCCTTTGAGCCTGGGTGGCGGACCGTAGGATGATCACACGGGTACTCTGGGATATCCTAGGACAACATTGGATTCTCCAGGTGCCCAAACAAGCAATCTACCCAGATGTGTATTAAAGTTGCCACCTTAAGTTAACCCTTAACAATAACTCTCACATCTGTCATGAATACACTCAACCAATCCACGTCTACGAGCATAACAGAGCAGTATAAGCATAATGTAGAAGTAACTCCCAAGGGTTTGATATAAAAACAGGTAATAGGTTCTACCTCATCAACTACTTCCCAAACCCACATGCTAAGAGATCCTACTCATGCAATGTGTGAGGGTTGTATGTAATGCATAAAAACTGGGTATGAAAAGAGTATGATCAATGTGTTACTTGCCTTGCTGACGATCCGCAAAACCTAGGGACTCGTAGTAGCACGCTTCGCACACTGGGAATTCTATTGCAAACAAATAATAGCATACATAAGCAATCAATCACAGATGCATGGGTAAAACTCAAATAAGAAGAATTAACCAGAAATTTCAACTTAAGAACTCTGGTTTGCAAAAAGAATAAAATCAAACGGAGCAACGAAACTCAAACAGCCAAAGAAACAAGATCCAATTACTAATATGGACTAAAGTCAAATTTTACAGTACCAAAATCTTGTTCAAGTTGGTTAAATAGAAAGAGGGCTTCGAGACGAAGATCTAGGCGCTTGAATCGCCTGATTCCGATAAACGAGCGAAAAGATAAACTAAAACGAAAATCAGATCAGAAATCGTGATCGGAAATAATCACGAAAAACCCGAGAAAAACGAACGTTCGTTGTCTGTGACTAACGGGTGAAAACCGTTTGTTAAAACGAATGTACGTACGAACGTCCGCTAAATAAACTAAACCGATAAAACCAACGAACCGATCTAAAAAAACATAACTAGGATTTAAAAAAACCCGCCGATTTTTACCTAAAGCAAAAAAAAAGAATGGCGAGATTTGCGAACTCCGGCGCGGCTCCGGCGGCTTCCAGCGAGCGGGCGGTGGCGAGGGCGACGGCGGGGTGTGGCGCGGGCAGCGGCTCGACGGCGGTGCAGCAGCAGGCGGCGAGCGGCGGCGTGCGGCAGCGGCTCGGCGGCGTGCGACAGCGGCGCGAGACGGCAGGGGCTTGCGGAAGGGGCGAAGCCATGGCTCGGAGACAACGACGGCGTGGGGCTGTCTGGGCCAGCTGGGCCGCGGCCCAGTTCGGTCCGGCAGGCTTTCTCTTTTTTTAAACATATTCCACCGAAAAGAAATCCTAGAAAAATAAATAAAAATCTAAAAATACCAAAACATATTTTCACCGTCTAAATAAAATATTTAGAACAGGGTGAACATTTTCTTGGCCTAAAATGCAATTTTTCGAAAAATGCATATATTTTTCCTATGCAAATATAATAGCAATAAAATCCTAATAAAATCAAATATTTGACTTTAATATTTTTCCTCCTATATTTCATTTATTTTGGAGAATTCATATTATATCCTCTCTTATATTTTTATAGGAAATATTTTCGAGAGAAAAATAATAAAACAAATGATCCTTGTTTCGATATTTGATAAAATTCAAATATGAAAACCATGAAATCCCCAACTCTCTCCGAGGGTCCTTGAGTTCCTTATAATTTCGAGGATCGCGAAACGAAATGCAAATAAAATATGATATGCATGAATACCTATGTATAACATTCCAAATTGAAAATTTGGGATGTTACAGATTACTTATAGCCTCATATTTCTTGTTCGAATCTTTGGTTTATTAGGCCAACTAGATCAATTTTTCTTGCCATGGGAAAAGGTGCTTTATGATGGGTTCGATCTTACGATACTTGATCCCAGTGACAAAAGGGAACCGACACGTATGTATCGTTGCTATTAAGGATAACAAGATGGGGTCTATTTCTACATAAATAGATCTTGTCTACATCATGCCATCGTTCTTATTGCATTACTCTGTTTCTCCGTGAACTTAATACACTAGTTGCATGTTGGATAGCGGTAGATGTGTGGAGTAATAGTAGTAGATGCAGGCAGGAGTCGGTCTAATAATCTTGGAAGTGATGCCTATATAATGATCATTGCCTGGATATCGTCATGGTTATTTGAAGTTCTATCAATTGCCCAACAGTAATTTGTTTACCCTCGTACGCTATTTTCTCGAGAGAAGTCACTAGTGAAATCTACGGCCCCTGTCTCTTCTTTATTATATTTTCCTTCGCGGTCTATTTTTATTTGCTTTTATTTTAAGATCTATTAATCCAAAAATACAAAAATATCTTTCTTCTATTTATTATTATTTATTTTATCTCGCGTTGCCGCGAGATCTATTTATTTAACCTATTACAATTTTACCTATCTTTTTACCCGTGAGGGATTAGAACCCCTCTCTTACGTCGGGTTGCAAGTATTTGTTCTTTGTATGCAGGAGCTGTTTACATGGTGTTGCGTGGTTCTCCTACTAGTTCGATAACCTTGGTCTCATCACTGAGTGAAATACCTACCTTAGTTATGCTGCATCATCCCTTCCTCTTTGGAGAAATACCGACGTAGTTCAAGCCGGATCAAAAGGAATTTCTGGCGCCGTTGTCGGGGAGACATCATAAACATGTACCAGGTTCCTAATCACAAAAATCATCTCCTTGCTATTTACATTATTTTCCATTTGCCTCTCGTTTTCCTGTCCCCCACTTCACAAAAATTTACCGTTTTTATTCGCCCTCTTTTTCGTTCGCCGTTTTCTCACCAGATCTGTTTTTGTGTGCAATCTTGTTGACCACCTTTTGTCATTTTGGATAGTTCTTCCTCTATTGCATGCACTCCCGAAAATGAGATTCTCAACTTTAAACAAAGGGGAGGGGAGAATTTAAAAGATGCTTGGTATAGAATTTGCAATGCTCATAGTACATCTATCCGTAAGCAATCTACCATTTGTGACGCCCGGATAATTAGACTACAGTAATTCCCTGATAATGATGCCACGTCACCTCTACCACTGTAGTTATTAGTTCAAAACCGATTCAAGTTCAAAATTGAATTGAAGGCAAAACAACAAAAGATTTCAAACTTTAAAACTAAAATGTCCAGGTTGTGCCAAGTAATGCAAAGTTAATTGTGGTGAAGAAACCCCACTTTTATAAAATGTTTTAATACTCTAAAATGATTAAAACAGTAGTTGAAATGAATAAATAAGTGCCTTTGATATTTTATAAAGTCATAAACTACATTATTTTGAGGTAAAACTTTCAGGGTAGTGGGTTATTTTGAAACACTATTTTTGGAGCTATTGTCATATTTTACTAAACTAAAAATAAAGTGTAACTAAAATAAAACAGAAAGGAAAAAGAATACAAATAAAATAAAACCAGAAAACAAAATAAAAGAAACCCCCTGGCCAACCGGGCCAGAAGGCCCGCCGGTCAGCCCACTGGCCCAGCCCCCCCCCTCACCTTATCCTCCCCGTCCTGAAACCCTAACCCCCCGATCACCCCATTTCCCCCACTCGCCTCCCCCTCTTCCCCCGGTCCAGATCGGATCGGGCCGACCTCATCGCCCCACCGACGCGAACCCCGTCGCAGGCGCTCACCATCGCCGCCTCGTTCGGCCTCCCCGACGTTGCGACGCCGCCCCGTCGTCCTCGTCTGCTCCTCCCGAACGCGATGTGGATCGGGGTGCCTTGCCCATGCGCCCATCGCCGGCGCCCCGTCATCCCTGTCACCCGTCTCCAACCACCGTCGCCTGAGGCCCCGACGTTGGCGCCGCTCTCCCCGTCGCCCCGCCTCGCTGGATGCCTTCGCCGCCTCGACGCCGCGCCCCTGCCTCGGGTCGTCATCCACCCGTCGCCTCGCCGGCGACGCCCGACCCGCGCCACCTCGCCCGCGTCGTGCTCACCGCCCCGACGCCGACTCGCCGTTGCCCCGCAGCTCTGGCCCTCCCCGAGCACACCCATGCACCTCTACAGGGCTGGTAAGGAGCTTCCCGTCTGACCCCATCTTCCCTCCCTGCGGTCACCGCGCTCCCGCTCACGCACCGCAAGCTCAATGCCGACCGCGCCTCGCAGGGCCGTGCGCCACCCGCGCCCTGCCTCGCCTAGTTCACCCCCTATCAGGACCGGATTTTCGGGATATAATTTCCCAGAAATGCCCCTTGTGCTCACCAGCCCCAGGATTACTGTTAGCTGATGAGTCACCAACTTGATACAGAAACACCAAGCAAAATACATGATATGAAGTACAAGACCATTCTGGCCTATGAGTACAACAAATGGTTTCTAGTGATTGATGGCGAAAGCGGTTTACGGATCATCAGCGTCTATGGGACTCCATTTCCCATAGGAACATCTGACCAGGATAACTCCTATCTTCGCGAGGCTGCTATCTCCATGGCGTAGGTTCCGGGGCTGTCATCACAACGCTCCTCTCCATGCAAGAAATCTGGCCAAGACAATAGCCAGGGACAAGCCAGTGAGTACTTTGAATGTACTCGCAAACATTAAGAACACAGGTATAATATCACGAATGGATAATCATGCTCGGAAATACTCTATGGTCACAACATCTGTCATGAATAAAAATCATGATGCATGCAAGCAGGTTGTTCATGTCAAATACGACTATGCAATCAGAGAGCAGAAATAGAATGCACCGATCGGGTGTCTGAAGCGACGCCTCCAAAGGGTAGTAATATAAAGCATGCCTCAGTCGGGCGTCTGATGCGACACTGTCGGCGTTTTGGGAATGGGGGTCCCCAGACTTGCCTGCCTGCGGCTTGCGGCGTGGCTAGAAAGGGCCCCCAGCATGGCCCATCTTCATTAACGCAAGATCCAAGACCCTCGCGAGGGGCCAAGCCTCATGGGGCAGACGACACGGCGCTTCCTCAGGCACGGACTCATCAGGCTGGCTCACGAGGAGGCGGAGAGATCAAGGCGGGTACCTCACAAGGTGCCCATGACGCAAGCCGTGATGACCAACGGCGCCAGGCGGGCGCCAGCCCGCGCGGTGTCCTCCCTTTACTCTTTGGTGCAAAGGAGGCAAGCGCAGGCGAGAGGATCAAGCAAAGGCATCCATTTCGGTGCAACGAGACCAAGACCAGTCCAACGATGGGAAGGAGGTCATCGTGGAGCCCAGAACGGCGTCACCACAGGGCCTTTGGCAGGCGAGGACCAACTTTAGTCAGGATAAGTGTACCAGATGTTCCCCTTCGAATTGGCCAATTGTTGGCGCCCTTCCCGCTCAATATTTGGGAAGAGGCCCAGGGCCTTTGCCTATAAATAGGACTAGCCACCCTCATGGTAGAGGGGTCGAGAATCTGAGCAATTAGAGAACAAGAGAGAGAGAAAGAGAGAAGGGCGACTGAACTCCTCCTAGCAGTTCATCCCCCTAGCCAAGAACAGACCCTCGCGAGGCTGTTCTTCCCTGTATTGTTCATCATCACCAGCCAGAGAGGCAATCCACCACACCACACTGGAGTAGGGTATTACACCACATCGGTGGCCCGAACCAGTATAAACTCTGTGTCTCTTGTGTTGTTCTTTTGGTAGTTTAGATCTTTGCGAGACGGAGAGTTAGAGGGCATAATCTCCGCGCGCACCCCAGAGTTCGAACCTTAAGGGTCTGCCGGAACCCGAAATCCGACATTTGGCGCGTCAGGTAGGGTTGCGCCGGAATTCGTCTTCCACCGCTCCGCTCTCTGCCGACCGTCGCGTCCATGTGTGACGCTCGTCGGGCCCGCGCCGAGCGCCGGGCCGCCATCGCTTCCCGCGTCGCCCAGACGGCTCCCGTCGGTGGGCGTCCTCGTCGTTCCCCGTCGGCCGCCGTCAACGCCGCCACCGGCCCGGCGGGGAACGAGCAGAAAGCGTCGTCTCAGCACCCGTCCGTGCGGCAAGATGGCCGTACCGCTACTCCATCGCTCACACCAGCTGGCTCTTCGTCCCGCGCGCTCCGCGCACCCCTGGAGGCTCGAGTTGCGCTCATCATGGCAAACGAGCTCCTGCGCTACCGTCCCGTCGACGACGTCTACAAAGAATGGCTCGACCGCGTCGCCGAGCTTGTCCGCGCCGCGGGGGGCTCTCCTGCGCCGCCCGCTCCGTCAGGCGCCAGCCCAGCAAGAACGGAGCTGCCAAGAAGTCCCCCGGCCGCAAGAGGCTGCCCGCGCGCTTCCTGCTCCGGCTCGCCGTGACCCTGCTCCAGCTCCGGCACGTCAAGACCCCGCGCTGCTTCCAGCTGCAGCGCATGGGGACCCACAAGGCCAAGCTCTCCCTCAACCGAAGCCTCCCGTGGCCACTGCAGCCTGCCGCGCCTACACCACCGAGCTGCGCAGCGTCGCATGGCTCGGCAAGTTCAAGCCAAACCTGCCTCCTCGCTATGACGGCACGACCGACCCTGCAGAATTCCTCCAGCTCTATGAGCTGGGCATCGAAGCTGCCAGTGGAGACGAAAAGGTCATGGCGAACTGGTTCCCATGGCGCTCGCACCTGGCTCCTGAACCTGGCCCCAGGCAAGATCCCTTCCTGGGACCAGATGTGCACCCGCTTCATCGCCAACTTCCAAGGTACTTGTGACCGGCCGCCTGCCATGAGCGACATGTGCCGCATCAAGCAACAACCCGGAGAGACCCTGCAAAAGTACATCCAGCGCTTCAACAGTGCGCGCCTCAAGATCCCCAAGGTGTCCGAGGAAGCCATCATCTCGGCCTTCTCCGATGGCGTGCGTGACGTCAAGATGAAGGAGGAGCTGGCGATGCATGAAGACCTGTGCACCTCCCTGGAGATGTTCAACTTGGCGACCAAGTGCGCCAGGGCTGAGGAGGGGCGTGTCTCCCTCCTCGAGCTGCCTGCCGCAGACCCAGAAGAGAAGAAACCCAAGGCCAAGGACGTGAAGCACAAGGGGGCTGCCGTGCTCGCGGCAGAGCCGGACACCAAGTGGGGCAAGGATCTGCCTGAATCCTCCAGGGGCAGCCGGTACTGCGTGTATCACGACCTCCACACCCACAACACCAACGAATGCCAAGAACTCCGCGTCGTGCGAGAAGGAAGGATCGGCCGTCATCCCGACCGTGCTGACCGGGGCTACGACCGGGGAGGAGGAAGAAACCCAGGACGCTGGGAAGACCACGGCCCGCGCCAAGGATGGCGTGATCAACCTCGCGAGGACCGCTGGCGAGACTTGCCTCGCGAGGGGGATTGGCGGGATCAGCCTCGTGAGGATCGCCTGCAAGGCAACTCTGGCCTCCCTCCACTGCTGCCTCAGCCAAGAAGGAACGAGGACCGCCACCAAGACGAGGGGGCCGGGGGCTTCCAGGAGCCGCGCGCAATCGCCTGCATCCTGGGCGGAGCTCAGGCCCCAGCCTCCCAACGCATCTTCAAGCAGTTTGCCCGCGAAGTGAATGCAGTTCTCCCCAGGCTCGAAGCAACCCGCCCTCTCAGGTGGTCGGCATGCACCATCACGTTCAGCTCAGCGGATCAGCTCAAGTGCGCGGCCACAGCCGGAGTCCTCCCGATGCTTTGCTCCCCAGTCATCAGCAACGTACTGGTCACCAGGACCCTCATTGATGGTGTAGCAGGGCTCAACGTCCTGTCCGTGGAAACATTCAACAATAACGAGGTGCCCTACGACCAGCTTCGGCCAACGAAGCCTTTCTCCGGAGTCACCGACGGTTCCACAATCCCGGTCGGACAGGTCCGCCTCCCTGTCACCTTCGGGGCCCGCAGCAACTACCGCACCGAGCTCATCGACTTCGACGTTGATCACATCCGCCTGCCGTACAACGCCATCCTCGGGTACCCAGCGCTGGCCAAGTTCATGGCCGTGACTCATCATGGCTACAACGTCCTCAAGATGCCAGAAAGTGGCGGAGTCACCACGGTGCCATGTGAAGAGAAGGATGCAGTGTGTTCCCTGGAGCGAGCCTTTCAGGTCGCGTCACTAGAAGACCCAGATCGCGGAAGCAGGAGGCTTCTCGAGATCACCCCCAAGAAGAAGACATCGGCAGGCTCAGCCCCTCAGGAGGCAGGCCCCTCAGGGCCCGAGTCTGCCCAAGGGGACCCTCCTTCCATCGCATAGGAAAGCGCGCCCGGCGCCCTCCTCAAGCAGGGCTCAGGGGCTCTCACCTGGAGGGCCACCGACCTGGCCAGGGTCACGAGGGAGGCGCTTGGGCACCACGTGGGGGCGTGCCTCGAAGCACGTTTCCCTCAAGAAGGAGTGAGGCAAGGAAGGTCAGACCAGCAGGAATTCGTTAACAAGGCCGTTCAAGAACTACAGGAGTCAAGAATCATGAGAGGTTGCCGCCGTCTACCGGCTGTGGCTCCCCATCCAGGCGAGGATGGTGGGCTGCGCGTCTGCATCGACGTACCAGGGCTCAATCGGGTTGCCTCGATGGAGCGCCTCTGGCCCTCGCAAGTGGGGAATTGCGGAGGCCCACCCCACAGCTATGTTCGCATGCCTTACGGCTTGCCGAGCGTGGCTGCTGTGTACCAGCGCCTCATGAGGGGCATCATGGAGACTCAGGAAGACAGGCGTTCCGTAGTCCTGGCGGAGATGGAGATGATCTGCGAGGAGCCACCAGCGCCTCCGGAGCCTCCTGAGGCCCCTGGGCCTGGGGGCTCGTGAGGATCTGCTTCTGCAGCCCACCAAGTCTGCTGCACCAACACCACTTCATCTTCGACATCTTCAGGTTGTCGGCGTTCTGGGAACGGGGGTCCCCAGACTTGCCTGCCTGCGGCCTGCGGCGTGGCTCAAAGGGGGCCCAGCACGGCCCAACTTCATCAACACGAGACCCAGGACCCTCGCGAGGGGCCAAGACTCCCGGGGCGGACGACACGGCGCTTCCTCAGGCGCGGCCTCGCTAGGCTGGCTCATGAGGAGGCGGAGGGATCAAGGCGGGTACCTCACGAGGTGCCCATGACGCAAGCCATGACGAGCAAGGGCGCCAGGTGGGTGCCAGCCCGCGCGGTGTCCTCCCTTTCCTCTTTGGTGCAAAGGAGGCAAGCGCAGGCGAGAGGATCAAGCAAAGGCATCCATTTCGGTGCAACGAGACCAAGACCAGTCCAACGGTGGGAAGGAGGTCATCGTGGAGCCCAGGACGGCATCAGCACAGGGCCTTTGGCAGGCGAGGACCAACTTTGGTCAGGATAAGTGTACTGGATGTTCCCCTTCGAATTGGCCAATTGTTGGCGCCCTTCCCGCTCAATATTTGGGAGGAGGCCCAGGGCCTTTGCCTATAAATAGGACTAGCCACCCCCAGGAAAGGGGGTACCCAGAATCCCAGCAAGCAGTGGGCAAGAGAGAGAGAGAGAGAGAGAGAGAGAGAGAGAGAGAGAAGGGTGGTTGAACTCCTCCTAGCAGTTCATCCCCCTCGCCAAGAACAGACCCTCGCGAGGCTGTTCTTCCCTGTATTGTTCACCATCATCAGCCCAAGAGGCAATCCACCCACCACAAACTAGAGTAGGGTATTACACCACAATGGTGGCCCGAACTAGTATAAACTCTGTGTCCCTTGTGTGGTTCTTTCAGTAGCTAGATCCTTGCGAGACGGAGAGGTAGAGGGCAGAATCTCCGCGCGCACCCCAGAGTTCGAACCTCAAGGGTCTGCCGGAACCTGAAATCCGACATTTGGCGCGCCAGGTAGGGGTGCGCCGGAATCTGTCTTCCACCGCTCCGTCCTTCTCTGGCCGCCGCACCCATATACGGCACCGGTCGGGCCCGCATCGCTCCAGCAGCCCTCGCCGGTGGGCGTCCTCGTCGTCCCCCATCGCCCGCCGTCAGCACCGCCACCCGCCCGGCGGGAAACAAGCAGCAAGCACCACCCCAGCATCTGCCTATGCGACAGGGCGACTACGCCACAACATCGACACCTCCGGTCGTTGCGGCCCTCCTGGGCGGCTCGCAAGCGCCGCCCACGAGTCGCCATGTCAAGCCGTTTGCCCGCCGGGTCAGCACCGTTTCCGCAAGGCAGGGGGCTTCCTCGGACCGGGCGGCGCGCGAGGACGATCTGAGCTTCAGCTCGGAGGACCACCCCACCAACTTGGCCGGCTCGGGCGCGCTCCCCCTGTTGTGCACCCCCACCATCTGCCAGGTGGCCGTCACCAGAACCCTCGTCGACGGCGGCGCGGGCCTCAGTGTGCTTTCGGTCGAGACCTTCAATCTCCTCTGCATACCCCGGGAGCGGCTGCGGCCCAGTCGATCTTTCTCGGGCGTCGGGGGCGGATCGTCCGACTCCTTGGGACAGATCCGGCTCCCGGTAACCTTCGGCACCTACGACAACTTCCGCACGAAGATGGTCGACTTCGACATCGCCCCCATCGGCCTCCCTTACAACGCCATCCTCGGTTACCCGGCGCTGGCTTAGTTCATGGCTGCCACGCACCCGACGTACAACCTCGTGAAGATGCCCGGGAGTAGCGGTACCCTCACCGTGCACGGAGACACCGGGGACGCCCTGCGAGTACTCAAGCTCGCCTTCAAGACGGCGGCATCGGCACCGCCCGCCGAAGCAGAGATCCCTGAGCCCAAGGGGGCTGCACCCGCCAAGAAAAAGCAGTTGTTCACCCAGGACAAGGCAGAAACCAAGCAGATACCCGTTGACGAGGACGGGTCCTCCAGTGCCACTTTCACCATAGGCGCCAACCTTGAGCCTGAGCAGGAGGAGGCCTTGGTCAGGTTCCTGCGCGCGAATAAGAAGGTGTTCGCTTGGGAGCCCGATCAGTTGGCAGGGATTCCCAGGAGTGTCATCGAGCATCACCTCAACGTGTGCCCAAACGTGCGCCCTGTGAAGCAGAAGGCCAGGCGGCAGTCCGCAGAGAAGCAGGCCTTCATTGTCCAAGAGACCCGCAAGCTAGAAGCCGCAGGGGTCATTCGCGAGGTCCGATACCCGGATTGGTTGGCCAACCCCGTCGTTGTGCCTAAGAAGGGGGGAAGGAACGCATGTGTGTCGACTTCACCAATCTCAACAAGGCATGCCCGCAAGATCCGTTTCCGCTCCCCCGCATCGACCAGATCGTCGATTCCACCGCAGAGTGCGACCTGCTATGCTTCCTGGACGCCTTCTCCGGATATCACCAGATCAAGATGGCGGTAGAAGACGTTGAAAAGACCACCTTCCTGACCCCGTGCGGGGTATACTGCTATACATGCATGCCGTTTGGACCGCGTAACGCAGGAGCTACCTTTCAGCGGTTGATGCACATCACCTTGGGCCCGCAACTCGGAAAGAATGTCGAAGCCTATGTTGATGACATTATGGTCAAATCTCGGGAGGCCAAGACCCTGATACAAGACCTGGAGGAGACCTTCGCGAGCCTCGACGCATTAAACCTGCAACTCAACCCGGAGAAATGTGTGTTTGGCGTCCCCTCGGGCAAGCTCTTGGGCTTCCTCATATCTCATCGTGGCATCGAGGCCAACCCTGAGAAGGTCAAGGCGGTCGAGGACATGAGTCCGCCAAAGACCCTCAGAGAGATGCAGAAGCTCACTGGGCGCGTGACCGCGCTAGGGCGCTTTATCTCCAAACTGGGGGAGCGAGCGTTGCCTTTCTTTCAGCTGATGAAGAAAAAGGGGCCCTTTGAATGGACTGAAGAGGCAGATAAGGCGTTTCAAGATCTCAAGAGGTACCTGACCAGTCCCCTAGTCATGGTGGCTCCGCGCCCTCAAGATCCCCTGCTGCTCTACCTCGCCGCCACTCCCTACTCCGCCAGCGCAGCCCTGGTGGCGGTTAGGGAGGAGCGCCAAGCCAAGACCGCAGCGGCAACCCGAGAAAAGGCAAAACAGGAGCAAGGAAAGCCTGCAGAAGCCACAACCGCAGTTGAGGAGGGTCGGCTGCCGAAGAGTGCACCGGAGGCAGGAGAAGCCACACGCCCGGATGGTCCGCCTCCCGAGGCCGCGTCATCTCGTGAGGCGCCCTTACCTCCCGAGGGCGCCGCAACCCCAGATGCTCTCAGCCTTGTTGAGCATCCAGTCTACTTTGTTAGCACGGTGCTACGGGACACGAGGGCACGGTACCCAATGCCACAGAAGCTCCTCCTCGCGCTACTGGTGGCCTCGCGCAAGCTGCGTCACTACTTCCAGGCCCATCCCATTAAGGTCGTCTCATCGTACCCCCTGGAGAGAGTGCTCAGGAGCCCTAACTCAGCTGGAAGGGTCGCCGAGTGGAACATAGAGCTGCAGGCGTTTCAACTCGAGTTCAGCACAACTAGGGTCATCAAAGGAGCAACATTAGCGGATTTCGTGGCTGAATGGGCGGAGGCACCAGGCCTCAAGGACAACGAGGATCGGTCCCTCTCTCCAGGGAGTGAGGCGCCGGAAGGCTGGGTCATGTATTTCGATGGTGCGTTCTCCACGCACGGCGCGGGGGCTGGCACAATGCTGATATCACCCACTCAGGATAATCTCTACTATGCTGTACAACTCTGTTTCCAGCAAGGTGAAAAGGTCTCCAACAACATAGCAGAGTATGAGGGTCTGATAGCCGGATTAAAGGCCGCAGTAGCTCTGGGGGTGAAGCGCCTCACCGTCAAGGGCGACTCGTAGCTCCTTGTCAACTTCTCCAACAAGGTATACGAGCTGAAGGACGAGCATATGGAGGCCTATCTAGCGGAAGTCCGCAGGATGGAAAAGCAATTCTGGGGGCTGGAACTGAAGCACGTGCCCCGTGGCACCAATCAGGAAGCCGACGACATAGCCAGACGGGCATCCAGGCGGTTGCCACAGGAACCAGGCGTATTCGAAGAGCGGCTCTTCAAACCCTCAGCACAGCCGACGTTATCAAACGTCGCTCAGCCTCGAGAGGAGCTCCCTCGGCCGCCAGCCTCGGGAGCCCTGATCTGTGGACCGACCTCAGGAGCGCGTCTACTCCTGACGATGGAACCTCAGGAGGAGTACTGGATCACAAAACTCCGGAGCTATTTAACACAAGGGACCCTACCGGAAAAGGAAGAGGAAGCGGAGCGTGTGGCGCGGCAGGCCACGGCATACTGCATCAGAGATGGAGAACTTTACCGGAAGCGACCAAATGATGTATCTCTGCGCTGCATCTCCCGGGAGCAAGGAAAGGAACTACTGGAGGACATACACGGCGGAGAGTGCGGGCATCACTCATCATCACGAACCCTCGTCGGCAAGGCATTCCGTAGCGGGTTCTATTGGTCCACGCGCTTAACAACGCAGTCGAATTAGTAAAGGCTTGTGAGGCCTGCCAGTTTCATTCCAAGCACATCCATCAACCGGCGGGGGGCTTGCAGACTATACCCCTCTCATGGCCATTCGTAGTTTGGGGGTTGGATATTCTGGGCCCGTTCCCTCGGGCGCCAGGGGGCTAC
Organism: Aegilops umbellulata; assembly: GCA_032464435.1. Lineage (NCBI taxonomy): Eukaryota > Viridiplantae > Streptophyta > Magnoliopsida > Poales > Poaceae > Aegilops > Aegilops umbellulata. The sequence continues at coordinate 185,786,578 of CP136056.1, forward strand.
CGCTACCTCTGCGTCGCCATTGACAAGTTCACCAAGTGGGCAGAAGTGGAGGCCGTCCGTACCATCCCCGCTGGTTCCGCGGTCAAGTTCATCCGGGGTGTCGTGAGCCGGTTCGGGGTGCCAAACCGCATCATCACAGACAACGGTTCGCAGTTCACCAGTAATCTCTTCAAAACATACTGTGCTAACCTTGGGACGCAGATATGCTACGCTTCGGTGGCACACCCGCGAAGCAATGGGCAGGCCGAATGGGCCAACGCGGAGGTCCTAAGAGGCCTCAAGACCAGGGCGTTCAAGAAGAAGTTGGAGGCTTGCGGCAGAGGTTGGTACGATGAGCTATAGTCCGTGTTGTGGTGCATCCGCACGACCGCGACCAAACCAACTGGGGAGACCCTGTTCTTCCTGGTCTATGGAGCTGAAGCAGTCCTCCCTCACGAGGTCAGGCGTCGCTCCGCGCGGGTCCTAGCGTTCGACGAAGCGCAGCAGGACACCATGCGGGGGATGGACCTCGTTCTGGGGGAGGAACGCCGCCGGGAAGCCATGTTGCGAGCGGCGAGGTACCAACAGGCGCTGCGACGATATCACTGCCGCAACATCCGCCCCAGGACCCTCGAGGTAGGAGACCTCGTGCTCAGACAGGTTCTCTCCAGGGAGGGGCTGCACAAGCTCTCTCCCATGTGGGAGGGCCCGTTCAAGGTTGTTCATGTTTCCAGGCCAGGCTCCGTGCGCTTGGAGACTCAAGAGGGGGAGCCGATACAGAACGCGTGGAACATCCAGCACCTCCGGAGGTTCTACCCCTAAAAGGCCCAGAGCCTGTGAAGAAGGCGAACGCCTGTGAAGACCTTCCCTTTTTGGAAAGGCCCAGATACTGTGAAGAAGGCGAACGCCTGTGAAGACCTTCCCTTTTTGGAAAAGGCCCAGAGCCTGTGAAGAAGGCGAACGCCTGTGAAGATCTTCCCTTTTTGGAAAAGGCCTAGAGCCTGTGAAGAAGGCGAACGCCTGTGAAGACCTTCCCTTTTTGGAAAAGGCCCAGAGCCTGTGAAGAAGGCGAACGCCTGTGAAGACCTTCCCTTTTTGGAAAAGGCCCAGAGCCTGTGAAGAAGGCAAGTGCCTGTGAAGCTGATCACCTCTAGGGAGAAAGGCCGGAGCCTGTGAAGAAGGCCAATGCCTGTGAAGCTCGCCGCCCCGTGACACTCTCACGTAATAATGAGTGGGGCTGTACACGCCCCAGAGTCTCAGGAGCGCCGGCCTCAGGCCCTGGGGCTCCCTCCCACGCCCAATGGCAGCACTTATCTCCGCGCTGGTGAGAAGACGTCGAAGACTTGATTAGGTTCCGGACGCGGCTTTTTTATTTGCTTTCCGCAGTTGACGTGTTTATTTGCATCTGAAATCTTATCGAAACTATCACCGTCCTTGATTTGTGGTTCGTTGATTTTTGCTCCTCGTTTTGATTTCTCTCATGAAAGGCCTCGCGAGGGATGGAACTTGAATGCCCTCGCGAGCGTTTCCGCCCTAACCGCTTAAAGGTTTCACGGACCGGGCTCTCTTCAGGAGCACCCCTCTAGTCCGTGCCCCTCGGGCACCGCAACACGCGCACATGGCCTGGGTCGGTCGCCCCCCCCCCCGGCTGGGGCTGAAAACTACCTACGCGAGGGCAAATAGTTGAGAAGCGCAACAACAAAGTCAAGGTAATAGCTACAACGGCAATGATTCTCAACACGCCCCCGCGGGGCTCCATGCAGCAGTTTTGTCTTACACAGGAAGCAAAAGGAAAAGGAAAAGGCGAGCCCGGCGCGGCCCGCCTCACATCGGCCTGCAGAGGCGACATGGGATGCCTCCGAGGCTCAGGCTGACTCCCTCTCGCGCTTCACCGGGGCGCGGCGACGGGTGGATGAACAGCCACCCCGCAAGCAAGCGCGACGGCGAGGGGGCTGGCTGCAGCCACCGCTGGAGGAGCCGCCCGAAGAAGAGTTGGTCGAGCTTGGGGAGCATCGGGCGCCACCATCGGAGTGGGCGCTGTCTCCTCCATCGTCGTCGGAGCGAGGCTCCTGGCCACGGTCGTCGCCCTCGGGGCAGCATCCTGCGCGGCGACCATCTTCCCCAAACACCCTCACATAGAGGGTGCCGTCGCCGTCAAACTTGAAGTGCAGGGTGCACCGCTGCCCTAGGCCGCGCGCGCGGGCAAACGTTTGCCAGCCGCGGGTCAGGGCCCCATTCCCAGAAGGGGAGACCTCAAGCGAAACCCAGTAGGCCCTGCTGCAGCAACCGTCAGCCTGAAGCCAGAAGCTGCATCGAGCGCTGGCCGGCAGCTCGCCGATGAAGAAGCGAGGGAGCTGGAGCCAGGTGTTGGTCGGGTCCGCCGACCACACGACGAACTCCGGCAACACCTCCGCCGAGCGAAAGCGCGGCTTGGGGGGCCGCGCAGTCATAGCCTGCTTCCCCTTGGCAGCCGAGCACTCACCACCACGTGGAGAACCATCCCTGTGGCCACGGGGAGCCACAGCGGGGACCGCAGGATGCTTGCGGGGACGACCCCGGCCGCGCTTGGACGGAGGGGAGTCGGGCCCCGCCCGACTAGCCTTCCCCTTCTCCGCGGCTGAGAACCTCTTTGGAGCCATGCGAGCGGCGGGCGGCAAAAGAAAGGAAGAAGAAGAGAAGCATGAAGGGGCGGACTGGCGGAGCTTACGCAGTCCCGTACTATAGCCGGAGAAGGCCAACCGTCGAGCACCACGATCGTAGGTAATAATGACCCGTATCTACGCATGCAGGGACTAGTCAAGTCACGCAGTTGCCAAGGCGTCGTGGGGAAGCGTAGACGCCCACGTCCTGTCAAACCGCCACGCGGCGCCCAAGGCCGCAGGCTATTAGGGCCCGCGGCGCTTCGCCCTTGCCCTTTCGCCTCTCGGCACGGCCAAGTCCGGGCGCGCCTTGGGCCCGGGGGCTACTGTCGGCGTTCTGGGAATGGGGGTCCCCAGACTTGCCTGCCTGCGGCCTCCGGCGTGGCTCAAAGGGGGCCCAGCATGGCCCAACTTCATCAACACGAGACCCAGGACCCTCGCAAGGGGCCAAGCCTCGCGGGGCGGACGACACGGCGCTTCCTTAGGCGAGGCCTCGTCAGGCTGGCTCACGAGGACGCGGAGGGATCAAGGCGGGTACCTCACGAGGTGCCCATGACGCAAGCCATGACGACCAAGGGCGCCAGGCGGGCGCCAGCCCGCGCGGTGTCCTCCCTTTCCTCTTTGGTGCAAAGGAGGCAAGTGCATGCAAGAGGATCAAGCAAAGGCATCCATTTCGGTGCAACGAGACCAAGACCAGTCCAACGGTGGGAAGGAGGTCATCGTGGAGCCCAGAACGGCGTCACCACAGGGCCTTTGGCAGGCGAGGACCAACTTTGGTCAGGATAAGTGTACTGGATGTTCCCCTTCGAATTGGCCAATTGTTGGCGCCCTTCCCGCTCAATATTTGGGAGGAGGCCCAGGGCCTTTGCCTATAAATAGGACTAGCCACCCCCAGGAAAGGGGGTACCCAGAATCCCAGCAAGCAGTGGGCAAGAGAGAGAGAGAGAAGGGCGGTTGAACTCCTCCTAGCAGTTCATCCCCCTCGCCAAGAACAGACCCTCGCGAGGCTGTTCTTCCCTGTATTGTTCACCATCATCAGCCCAAGAGGCAATCCACCCACCACATACTAGAGTAGGGTATTACACCACAATGGTGGCCCGAACTAGTATAAACTCTGTGTCCCTTGTGTGGTTCTTTCAGTAGCTAGATCCTTGCGAGACGGAGAGGTAGAGGGCAGAATCTCCGCGTGCACCCCAGAGTTCGAACCTCAAGGGTCTGCCGGAACCCGAAATCCGACACAGGTGACGTCCTTCAAGTTTCATTTCCAGCTGGGAGCGCCCTCCCAGGGCTGCATCGTTCCCAGGCCACGTGGGTCCGTCCCTACGGCATGTATAGCTTTTATTTTCGTTCATTAGCTTGCTTTGTTGGGGGCGCCCCTCGGGCTGCATCATCCCAAGCCGCTCGGGCCAGGCCCAGTGGCGTGTATCTCCCTTGCGTTTATTTCCAGCTATGCTTTCGCCTATCATGCTTGATTACTTGATGCCTGTCCATGGTACCTCTTCTTCTCCATGTCGACCACTTGCACGTTAAAGGGGGGGTACCTGAGCATCGCGACTCAGGGATCTTACTGGCTCTCCAGCCCTCACCCTCTGGCCTTGTCCACGGCATCGCGACCTGGCATACCAGTGATGGCTGAGACAAGCTCGAGGGCCGGGACCCGAGGACGTAGAGTGTCGGCATCTAACCCAATTTGCAGGAACACATCTCAAGATACGACCCAGTGCCAGGCGCAACCCGCCTAGAGGTAGGGCCCCGTGAGTCCCGCGCTGGCTCACAGGTTCCCAGATACACCTCACCTAGCCCTACCGTGCCGGCCACGTGTCAGGGCGGGGCTGTACACGCCCCAGGGGCTCCTCCCGGAGGGGAGCCCCCTCCCACGTACCAGTGGAAGCACCATGCTCCGCGCTGGCTGACGACACTACCGAGGAGCGGCTATGCCCGTACACATACGGAAGCGCTATGCTCCCCGCTAGTGATAAACAACTGAGGGTGGCCTCCAGGCCGCGTTAACCTCAGGGAGCCCAGAGCTCAGTGGCTAGCCTCATCGCAACGCCTCCCCTCAGGAGCGCCGCGCGAGGGGGCTAGGCACGGGGGCTACGCCTGGGTCACGCCCAGACGTACACCGCCCAGCCAGGCCCCTCGGGCCTGGTTCGTCGCGCGTCTCTCCCCGAGCGGAGCCAAGGTATGAAGGCCGTTTGAGCGTCAAGGGGGACTCCTGAGCATCGCGACTCAGGAGCCTAATTGGTCCCGTAGCCCCTCATTCCTTAGTTCCAAAAGGCTATGCTGGGTGAGGTACGCGCGGGGCCGGGCTCTGCAGACGTAGAACGGTAGTCTCGCTTGCATCTCACCTCATCGCCCGCTGTTTGCGAGTCAAGGGGGACTCCTGAGCATCGCGACTCAGGAGCCTAAATGGCTCCGTAGCCCCTCACTCCTTAGTTCCGAAAGGCTATGCTGGGTGAGGTACGCGCGGAGTCGGGCTCTGCAGTCGTAGAACGGAAGATACACCTACATCACACCTCCCTACTTGTTGTTCATGCGCCAAGGGGGACTCCTGAGCATCGCGACTCAGGAGCCTAACTTGTCACGTAGCCCCTCACTGCTTTGGTCCCGTCCTGGTTTCCGGTCGGGGCTAATGCTGGGTGAGGTACGCGCGTGGCCGGGCTCTGCCGGCGTAGAACACAAGCAAGTAGGGAGGAAAAGCATAAAACTCAAGGAATTTAAAAGCAAATATTACAGTCCATACTGTCGTCTCAGTACCAAACGCAAGTTTAAATGCCTCCCCGAGGCATGATGCGTGTGTAGGAATTAAAAGAAGAACAGGAGCGGCGGCGGAGTCACTTGTCGGAGGTGAGGCAGCGCGAAGTGGCCTCGCTTCGCGGAGCAGCAGGACCGGCATCGCCTTGCTTTGGCTTGGTACTGAAGGCCCAGAACTTCCCCAACAGCGCCTCCGCACGCCCCTTCACGGCTTCGACAGCGGCGGCAGCACCCTCGCCACTCACCGGCTCCAACAGGCCATCGAGGTCTGCGCTGGGACCGCGAAGGTAGATGTGGGCGAAGACCCGCGTCAGCGCAGCAGAAGACAAGACACGCGCCTCGGCCTCGGTCATGGGGCCGAGGCCAAGGGCGACATCCCCAAGGGCACGAACCAGGAAGGGAAGCAGCTTGGCGGGGCCGTCCCCGTCACCGGCCAGCGGGCTCTCCAGGCCGCTCTCGTAAAGCGTCTTCAGCGAAGCACGAGCATCCTTCTCCATGTCCGCGAAGGCCATGCGATCCTCGGCAAGGACCCGGGCCTTGGCGTCCAGCTCGGCCTTCGTCACCTCCAGCTCCTTCTTCAGCGCACTTAGGCGGTCGCGGCGCTTCTTGACCTTGGCCTCCAGGTCCTCGATGGCCGCCTCACGAGCCTTCATGCCTTCTTCCCGCTCTTGGCGAAGGCGGACCTCCTTTGCGAGCTGGTCTCGCAGGCCTTGCAACTCGTCGTCCATCTCCTTGCAGCGACCACGGGCTTCAGCCACCTTCCCCAGGGCCGTGTCTCGGGCAACCTTCGCCTCGAGGGTGGCCTCCCTCTCTCCGTCGCAGGCCATCGAGGCCTGAACCAACGCCGCCCGAATCGAGGCGTCGGAGCGAATCCACCCCAAAGCCAGCTCCAGGCGCCCGGCCACCAGGCGAGGGTCGGCGCCAAGAAGATCCTACTGCAGCCGGTCCAGTTCAGCAATGTCACGCTCCAGGACGGCAGAAGAAGACGGACAAAAATCGGCATGCTCCAAGAGGGCAGGAGGAGTTGGGGAAGCAGCGGTCGGTAGAACGGGAGGAGAAGGTAGCGGCGGCGAGACCACAGCATCCTGAGGCGGAGTTTGCTGCGCCCCGACGGCCGTGGTGGCAGCAGCAGGCAGGAGCACCTCGGGAGTCACTTGGGTCATGGGGGCTGGGCTCGCCCCAGCCAGCTCAGCCAGGCCTCGCGAGGATGACTGGGCAGGAGAAGCCCGTGCGTCACGATCGCCTTCCCCTGCAGGCGGAGGCGTTGCCGCGGATGGGGCCTCGGTTGCCCCCTTCGGCTTCTTCGCCGCGGGCGCCGGCCTGTTCAAAAAGAGCGGACGTCAAGCCTCAGCAGCAGAACGAGAAGTAAAGGCAAGGATCGGGCATTTACGGGTCATTGCTGCAAAGATCAAGCAGCCTCCGGCCATACTTGAAGCCATAAAGCCGGCTAGAAGGATCGCCCTCAGGAAGCCCAGAAGCAGGAGGCGTGTCTGCGGTGTGCCTTGGGGCAGGGGCAGACCCGCGGGAGAGCAGCCTGGTCCTGTCCTTCTTCAGGATCGGGGGCGAGCTCCTGCCGACCTGCTCATCGTCCTCGTCATCGTCACTCAAAGAGAGGTGGAGAGAGCGGGGTCTGCGCCGGGGAAGGGGAGCCCTCAAATATCCGTCAGTTGCCTCGGAGTCAGGGCCCTCCTCCCGCTCCTCTTCGCCCGCCTCTCCGCTGGAGTCGCCGGAGGACACGTCCACCAGTCCCTCGGGAGCCACCACGGGCACGGGCCCGTCCCCGTTGAAGATGGGCATGGACTCCACCACCCGCTTCCAGTCGTCGCGAAGGAACAAGGGCGTGGGCGCGCCCTCCAACCTTGCCACCTCGCCCCCGACCAGAGATTGGAGAACCGCGGTTAAATCCTCGTCGCCCAAGGCCGCGGGGCTCGGATGAGGCCTCCACATCGGAGGTGAGTACTGCCGAAGCGGAGCCAATTGGTGCTCCAGGAACTCCCTCAGCAGCGACGCGCCGGTCAGCTTCGCCCCCGCCGTGCTGGCCGGCTTCAGGTCCGCGTCCATCTTCTCCAGTACCGGCTTCGCGCGGTGCTCCGTGAGCTCCGCCCGAGACCAGTCGCTGGAACTCACGGGCTGCTCCGCGGGTAGGATCAGTCGAGGGTGGATGCGCCCGGCATCTACCAAGACCCACTTGCTCCTGAAGCCCTCAATCCTCTTCCCAGGATTCAAAATGGCAATGGCGCCGCCGCACGTGGCGAAGCTCGCGCATGCGGAAGGGGAACCATGGGTGACCTGGAGGTAGAAGTAGTGGCGCAACAAGGCCACTGAGGTTTGCACCCCCCACATGAGCCTCGCAGTAGTAGGCGAAGATCGCCAGGAGAATGATGGAGTTGGGGTGGAGATGCAGAGCTTGTAAGTCGTAATGGCGGAGGACAGAGAGGAAGAACTCGAAGAAAGGAGGCACCAGGCCCATAGTAATGGAGCTTATGAAGAGAGGGTAGAAGGTGCTTCCTCGGCCCTCAGGGGTGGCGGAGCCGACCTTGAACACCCGCGCCTCGTCGATGCCCTGCGCCGCCGCCATCCGGCGCAGCCAGGCAAGGCTCGCCTCCCACACATTCGGTGAGTCCAGAGCAGGCGCGAACCAAGCTTCGGACGGAGGCTGACGAGGCGCCATGTCTTGCTAGGTCACACGGGTAGAGCAGATCTGGGAATTGGGAGTAAGGAGAGGTGCAAGAAAGGGGATCTGAGCAACAACCGGAGAAAAGCAAAGCCTGGGCAGCCACCGCAACTTTAATAACCTGCGCGGTTGCTGAAGCACTCGTGTCCAATCAACCGCCACGCGGCGCCCAAGGCCGCAGGCTTTTAGGGCCCACGGTGCTTCGCCCTTGCCCTTTGGCCTCTCGGCACGGCCAAGTCCATGCGCGCCTTGGGCCCGGGGGCTACTGTCGGCGTTCTGGGAACGGGGGTCCCCAGACTTGCCTGCCTGCGGCCTGCGGTGTGGCTAGAAAGGGGGACCAGCACGGCCCATCTTCATCAACGCAAGACCCAAGACCCTCGCGAGGGGCCAAGCCTCGCGGGACGGACGACACGACGCTTCCTCGGGCATGGCCTCATCAGGCTGGCTCACGAGGAGGCGGAGAGATCAAGGCGGGTACCTCACGAGGAGCCCATGACGCAAGCCGTGACGACCAAGGGCACCAGGCGGGCGCCAGCCCACGCGGTGTCCTCCCTTTCCTCTTTGGTGCAAAGGAGGCAAGCGCAGGCGAGAGGATCAAGCAAAGGCATCCATTTCGGTGCAACGAGACCAAGATCAGTCCAACGGTGGGAAGGAGGTCATCGTGGAGCCCAGAACGGCGTCACCACAGGGCCTTTGGCAGGCGAGGACCAACTTTAGTCATGATAAGTGTACCAGATGTTCCCCTTTGAATTGGCCAATTGTTGGCGCCCTTCCCGCTCAATATTTGGGAAGAGGCCCAGGGCCTTTGCCTATAAATAGGACTAGCCACCCTCATGGTAGAGGGGTCGAGAATCTGAGCAAGTAGAGAACAAGAGAGAGAGAAAGAGAGAAGGGCGACTGAACTCCTCCTAGCAGTTCATCCCCCTAGCCAAGAACAGACCCTCGCGAGGTTGTTCTTCCCTGTATTGTTCATCATCACCAGCCAGAGAGGCAATCCACCACACCACACTGGAGTAGGGTATTACACCACATCGGTGGCCCGAACCAGTATAAACTCTGTGTCTCTTGTGTTGTTCTTTTGGTAGTTTAGATCTTTGCGAGACGGAGAGGTAGAGGGCATAATCTCCGCGCACACCCTAGAGTTTGAACCTTAAGGGTCTGCCGGAACCCGAAATCCGACAGACACCACATAAAGGGCTTATACATAAAAGATATAACAAGTATGCCACAGTCGGGCGTGTGAGCGACACCACATAAATGGCTTATAAGTAAATGAAATGACAAGCGTGCCACAGTCGGGCGTCTGAGCGACACCACGTAAAGGGCTTATAAGTAAATGAAATAACAAGCATGCCACAGTCGGGCGTCTGAGCGACACCACATAAAGGGCTTATATAAGAATTAATCACTGTGAATATCCAGGAGGTAGAACCTTCCCAGGAATACTCGTTAATTCAAATAACATAAATGGTTAGTCCACGATAATAATAATCATAATCCTCATACGTCACCGGTGATAATCAATGTTCTGGTTTAATAGTTTTTCCTCCGAAGACCGACACTAAGACCGACACTTGACCCATGCCAGACTGTAGTCCTTAACCATGGACACGGCTATTCAAATAGTTTTAATCTGTGCAGAGGGTGTACTCTTTACCCACTAGCAACGGATTCCTTTAGTCCATCGGGACTAATTCCGTCCACGGTCTTTCGTTTGAGAACACACCTGACAGCACACACCAGCCTAACTTACCGGTGTCTGGAATCACCCTTGACACCTGTTAAGCAAACACTAAGTGGGAAGGCTACAACCTCGACTAGCATGGGATCACAAAATTTATACCGCGCACAAACTAGGGGAGCTACCCCTTCGGCTACAACCGAAACACGCATGCCCCGGACCAGGTGGCATGCCTACCGGATGCAGCCGGTATCTTCCACCATGGCCTCTCTGTACGGTGTGTGCTGGGAAAGGGGTTGACAACTTACTGAACCGTACCCTGCCTATGGCAGGGACAAGTGGTAGTACGAAACAAGTATGGGGGTTACCGGAACAAGACTTGATCTATGTTCGACTAAGGAGGCTTATGTATTCCCCGCATGATTAGCATAACAAATATATTTCAATCCAACAGACAGAATCACCACTCAGCATACCTCATCATGCCATACCGGACACAACTGTCTCGACGAGGAACTGGAGACAAGCATCGTATCTACCCAAGACAGAGGCTTTCCCGGTTTCCTTCCGTTAGGCATGGAGGCTATATGAGGATGACTGCTATCACAACATATCAATGTTCAAAAGCACGGTATCATTAACCCGCACTTACGAGTAGGATCATATCACCCAAATAAATAACGGAAATTTCAAGACACGGTGGTGTTGTAACCAAATAAAAAACACACGACAATATTATGCCCGGGTTCAGAATGATTGCCTTCAAGGTGTGGAAAGGTGAGGCTCTCTCCAAAACTTTTGAAAGTTTTCTTCTCTCTCCAACAAATCCTATTTTGAAAATATTCAAATTAACACATAGTTTAAAAACAGTACAAAAAAGCTGTTTGGAAAATTTTAAAATAAATATTATAATAAACTAGACAATATTTGGGAAACAACAGAAAAAGAATCAAGTCATTTGGATTTATATTTAAAAAGATATAGCCAGTCAAAGTTTCAGTCAAACTCTGATTTTAAAATAAAACACAAAAAAGAAAACGTTTCGACGAGAATACGCTTTCGGGTAGAGAAAACGTACTTTGGGTTTTGCGCTACCACTTAAAACACGTGGAGGCACGGCTGGGTCACTGACGGTGGGTCCCTTGGGCCCACTGGTCAGGTTTGACCAGTCGTCCCCCGCCTTCCCTCTCTTTGGCCGAACGGGGGCGGAGCTCCGGCGACCTTCGCCGGCGAACGGCAGCTCCTCGAGGGCATCCGAGGGCAGGGATGGATCCGCCAGCCCAAGGCGGTCCTCCCGGTAGTCGCTAGGCTGGTGGGGCTGGAGGGGGTCGCCGGCGGCGTGCTTCGCGGCGGAGATGGCTTCGGGCAAGATTGGGGATCTAGGCTACGGTGGGTTTTGATCGCGTTTGAGAGGCTGGGTAGCTCCGCACGATCAAGTGGAGTCGAACGATGGTGCTGGAAGAGTGGGGGAAGCTCTGCTGGCGATGCACGGCACCGGAGCATGGTGGCAGCCGCACTGATCGGAGACGGGGAAGAAGAGTTCCCCCCGATGATTTGCTGGCTGTGGGGGCTCCATGGGGATGGCCTGAGGCTGCCTGAGTGGCTGGACGGGCTCGGGGACCCTTCTTATAGGCGATTGAGGTCGGTTGTGCGGCGGCCGCGGATAGGATCGACGGTGAACTGGCGTTCTATAGTTGCAGGGCGACGTGGAGCTGGCCGGCGCATTCCGACGAGCTCCATACTGCTCAAGGGGTGAGCTGGCGCGCGTGCATGGCTTTGGGCGGTGCTGCCACGGCCGGTGTCTGCTGCGGCCGTCAGCTAGCCTCCATGGCCGACCTGACGGTGGCTCTGTGGGGTGCCAGAGGTGGTCAGGGTGGCTCTGCGGTGTAGGAGGAGATGGGGCGTGCTGGCTGCGGTTGGCCATGGGCCAGAACGGGTGTGGGTGGGCGGCAGCGAGACGCGGCGGCTCGGTGCACGCGCGTGCAAAATGTGTGCTTTGGGCTCGCCTAGATCACGCACGCTAGCTCCTCGACGAAATGCCAATGCATGCCACATGGCTTGGGTGAGGCTGGCAATTAGCAGACCTAGGTTAGGAGTAGCTAGGAGCTTAGTGGACAAGGTTGCTGGGTCAGTGGATCAAGTTCATATTGCAAACTAAAAACCATGCGAAATCTGGCCATGCACACCGGGTGTTTGACAAAATGCCAATGGCATCTAGGCAACTCTTGGGGTGGCCAAAAGCTCCAGACCAGTGTCTCTATAGATGATACAGAGGGTGGTGAGGTTAGTTTGACAAAATCAGAAACTTGTTAGTGCAAGTTTTGCAAAACTTCAGTTTTGGAAAGAAAGAAAAATGCATAATTGCATGCACTAATAATCCTCCAAAGGGTCCACTCTTCTGGACTTAAGGGTTTTGTAAGGTGTACTACAAGCAGGAGAAAGCTCATGGTCACTAGAGCAAGAATAATTAGGGTTGCTGTAGAAATCACCTAGCTGGACCAGAATGAAAAAGAGGTTGATTCACTCAATTTTTTCAAAGAACATAAAAGGTTTTTTTTGCATAAAGTTGAATAATATAGCCCTACTAACACCCCCTAATTTTGGTGGAGGCTAGAAAGAAATATTTAGATGGGCTGTAGTGCAATACTGCCATCTGGGCCAGTTTTGGAAACTTGGGGTAGAGCTCAAAATATCCCATGAATAAAAGATTTTTTTTGCATAAAAGTGATTTAAAAACATCACATGACATCCCCAAATTTTCCTTGAAATTTTAAATAAATTTATCAAAGGGTTGTAGTTCAAATGGGACCCTAAAACCATGGGAAACCAATTTTCAAGAAATGAAGATTAGGAAAAATGATTATATAATTAATTCCCCTGATAAAAAGAAAGGTTTTCTTGAGAGGTTAAACAAGTCCAATAATATATTTGGAAAGTCTTCACTTGGGGTAAAAACTCCACAATATCAAAGAAAAGAATGTTTCTGAAATCAAAGAAAACCGAGAAAATGAAAATTTTAATTTCTTGGTAAAATTGTAATTAATAAAACAAGGATTAAATTTTGGGGTGTCACAACACTACCCCCTTAAGAAAAATCTCGTCCTCGAGATTTGTTAAAAGCTATTTTGAAAATATTACTCTTACTATTTCAAAAATAACCATTTTACTTATGTAATAAAATGCGTGTACAGTGAGAGGGCAATAAGCGGTGTAAAACCACAGTGTGGAACACTGGCGCTGCGTGGAAAAATCCACATTTAGGGAAAAAACGAGAGATTTCTATGCTGGATACAGTAAATTTAGAATAAATTCTAAATTTCTAAAATACGCTGGTCGTACCCGAGAGCACAGTGCTCTCTCTGGCTGACAGGTGGACCCAGGGCCCACTGTCAGTCTCTTCTCCTACCTCTGGCTCTCTCTTCTTCCTCTCTCCCATGCACTTTCCCGCGATTTCTCCACCGGCGACGCCAAGTGCGCAGGGCATCTAGGCCGTACTGCGGTAGTGCGCGGCGTGCTAGCTGCCGGCGCCGCGTGCACTCACCTCGCGGGCCAGCGGGCTGTCAGCACTGCTTGCGGATTCGCCTCCGAAAACCAGCGATCGAGCGACGAGCGGCGCTGGTGGACTTTGCCCACCGTACACCGATCTCGGGCTATAAAATGACCGCGGTGCTCCTTTCTTCTCCCTCGCACCTGGCCTCGCTTCTCCTTCTCCTTCCTTCTCCTCCATTTCCGTTTATAGAAGCTCGGGTGAGGCTCTAATGGCGGGAGCGGTGCCAGACTGGTATGTGATCCTGGCGTGTGGAGGGCTGGCGGCATTGTTGGGGCTCTCCGTGCTCCTGTGGGTGATGATCCTCGATGATCGTCGTGATGCTGCCGCTCGAGTGTTGGCTCTCCGCGGTGGCGGTGATCATGAGGAGTAGGTGTGGTGTCGGGTGCTAACTGTTGTCGGTGTGCGGGAGGTAACTTGCACCTGGATGATTACCCACTAATCTCTCCTTCAGAGACTGTGGTGTGTTAGGGAGATGATCAGCCAGATGCAACATGGTTGCGTGGTGTTGTAAGCAGTGTATGTGTTCGAGTGGTTGTGGCTGTAGCCTGCTGCCGTGGTCCTGCGTGAATAAAAATCCATGTCGTGAGGAGGTATATGCTGCAGCAGCTCAGGGAAAAGAAATCTCACTCCAGGATCTTTCGCGAGTGAAAACTTGTTAATTAAAATAACAGCAGCAAAAATTACTCATAATAATTGCAACCAAATAATTGACTCGCCGCACAAACTCAGGGTACTACGCATAAGTTACAACACAAAAATAAATGCAGCAATAATACACATAGCAGTGACGCCTACAATGCAAACGGTAACTGGACGGGGTCCCGAGAAAATGTCTCTGGTACTGGGACACACTCTTCATCTATCGGGGGAAGCGGATTGACTAGTCGATGAACGTGTCTCTCCTGGTCGGGCCTCAGTGGTCTGGCGATGGCGATCTGAGGATTTAAAATAGCGAGGCTCTGGAGATAACCCATCGCTCGCTGGGTCAGACGCTCTTGAGTGATGACATACTGGACAAGGTTGGCCAGTACTGGGTCTCTCTCAATTCGTCCCCCGGGAAAAGATGTTACTCCTCCGGGTGCTGCTCGACTCGGGAAGTAGTAATACCCTCGTTCGCTGGCATAAGGTACCGCGAATCGAAGGCGAACAAGTGCTTCATGTGTAGCAGCTTCTATGGCCATCTGCGGAGTTGGCATAGATGTCCCCAGAAAGGAGACTTTTGTTGGGTCTTGGTTTGAGTTTACGGGGGGAATGTGCACTACTGCCCAATATCTCGAGGTGGAAGAGGTGATCCTCGATTTGAGCAGCTCGTACTGGGGTGGCTGGGTAGAACCCATGGTACTGCAGGTAAAGTCCCACAATATTTTAACAAAACTACCCGGGGTTGCATCTGGGGTTCTCAGATAAATGCTAGGGCTTGGCATGGCAAGAAATGGTTGTGAGGGTGTTGCACAAGGTGAGGGGTGCTTGGCAAGGTCACGAGGCGGACTTTTATAAAGCATCCTGGCTGGGTTATCTTCTGCGATGAGGGGCAACTGGTTTTGCTCTCATGGGGGTTGGGGTCCAAGCCACAGATACCCACATCTCACAGAAGTGACGTGTTACTGTGGGTGCGGTCGGGGTTGGCTTTTGGTAGCTACGCCCGGAATTAAAAAAATGCGGCCGTACACCAACGCACTTATGCATTTCTATAGTTTAAAGTAGGGGCGCACAAGCGAACAACATTTAAATAGGGCGATACAGGATTACACCATTACAGGGCGTGGTCGTACTAAGACTCGGTACTACTCGAGTGACTTAGTCTACCTCGTTCATATCTAAGCGGGCGTGCCTTGTGGACGCCGAGGCTTCTTCATTGGCTTCACCGTCGGGGTTAGCTGGAGGGGGTTGGGGAACTGCAGGGTCGGGGTAGCGAAGATGACCATCGCGGGGAATGTTGGCCACAATCCCGTTGGAGCGTGTTCCCAAAGGGCGACGGAGCACTTCTGGGGTCATCAGAGCACCTTGGTCGATGGTTGGGGCTGACCTCAAGGTCTCGATTGGTTGTCCGAACAGCACGAGTGGGTTGTCAGCGTCGGGCTCATCTTCTCTTCTTGCCGGGGCTCGGCGAACCAGTTTTCCACGAGCTGCGATCAGATCAAGCGTGATTTGATCGAACAGACCCTCCAGTGCACTTACGTAGCGCACCAGATGCAACAATGCAGGATCTGTCTCGTGGTCTCCGTTAGCAACTTGGGGTGGTCTACCATACCCGTCACGGCTGGGGTAGTAGTGCAACGAGCGACAGTTAGCTCTGGGTGACAGGTGCCTGAGTTGAACTATAGCCTCTCGAGTAGCTAGTTGGATGGCTTGTGGCTCAAAGGAAGTTGTCCTTCCGGTGAACCTGTAGGGGCGTTCTGGCGATAGACCCCTACCATAGATGTGCACATTGGCCCAGAATTGATGGCTCTCACCGCTCATGGACCCTTGGTACACAACATATTCTGGGGGCTCCTCTAACGCGAAGGCACGGCGGGTGAGGTTCGCTAGCATGGTCACAAAACCTCCAAGGTTGGTTGTTGTGGTCTCATTGTGGACAATGGGGCCAGGCATTTTAGCTTGGTTTGGGGTAGAGGCTCTGGTGTGCTGGGTTGAGGCTAGCGTGCCCTTTCTATAGAAAAAGGGGACGGAGTCTTCCCTCGCACGCTTGTGAAAAGGACTATTTAGGGGCCGGTCACTGGCGCATGATCAACAGGCTAGGCGGGTAGGTTGGGCACCGACTGCTAAAAGGTGTCGGGCTTACTGTGTGGCTATCTTACACGAGAAGCTTGGCCGGGGTTTGGTTAAGGTCTGGTGGGTAGGTTTACCTAGGTTTCTCGACCTGGCTAAGATAGGATTAGCCAATGGTCAGCCTGGCTCTGATACCAAGTTTGTCAGGACCGGATTTTCGGGATATAATTTCCCAGAAATGCCCCTTGTGCTCACCAGCCCCAGGATTACTGTTAGCTGATGAGTCACCAACTTGATATAGAAACTCCAAGCAAAATACATGATATGAAGTACAAGACCATTCTGGCCTATGAGTACAACAAATGGTTTCTAGTGGTTGATGGCGGAAGTGGTTTATGCATCATCAGCGTCTATGAGACTCCATTTCCCACAGGAACAACTGACAAGGATAATTCCTATCTTCGCGAGGCTGCTATCTCCATGGCATAGGTTCCGGGGCTGTCATCACAATGCTCCTCTCCACGCAAGAAATCTGGCCAAGACAATAGCCAGGGACAAGCCAGTGAGTACTTTGAATGTACTCGCAAACATTAAGAACACAGGTATAATATCACGAATGGATAATCATGCTCTGAAATACTCTATGGTCACAACATCTGTCATGAATAAAAATCATGATGCATGCAAGCAGGTTGTTCATGTCAAATACGACTATGCAATCAGAGAGCAGAAATAGAATGCACCGATCGGGTGTCTGAAGCGACGCCTCGAAAAGGTAGTAATATAAAGCATGCCTTAGTCGGGCGTCTGATGCGACACCACATGAAGAGCTTATACATAAAAGATATAACAAGCATGCCACAGTCGGGCGTCTGAGCGACACCACATAAAGGGCTTATAAGTAAATGAAATGACAAGCGTGCCACAGTCGGGCGTCTGAGCGACACCACGTAAAGGGCTTATAAGTAAATGAAATAACAAGCATGCCACAGTCGGGCGTCTGAGCGACACCACATAAAGGGCTTATATAGGAATTAATCACTGTGAATATCCAGGAGGTAGAACCGTCCCAGGAATACTCATTAATTCAAATAACATAAATGTTTAGTCCACGATAATAATAATCATAATCCTCATACGTCACCGGTCATAATCAATGTTCTGGTTTAATAGTTTTTCCTCCGAAGACCGACACTAAGACCGACACTTGACCCATCCCAGACTGTAGTCCTTAACCATGGATACGGCTATTCGAATAGGTTTAATCTCTGCAGAGGGTGTACTCTTTACCCACTAGCAACGGATTCCTTTAGTCCATCGGGACTAATTCCGTCCACGGTATTTCGTTTGAGAACACACCTGACCGCACACACCAGCCTAACTTACCGGTGTCTGGAATCACCCTTGACACCTGTTAAGCAAACTCTAAGTGGGGAGGCTACAACCTCGACTAGCATGCGATCAGAAAATTTATACCGCGCGCAAACTAGGGGAGCTACCCCTTCGGCTGCAACCGAAACACCCATGCCCCCGGACTAGGTGGCATGCCTACCGGATGCAGCCGGTATCTTCCACCATAGCCTCTCTGTACGGTGTGTGCTGGGAAAGGGGTTGACAACTTACTGAACCATACCCTGCCTATGGCAAGGACAAGTGGTAGTATGAAACAAGTATGGGGATTACCGGAACAAGACTCGATCTATGGTCAACTAAGGAGGCTTAGGTATTCCCTGCATGATTAGCATAACAAATATATTTCAATCCAACAGACAGAATCACCACTCAGCATACCTCATCATGCCATACCGGACACAACTGTCTCGACGAGGAACTGGAGACAAGCATCGTGTCTACCCAAGACAGAGGCTTTCCCGGTTTCCTTCCGGTAGGCATGGAGGCTATATGAGGATGACTGCTATCACAACATATCAATGTTCAAAAGCACGGTATCGTTAACCCGCACTTACGAGTAGGATCATATCACCCAAATAAATAACAGAAATTTCGAGACACGGTGGTGTTGTAACCAAATAAACAACACACGACAATATTATGCCCGGGTTCATAATGCTTGCCTTCAAGGTGTGGAGAGGTGAGGCTCTCTCCAAAACTTTTGAAAGTTTTCTTCTCTCTCCAACAAATCCTATTTTGAAAATATTCAAATTAAGACATA
Organism: Aegilops umbellulata; assembly: GCA_032464435.1. Taxonomy (NCBI): domain Eukaryota; kingdom Viridiplantae; phylum Streptophyta; class Magnoliopsida; order Poales; family Poaceae; genus Aegilops; species Aegilops umbellulata. The sequence goes on from CP136056.1 coordinate 185,804,737, forward strand.
GTTTAAAACAGTACAAAAAAGTTGTTTGGAAAATTTTAAAATAAATATTAAAATAAACTGGACAATATTTGGGAAACAACAGAAAAAGAATCAAGTCATTTGGATTTATATTTAAAAAGATATAGCCAGTCAAAGTTTCAGTCAAACTCTGATTTTAAAATAAAACACAAAAAAGAAAACGTTTCGACGAGAATACGCTTTCGGGCAGAGAAAACGTACTTTGGGTTTTGCGCTACCACTTAAAACATGTGGAGGCGGGGCTGGGTCACTGACGGTGGGTCCCTTGGGCCCACAGGTCAGGTTTGACCAGTCGTCCCCCGCCTTCCCTCTCTTTGGCCGAACGGGGGCAGAGCTCCGGCGACCTTCGCCGGCGAACGGTGGCTCCTCGAGGGCATCCGAGGGCAGGGATGGATCCGCCAGCCCAAGGCGGTCCTCCCGGTAGTCGCTAGGCTGGTGGGGGTGGAGGGGGTCGCCGGCGGCGTGCTTCGCGGCGGAGATGGCTTCGGGCACGATTGGGGATCTATGCTACAGTGAGTTTTGATCACATTTGAGAGGTTGGGCAGCTCCGCACGATCAAGTGGAGTCGAACGGTGGTGCTGGAAGAGTGGGGGAAGCTCTGCTGGCGATGCACGGCACTGGAGCATGGTGGCGGCCGCACTGATCGGAGACGGAGAAGAAGACTTCCCCCCGATGATTTGCTGGCTGTGGGGGCTCCATGGGGATGGCCTGAGGCTGCCTGAGTGGATGGACGGGCTCGGGGACCCTTCTTATAGGCGATCGAGGTTGATTGTGCGGCGGCCGTGGATAGGATCGATGGTGAACCGCCGTTCTGTAGTTGCAGGGGAACGTGGAGCTGGCCGGCGCATTCCGACGAGCTCCATACTGCTCAAGGGGCGAGCTGGCGCGCGTGCATGGCTTGGGCGGTGCTGCAACGGCCGTCAGCTAGCTGCCACAGCCGACCGGGCGGTGGCGCTGTGGGGTGCCAGAGGTGGTCGGGGTGGCTCTGCGGTGTAGGAGGAGACGGGGCACGCTGGCTGCGGTTGGCCATGGGCCAGAACGGGCGCGGGGTGGGTGGCAGCGAGACGCGGCGGCTCGGTGCACGCACGTGCAAAACGTGCGCTCTGGGCGCGCCCAGAGCACACACGCTAGCTGCTCGACGAAATGCCAATGCATGCCACAGGGCTTGGGTGAGGTTGGCAATTAGCAGACCTAGGTTAGGAGTAGCTAGGAGCTTAGTGGACAAGGTTGCTGGGTCAGTGGATCAAGTTCATATTACAAACTAAAAACCACGCCAAATCTGGCCATGCACACAGGGTGTTTGACAAAATGCCAACGGCATCTAGGCAACTCTGGGGGTGGCCAAAAGCTCCAGACCAGTGTCTCTATAGATGATACAGAGGGTGGTAAGGTTAGTTTGACAAAATCAGAAACTTGTTAGTGCAAGTTTTGCAAAACTTCAATTTTGGACAGAAAGAAAAAGGCATAATTGCATGCACTAATAATCCTCCAAAGGGTCCACTCTTCTGGACTTAAGGGTTTTGTAAGGTGTACTACAAGCAGGAGAAAGCTCATGGTCACTAGAGCAAGAATAATTAGGGTTGCTATAGAAATCACCTAGCTGTACTAGAATGAAAAAGAGGTTATTCACTCAAATTTTTCAAAGAATATAAAAGGTTTTTTTTGCATAAAGTTGAATAATATAGCCCTACTAACACCCCCTAATTTTTGTGGAGGCTAGAAAGAAATATTTAGATGGGTTGTAGTGCAATATTGCCATCTGGACCAGTTTTGGAAACTTGGGGTAGAGCTCAAAATATCCCATGAATAAAAGATGTTTTTGTATAAAAGTGATTTAAAAACATCACATGACATCCCCAAATTTTGGTTGAAATTTCAAATAAATTTATCAAAGGGTTGTAGTTCAAATGGGACCCTAAAACCATGGGAAACCAATTTTAAAGAAATGAAGATGAGGAAAAATGATTATATAATTAATTCTCCTAATAAAAAGAAAGGTTTTCTTGAGAGGTTAAACAAGTCCAATAATATATTTGGAAAGTCTTCACTTGGGGTAAAAACTCCACAATATCAAAGAAAAGAATGTTTCTGAAATCAAAGAAAACCCAGAAAATGAAAAATTTAATTTCTTGGTAAAATTTTAATTAATAAAACAAGGATGAAATTTTGGGGTGTCACACCCCCTGGATGTGGCCTGCACCCTCAAGCGCGCGTGCTTGGCCGTGCCCTACACCGCTCGCCGCAGCCCTGTCAAACCCGTGACATCGCCGCCGACTGCCATCGTCATTGTGGCCTTCTCCAGCCACCCCCAGGTCCCAACTGCACCACCAGTGGATGCGGTCGAGCCACAGCTACTCGTAGCTGTGCTCGACTCACTGAACCATCTCCCGATGCTCCTCCACCGTGCCTGTACGTCACCGGTGGTTACCTCCGGCCAGGTGACGTGTCCGGTTAATTAGGGGCACCAATTACCCTATTAGTTGCCCCTGTCACTATGACATGTGGGTCCCAACTAATTAGGAATAACTAAACAACTCTTTGAACAAAACGGAGTCTATTACATGTGGGACTCATGTTGTTTAAAAGGATAAGTTTTAGTTGAACTAACGGCCTATGACATTCGGGGCCCACCCCCTGGAATGGTTTAAAAAGAAAGAAAGAAAAGGAATTAATGCTAATAATAATATTAATTAATTAAAGAATTAATTGATCATAATTAGATTAATCTAATCACTAATTAACCTAATTAACTGTTAGTTAATTAATCAGTCAATGACATGCGAGACCCTCACGTCAGTTTGACAGGTCAACACCTGTGTTGACTGCTGATGTCATGCTGACATCATGCTGATGCAGTAATGCTAATTTCGAATTAATTAAGTAATAATAATTTAGAAAATGATTTAAAACTTTAAAAATTAATATAAAATAATCTGTAACTCAGATGAAAATACTTTGTACATGAAAGTTGCTCAGAATGACGAGGCGAATCCGGATACGTAGCCTGTTCGTCCGCCACACATCCCTAGCATAGCAAACCTGCAACCTTCCCCCTCCGGTTCATTTGTCTGAAAACACGAAACACTAGGGATACTTTCCCGGATGTTTCCCCACTTCGTCGGTATTACCTATCCCTGCATTAGGTCACCTCTAGCACCGCGTATTGACATGTTATGCTTTGTGATGCTTTGATTGCTCTGTTATTTATTGTGTTCCCATCCGTTACTTCTTTTCGGTAGACCCCGAGACCGCTGCCGGTACCCCTGTGATCGACTACATCAACGACGAACCCTTCTTGCCAGAGCAACCACGCAAGCCCCCCCCCCTTGATCAACCCGATATCGCCTATTCTTCTCTCTACTGCTTGCGTTAAAGTAGTGTAGCATGTTACTGCTTTTGGTTAATCCTATTCCGCTGCATATCCTGTCATTGTTGCTGCAGTTGTTACCCTTACTTGCAATCCTAAATGCTTAGTATAGGATGCTAGTATTCCATCAGTGGCCCTACACTCTTGTCCGTCTGGCATGCTATACTACTGGGCCGTGATCACTTCGGGAGGTGATCACGGGCATATGCTATATACTTTATAATGTTACATTACTTATGATACTGTTCGGAGATGGGGGCTGAAGGGGCAGGTGGCTCCATCCCGGTAGAGGTGGGCCTGGGTTCCTGACGGCCCCCGACTGTTATTTTATGGCGGAGCGACAGGGCAGGTTGAGACCACCTAGGAGAGAGGTGGGCCTGGCCCTGGTCGACATCCGTGGTTACTTTAAAATAACACGCTTAACGAGTTCTTGGTATTTTATCTGAGTCTGGCCACTGGCCTATGAGCACTGACCAACTACGCGGGAACAGTTATGGGCACTCAACGTCGTGGTATCAGCTGAAGCCTTCTTGACGTCAGCGACTGAGCGGCGCGCGCCGGATTGGACTGGAACACCTGCTCTTGTATTAGGGAGGCTAGGTCTCCTTCCGGCCGCGTTTGCAACGTGTAGGTGTGCAAAGGGCGATGGGCCCAGACCCCTGCGCCATAGGATTTAGACCGGCGTGCTGACCTCTCTGTTGTGCCTAGGTAGGGTTGCGACGTGTTGATCTTCCGAGGTCGGGCATGACCTAGGAAAGTGTGTCCGGCCAAATGGGATCGAGCGTGTTGGGTAATGTGGTGCACCCCTGCAGGGAAGTTTATCTATTTGAATAGCTGTGATTCTCGGTAACAAGACAACCCGGAGTTGTACCTTGACCTTATGACAACTAGAACTGGATACTTAATAAAACACACCCTTCCAAGTGCCAGATATAAATCGGTGATCGCTCTCTAGCAGGGCAACGAGGAGAGGATCGCCGGGTAGGATTATGCTATGCGATGCTACTTGGTGAACTTACCATCTACTCTCTTCTACATGCTGCAAGATGGAGGCTGCCAGAAGCGTAGTCTTCGACAGGACTAGCTAGCCCCCTCTTATTCTGGCATTATACAGTTCAGTCCACTGATATTGCCCCTTTACACAGATACCCATGCATATGTAGTGTAGATCCTTGTTTGCGAGTACTTTGGATGAGTACTCACGGTTGCTTTTCTTCCTCTTTCCCCTCTTTCCATTTCTTCCTGGTTGTCGCAACCAGATGTTGGATCCCAGGAGCCAGACGCCACCATCGACGACGACTCTTACTACATCGGAGGTGACTACTACTATATGCAGGCTGCTGACGACGACCAAGAGTAGTTTAGGAGGATCCCAGGCAGGAGGCATGCGCCTCTTTCGCTCTATATCCCAGTTTGTGCAAGCCTTCTTAAGGCAAACTTGTTTAACTTATGTCTGTACTCAGATATTGATGCTTCTGCTGACTCATCTATGATCGAGCACTTGTATTCGAGCCCTCGAGGCCCCTGACTTGTATTATGATGCTTGTATGACTTATTTATGTTTTTATAGTTGTGTTGTGATATCTTCCCGTGAGTCCCTAATCTTGATCGTACACGTTTGCGTGCATGATTAGTGTACGATTGAATCAGGGGCGTCACACCATTGTTCTTCTTCGCTGTTTTTATGTAGGCCTCACCACTTGTTATAGATTTGTCCTTGATACGATTACCGGTGGAAACTTCTTGATGTGTCCCTCTCTTGATGCTTTTAATGCTATGGGAAATTTAGTGGGTTCACCGCCTCTCATAATTAATGAAACAACTTTGACTCTTGAGCTTGTTATGGAAAGACTAGATGCTATTGAAAATAAAATTCTTACCGAAGAACATATTGAGAACTTGGATAAAAAGATGCATAACTTCGCTACTAAGTTTGGGTCAAAAGCGGGAGACGTTTTTAAGTTCTAAAAGAAAAGGGGGGCGTAATTCATGCAAGAATTGAAGAAAGCCCGTCTCGGATTGATAAACTAGAAGAAATCTTTAGTAATTTAAGCACGGCCTTTGCTTATGCTAAAACTATTGAAAAAACTCTCAGAAAAGTTGGCAAGATTACTCAAGGTACTAAGAACAAGGGTGGTTCCGCTAAAACTTTAGAAATCGTAAGTGATCTTAAGATGATTAGTGTTCACCCCGATTTTATCGAAATGATAAGGGACCCTACAGGAAAAAATGAATTTCTCAAACTCGTTCCTAGAAGTATTGTTGTTGAAAACTTATATGCTAAATCTTTTAAGAATACTAAGTGTTTGATTGAAGAGTTGGAAACCCAAGATGACAATACTTAGATCCTTTGCATTATGCCTAGCTAGGGGCAAAAAACGATAGCGCTCGTTGGGAGGCAACCAATGAATAAAATTTATTTTTGTCTTTTTTCTGTTCTTAAGTGTTTGCACAATTATGCTACTGTTATGATTGTGTTTTTTGTGTTTAATTTAGTGTTTGTGCCAAGCAAAGCCTTTAGGATCATGTTGGGTGATAGCTGATTTGATCTTGCTGAAAAAAAGAAAATTTTGTGCTTACAAAAATAAATTTTTTTAACAGAAGCGTGATAAAATACTGATTGTTTTTGCAGAAGATTAATATACAAATTGCTCACGTTGTCCTAATTTTTTCAGAATTTTTGGATTATAGAAGTATTCGAAATATTCAGATTGCTACAGACTGTTCTGTTTTTGATAGATTATGTTTTCTTTGCGTTGTGTGCTTGTTTTGATTATTCTATGGTTTCCTTTGAATAGTTTTTGCCATAGAAAATTTGGAATACAGTAGATATAATGCGAAAATAAAATATGAATTGGTTTGCAACAATACTTAAAGTAGTGATTTGCTTTCTTATACTAACGGATCTCACGAAGGTTTTGTTGAGTTTTGTGCGATTGAAGTTTTCAAGTTTTGGGTGACATTACGATGGATGAAGGAATAAGGAGTAAGAAGATCCTAAGCTTGGGGATGCCCATGGCATCCCAAGCTATTATCCAAAGAGAAGCAAGCAACTAAGCTTGGCGATGCCCGAGTGGCATCCCCTCTTTCTTCTAACGACCATCGGTATTTTACTCAAAGCTATATTTTTATTCATCACATATTATGAGTTTTGTTTGGAGCGTATTGTATGATATAAGTCTTCGCTTGTTTTCATTTTTATTTTAAGTCATGAATCCTTGCTGGACACACCTATTTTAGATAGCCAAAATTATGCTATGACTTGATAGAGTTGCTCTCTATGCTTCACTTAAATCCTTATGAGCTATGGAATTGCTCTAGTGCTTCACTTATATCTTTTTGAGTACGATGTGCTTTAGTATTTTTTTAAGAAATGCTCTCATGCTTCACTTAGATTTATTTGAGAGTTAGTAAATTTTTAGAAATTATCTCTTGCTTCACTTAAATTACTTTGGGAGAAAGACATATGATGCTCATGTTCTTCACTTAGATTTGTTTGATCTTATTAAAAGCAACATATGAAACTAGTCCTAAAGTGATAGATATCCAAGGATGATATAATAAAAACTTTCATGAAGATCATTGGACAATATAAACTTGATTCTTTGTAATAGTTTTGAGATATGATGGTAGTGATATGTGAGTCATGTCGATGAGTACTTATGCTTTAGTAAGAATATTTGTGTTAAGGTTTGTGATTCCCTATGCAAGCATGAAAGTCAATTGTTATGCAACTAAATTACATCCTACTTGTGGTGCATTATTCGGTGTTAGTTATGCTTAATGCTCGCTTATGAGATTTTTTCATTTCTTGGTTGGATGCTTCTCAATCTTTTGCTAGCCTTCATTTGCACCAAGTATGATCACTAGTTGTGCATCCAAAACCCTTTAAACCAGTTTTGCCATATGAGTCCACTATACCTACCTATATGCGGTATTCTTTTGCTAGTCTAAGCAAATTTGAATGTGCCATCTCTAATTTTCAAAATAAATTTCTCTTATGTGTGCTCGTACCGCTCATGAAATGGTAGGGGGTGGGTGATATATTTCCATGCTAGATATGTTATTCTGAAGATGAGTGCTTATTCACTTGTCATTGCACGAGAGTACGCAAAGGTATTAGGGATGCCCGGTCCTGAAATGGAAAATGAATTTACTTTATGTTGTCAAATAATAAATTCCTTGGAAAGTGTTGGTATGGAAGGCACCCGTGGATACGGTTAGCCATGGAAAGTGAAAGTATGGTGGAAAAGGAATAAAATTTATTTTCTGTTTGGGAACCGCCTATGATATATCTAGCATGGAAAGTATTAGGAACTGCTTGATCATTTTCATTGACATGAAAAGCATGCCACCCAAAAATTTTTATCTCTGTCTTGTTCGCTTTGAGCTCTGGCACCTCTACAAATCCCTACTTCTCTCCGCGAAGGGCCTTTCTATTTACTTTATGCAATTTTTATTTTTACTTGAGTCTCCATCTTCTCTTATAAAGCACCAACTAAGGGGCACTATGATCATACTTAAGCATTGGGTGTAGCTAATATGCGAGTGTGGTCCATGACTGGATCAATGATTGAGCATAATGGGCTAGGGATAACTTACTTTAGCGTTGATATTTTGAAAGACATGGTTGCTTGTTGGTATGCTTGAGTATTGAAATCTTCGTGTCAAAACTAGACTATTGCTTTGAATCATATAAAAGTCCAAATGTCAATGCTACAAAGAAAATAATATCTGATGAACATGTTAGGCAGCATTCCACAGCAAAAATTCCGTTTTTATCATTTACCTACTCGAGGACGAGCATGAATTAAGCTTGGGGATGCTGATACGTCTCCAACATATCTATAATTTTTTATTGTTCCATGCTGTTATATTATCATTCTTGGATTTTTTACAATCATTTTATAGCAACTTTATATCATTTTTTGGGACTAACCTATTGACATAGTGCCCAGTGCCAGTTATTGTTTTCTCCTGTTATCATCGACCTTAGACGCACAGTTCGGGACCCCTACCCGAGATCCGCCAGTTTTGACACCGAGATTGGTGCTTTCATTGAGAGTTCAACTGCGATGTCACCAGAAGGTCCGATGGCTCCATCAATCATCTACAACAATGCTGCCGCGGGGGAGGTTTTCCTCCCCGGTCAAATCTTTGCGTTCGGCGGCTTCGCACTATGGGCCAACTCTCTTGTCCATCTACAATAGATCGACAACTAAGCCCTAGGTCACCAGATTAGTTTTGGAAACCTGGACTATGTCACTGATATCCGAGGGACTTGATCTTTGAAGGGTTCATGACTCCAACCTCCGCTCTGGCTCTGGATGCAGAGCACATCGCCATGTCCGAAGACAGGATTCCTGACCCCGACGGACTATTTGCGGCCACTAAACCGGTTTGGGAGAGCCGGAGGAAGTACTGCCACTGGCAACTGTCATGAAGCCAGACTCTTCTCCGAACACTGGCTCCGAACCTTCGGAGTCAGCATCATGTGAGTTCGGCCAAGGAGTTTCCTTCCCGCCATACTCCATGGATCGTTTTCTCCCTTGCCAAACCTCGCCTTTAAGCAAGACTATGGACTTGATGTGATCCCTCGTCATTGTAGAGGAGCAATGTCCAAACTACGCCCAGCCCGGACTAAGGGCTGAGAGTAGGGAATTTTACGTCCCACCCACCACCCACTTCATAGCCACTGTCAAAGACTTAACTGACATGCTCGACTACGACTCCGAAGACATCGACGGTATGAACGACGATGCCGGAGAGGAGTAGGCCGAAAAACCGCCGTTAACCGGATGATGGACGGCCACCTCTTCATATGACGTGTACATGGTGGACGCACCTAAAGATGGTAATGGCGATGATAAAGAAGATCCTGTCAAGGATAAACCTCCTGAGACACATCCAAAGCAACGACGTTAGTTACTCCGGTCTAAATCACGCCGTGGAAAAGACAAAAATACCAGCACAAGAGACAACAACACTCAAGATGATGCCGAAGACAAAGAAGACCCCGTTGAGCCAACTTTCGAACAGGACGACCGGGAAGATGGGAAAGTTAGCCCCGATGAACAGGCTGAAACCAAAGACTCGGAGGATAGCAATTATCTTCCTCTCTCCGAGGATGAGGTGAACCTCAGTGACAAAGACTTTATCGTTCTTGCGTAACCTCTCGAGCAGGAGCGCTTCAAGCGCCGGCTAATTGCCACTGCAAGGAGCCTAAGAAAGAAACAGCAGCAGCTTCAAGCTGATCAAGATCTGCTCAACGGTAGGTGGACTAGTGTCCTGGCAGCCGAGGAACACGGCCTCGAGCGCCCAACCAAAAGTTACCCGAAGCGTAAACTGCTACCCCAATTTGACAACGAGGCCCTCGAGCCCGCACCATCAACACATAATGCGGCTAGCCGACAACCTTGTGGCCGGGACAAAACGACAACTCAAGCCGAACACCAGCCCATAGTACCTCGCCGTAATTGTAGAGATATAACAGCTAGGGGACATGCATATGACCTGCGGCAAGACCTGGACAGCAGAGCATGTCAGACCAGATCGATCTATGGATCACGGGGGCATTCCCCGATGCATGACGACGGCTATCTAGCCGGACCTGACAATCATAATCACGCCCAGGCCGAAAACCGCAGATGTACTCAATCCGAGCTATGTCGCGACCTGGCCCGATATAGAGGCATCGCACACCCCCTCTGCTTCACTGATGAAGTAATGGAGCATGAATTTCCAGAAGGGTTCAAACCTATGCATATCGAATCATATGATGGAACAACTGACCCCGCAGTATGGATTGAAGACTTCCTTCTCCATATCCACATGGCTCGTGGCGATGATCTACATGCCATCAAGTACCTCTCACTAAAATTAAAGGGACCAGTCTGACACTGGCTAAATAGCCTCCCTGAAAACTCTATTGGCAACTGGGAAGACCTGGAGGACGCCTTTCGCGACAACATCCAAGGTACATATGTCCGGCCTTCGGACGCCGATGACCTCAGTCACATCATCCAGTAGCCCGAAGAGTTAGCCAGGAAGCTCTGGACTAGGTTCTTAATTAAAAGGAACCAAATCGTCGACTGTTCGGACGCTGAAGCCCTAGGGGCCTTTAAACATAGTGTCCGAGATGAATGGCTGGCCCGTCACCTCGGCCAAGAAAATCCAAAGTCTATGGCAGCTCTTACCGCACTGATGACCCGCTTCTGCGCGGGTGTGACGCCCGGATATTTAAGCTACAGTAATCCCAAGTTAATGGTACCACATCATCATTTTTACTGTTGCTAAATCCCACATTGTTTCAAACCGGTTCAAATTTCAATTTCAAATTAAAGTCAAAATACAAATTTCTTGAACGGTAAAACTAAAATGTTCGAATAATTCTATAAATTCCCCTAACCATTGTCATGTTGAAACCAACCTCTGTTGGCCCAGAAATATATTCCTGGTAAAATAATAAATGGTCCATCAATAAATATTTTGGCCTTCTCAAAATGAAACAAATATTTATGCCTTTCCAAACGTTGTGAAACTTGGCGTGTGGTCTTGAATTATTGCGTGTAATTTATGTGTGAAGTTTCACGTACAAGAAAAGTCATTTACTAACTAAAATATAAAATGTCTGAGAAAATACAAAGCAGAAATAAGAAAAGTCTCTTTTTCACTTTGGCCCAACCGCTACAATGCACTGGCCTACCCCAATCGAGGTCATCCCCTTTCCCTGTACAAGACAGAGGTCGTAGCACACATCCGGCGGCGCCATGGCCGGGCCTGGCCACGTGCCGGCCATCCGACTCCTCCCCGTTGACCTATAAGGTGTCGCCCACGCCCTCGACGAACCCTAGCTCCCCCTCTTCCCCCTCCACGCGTCGCTGCTCTCTCCCCCATCCACACCCGACGCCATCGTCGCCGTGCTGTCGTTGTTCGCATGCACCAGAACCTCCTCGCGCCACCTGGGGACGTCCAGGAGGAACGCCGGCCTCTCCTTCATCCGTCTCGGGGGCCAGCCCAAGCTAGGACGCCATGTAGCCTCGCCATCGCCCCTTCTTCCCGCCACGGTCGCCGCACGTCCCCGCCATCGATCTCCACCACCGGGCCTCCCCAGCCATCTCGAGCTCGCCTATGACCTCCTGGTGAGATGCTCCTCCATCCCCCTGCTAGCCCCTTGCTTCGTCGCCGTCCCCGTGTTTCGGCCGTCATGGCCGGCGCTCGCGCCCGCGCCCGCTCACCCCGCCGCTGTCCACGCTCACCGCGTCCCGCCGCCACGCCCCGTACGCGCCGCTCCTGCATCGCCCGTTCTCCGGCTGCGCTTGCCTGCGTGAGGCCGCGGTCCCTGCTGCTCGGCTGCTACTTTGCCGCTACTCTGCTCCTGCTCCCTGCGTGCTGTTGTTGCCGCTGCTTGTCTTGCAGCTGCTACTGCCTCACGTGGCGCGCTGCTTAAATGTTGCTGCTGCGGGCGCCCGCTTGCTGCTCCTAGTGCAGCCGCTGCCGCCTGGTACTACTGCCGCTTGCCATGGCCGGGCCTTTGCCTTGTGAGTTTTTGCGTATGTGTGTACAGCCACGGCTGGTTTGTGCCATTGGCCGGCCCCTGGTTTAGTTAGGCTAGGATTAACCAGGACTAGTTTAGATAGGAATTAATTTAGTGGTAAGTTGGTCTAGTAGTAGATGACATGTAGTATCCCATTAAATTAGTTATATGTTTTATTTACACGTGTGGCTATGACATGTGGGCCACACATCCCCTTTTGACTAGTCAAATTGACTTAGTCAACCCGAATTAGAATAATATGCTAATTCTAGAAAATAAATTGAACTTTAAAATTTAGTATAAAATAATCCGTAACTCGGATTAAATTATTTTCAACATGAAAGTTGCTCAGAACGACGAGACGAATCCGGATACGCAGCCCGTTCGTCCACCACACATCCCTAGCATAGCGAACCTGCAACATTTCACCTCCGGTTCATTTGTCCGAAAACGCAAAACACCGGGTATACTTTCCCGGATGTTTCCCCCCTTTCACGGTATCACCTAGTACTGCGTTAGGGCACACCTAGCACCGCGTATTGCCGCGTCTTGCTTTGTGTTACATTTGATTGCTCTGTTATTTATTGTGTTCCCCCTCCGTTACTTCTTTCCGGTAGACTCCGAGACCGCTGCCGATGTCCGTGTGTTCGACTACACCGAAGATGACCCTTCCTTCTTGCCAGAGCAACCAGGCAAGCCCCCCCTTGATCACCAGATATCGCCTATTCTTCTCTATACTGCTTGCATTAGAGTAGTGTAGCATGTTACTGCTTTCAGTTAATCCTATACTGCTGCATAGCCTGTCCTTGCTACTACTGTTGTTACCTTTACCTGCTATCCTACTGCTTAGTATAGGATGCTAGTGTTCCATCAGTGGCCCTACACTCTTGTCCGTCTGCCATGCTATACTACTGGGTCGTGATCACTCCGGGAGGTGATCACGGGCATATACTATATACTTTACACTGTTACATTACCTATGATACTGTTCGGAGATGGGGGCTGAAGGGGCAGGTGGTTCCACCCAGGTAGTGGTGGGCCTGGGTTCCCGACGGCCCCCGACTGTTACTTTGTGGCGGAGCGACAAGGCAGGTTGAGACCACCTAGGAGAGAGGTGGCCTGGCCCTGGTCGGCGTTCGCGGATACTTAACACACTTAGCGAGATCTGGGTATTTGATCTGAGTCTGGCCTTTTGGTCTATACGCACTAACCATCTACGCGGGAGTAGTTATGGGTATCCCGACGTCGTGGTATCAGCCGAAGCACTTCGTGACGTCAGCGACTGAGCGGCGCGCGCCGGGTTGGACCGCGTAACGTGACTTCCTTTGTAATGGAGGTTGCTAGGTCTGCTCTCCGGCCGCGTACGCAACGTGCAGGTGTGCAATGGGCGATGGGCCCAGCCCCCTGCGCGCATAGGATTTAGACCGGCGTGCTGACCTCTTTGTTGAGCCTAGGTGGGGCTGCGACGTGTCAATCTTCCGAGGCCGGGCATGACCCAGGAAAGTGTGTCCAGCCAAATGGGATCAAGTGTGTTGGGCTATGTGGTGCACCCCTGCAGGGAAGTTTATCTATTCGAATAGCCGTGTCCCTCAGTAAAAGGACGACCCGGAGTTGTACCTTGACCTTATGACAACTAGAACCGGATACTTAATAAAACACACCCTTCCAAGTGCCAGATACAACCCGGTGATTGCTCTCCAACAGGGCATCGAGGAGGGGATTGCCGTGTAGGATTATGCTATGTGATGCTACTTGGAGAACTTCAGTCTACTCTCTTCTATATGCTGCAAGACGGAGGCTGCCAGAAGCGTAGTCTTCGACAGGATTAGCTATCCCCCTCTTATTCTGGCATTCTGCAGTTCAGTCCACTGATATGGCCCTTTACACATATATCCATGCATATGTAGTGTAGCTCCTTGCTTGCGAGTACTTTGGATGAGTACTCACGGTTGCCTTGTTCCCTCTTTTCCCCATTCATCTACCCGATTGCTGCGACCAGGCGATGGAGCCCAGGATCCAGACGCCACCTTCGACGACGACTCCTACTACCCTAGAGGTGCCTGCTACTACGTGCTGCCTGCTGACGACGACTAGGAGTAGTTAGGAGGATTCCAGTCAGGAGGCCTGCGCCTCTTTCGATCTGTATCCCAGTTTGTGCTAGCCTTCTTAAGGCAAACTTGTTTAACTTATGTCTGTACTCAGATATTGTTGCTTCCGCTGACTCGTCTATGATCGAGCACTTGTATTCGAGCCCTCGAGGCCCCTAGCTTGTATTATGATGCTTGTATGACTTATTTATTGTTTAGAGTTGTGTTGTGATATCTTCCCGTGAGTCCCTGATCTTGATCATACACATTTGCGTGCATGATTAGTGTACGATTGAATCGGGGGCATCACAAGTTGGTATCAGAGCCGACTGCCTGTAGGAATCCCCCTTCCAACTCCTTGGCCGAGGTCGAGTCTAGACATTACGAAAACTTTTACTAACATGGCTGTGTGCCTTACATGCCCACGTCGCCATCGGGTGGTATTAGGATCTTTTACTCCTTGTCTATACTCTGGGACTCTGATCTCTCTTCTATTCGGGTTAAATGAATTTTGCTAAATCTAACATTAGGATCTCGTTATCACTTTCACCCGGAGAGCCCCTTATTACTGATGATCGTCTGCTGCACGTGAAGACCCTGAAGATACTCTCCGCTGTTAACCCGAGAACATGTGTTCATCGCGTTTGCAAATCCCCTTCCACCGTCAACCCTTATGGATAACTACTTGCTGTTGTTATTCTTACATTCGTCCCCAGTTGGTCTTGTTATTACAAGATACCCCGAAATACTCGTTGTTGTTTCGATAATCCTTTGAGCTTACTGCCTTGCTGCTCTTTGTCACCTGAATACCCCTACGGATAGTTCTCGCACTTATCGAGTATCCGCTCATCCCCCAGTTGTCCATGTGTTTCACAATGGTCTTCGAAATACTATTCGATCCTCCAAAAATCCTTAGTAGCTTATTGCTCTGCAATACTTGTCTGCTTGCATGATGGATGCTTTCCATATGTCTGGCAATATTCGTTAGTATCCCTAGGCACCATCATTTTGATCCTTTTGATTCAACATGAGTGCGAATGCACGCAATCATCAGTTGATCCTTTTAATTTATCTTTCCGGCTAAGACGTCATTTTAAACATGAGATGGTTCTCAACCAATCCAATTGCCGTCGATTGTACCCCTATGCTTACTCAACTTATCCATCCTTAATCAGAGCATTTGTTTCTGATCCATTGATTTGGAATTCATAATTCCTTTGCGTTTGAGCTTTGGATTATTCAGTTGTTTCTATGAGCCGATGCCCTTTCATTGTTTTTCTTCCTCTGATTGTGTGTCGGTGCTCACATCAACTCTGTTATGGACTTTCAGATCCTTTGTTGAATTTATTAACCGACAATGTCTTTCATATTCAATAACCTTGTGAGCCTTTCCACGGGTATGAACTGCCTTTGGTAAATTGTATCCTCTGCTTTGTCAACCATGCTCTACTTTCGAGCTTGTATTATTTACTCCGAAATTTGTGGTATAGGTTCCTAAGATGCCCCGATGGGTTGAACCAATGCCTTCCCTAATCTGTGTCATCCCGAAAGATTTGATGGCTCATACTTATCTGGTATTGCACCAGGTAAAACTTTCAACACTAATGCCTTTATCAAAGCGAAAAGTGAATGGAAGGTTATACATTGAAGAAGTGGGAGTCGACCTTGAACCTTGCGTTCATGCCCAGGGACACGATGTATAACCTATCATGGAAGCTGCTCGTAAAATAATTACCCCTTGTTATAAGTTCATCTTGTATCCGTGGTTCGATCCTTTATGATCGTGGATTCCGACCATGTTCTCCTTTAAATACCATTTCTCGTGCAAGTTTAAGCACTTGTCTTCTGCAGAGCAATACCCCAGTCCAACCTCTACTTTGATCTGTCGTCGAGTATTACCCCTGGTATCTCGAGAATATCAAAGAACTGTGTTGCTTCCTATGAGTCTTCATCTAGTATTGCTTCTCGCCGTTTTCAGATTTTCCCCGGGTTCTGAGTTATTAGTCACTCAAGAACACCGATAAGTGAATTGATTCCGCATACGATTCAATAACTCTAAGTAATTTTCGTTGCTTATGAGTTTAATAATCCTTCAAGTCATTCCTAGCCTGGTCGGCTATATCATTGTGCTAAATTTTAACTGTGCTACCTGGTCCTTAATTCTGGAGCACAACTTTCATCGATGAGCTAAGCTTACGTCGATTTTCCTCATCATATCATTTTGCCTTGAACAACAAGCTTGATTTTGAGTTGTGTCGTACCCATGGTTCCAATAACCTTTCGCTTCATCATTCCTTTGACTTGATGTCGTCGCTGGTTGATTACATCTTAATGAAATCTCTCAACAAATGTGTCGTGATCATCATCAACCTTATGAGCTCTTCCAGAATATCAATCAAATTCTTGATGAGAATTACCATCCTTGCCCCTCGATGATTTGTGTTGTCATCGACTACTTCCTTGCGTTCTTTCCAACACAAACTTGTTCGTGTTGCGGTTGTACCTTGAGTTCCTAGCAATCCAACTTGTCTTATGTCCTACCTTGAAGTATTACCATCTTATATATCCAGTATGTTGTGAGAATTTCACCACCTCTTAAGAATTCTTGGTACAAGTGATACATCCTGCCATCTACATTCATCTCTTGATCCCCGTGTTGTTTCCAACCGGAATACCGACGATTGAACTATGATGTGTAAAATTCAAAATTACTAGCAACCTTATTGCTTGTAGGATAATGAACGATAGTTTCATTCTTTGTGTATTGGTTATTAAATCACCATTCTAAACATTAATCATGCTACCTAAGCCCATATTATGGGTACACCTTCCGACCAATGGTTAATGGTGTATGTTTTCCTCAAGCATGCATCATTATACCATTTGATCTGACAAATTTTATCTCCTTGTTCACCTAATTGTGGAAATCCTTCTTGTTGGGAATCTCAATGGATTGTTGCTGAGTCAATCAGTCACCTCCTCACCTCTCCTTGTTTTAATGATGAACTCTTGTTTCGGAACTCACTTCCATAATTCATTTCCCGAGAATCTTATGAGGTCTTCTCGTCAATTCGTGTTGCGCCTTTTTATCTCAGGCATCCTAAGTCTGAGGTATCCTGACCCCAATCAGATCTGAATCTCGGCCGGATATGATGGTTGGACCATTTTCCAAGAGTCATAATGTTGGTCCGTATTTGACCCGGTAAGGTGATTCATGCCTAGCACACCTGGGCGTAGGACCTATTGTTATAGTTTCCATCTTAGCAAGGTTAACCATTCTTCCATGAGGAAATTGTGAGACTTATTCTATAAGTTGTTCCTGATGAATCCTTTGTATATCCAAGTCTGACCTTTGCTTGAAGACCATGTCAATGCTATCTCAAAGCATGTCTGTGGTACTCCGATTTTCAACAAGAACATTTGAAGCCCAATGCTGAATGTTTCTTGCTCAATTATCCAAACACCGATGTATGGGTAGTGTCATGAAGTTTCTCTCCCCTTACCTAAAGGGTTTTCTACATTATATCTTGTCACAGGTATCAGGCTCTGCTTGTCCTTGGGAAGGATATGCCCCTGACATACGTGTTTAAACACATTTTTCCTTTCCATTGTTCTGTTTAGTCTGATAATCATATTTTCCTTTCCATTGTTTGGTTTAACCTTTCTTGTGATCTATATGATATAAGCAAAAATAATTCCCTGCTTATAAAACGCCCCGATGTACAACCTTGTCAGTGAGACCCTGTTACTATTGTTGATGACATTTTGGTAATCACTGATGGACGCGAACCTTGCCTATTGGTCTGCCTCGTTCAACGAGCAGGAAAATGGTTCTCTTCGTCCCTCGCCCTTGGTACCGACGTTGTTGCCGACATAATCAACAGACCACCCTCTGACATACCTTGCTTGCATGATCACGCAAGATGCCTTCGCCCTTCCTACTTTTAACCCACATGGTGGGACCATAACCTACAGTTCCACAGGATCGAAACCTGACTCTCCTATACAACCCTGTCTCTAATGTTTATTCCCCACGCTTGGCTTTGTATTTAATTCACGGGCCACCTTCCTAGTGCTCTATTCGGGTGTTAGACGCAATACTTACTCGCTGCTCTGAACCCCTGTCTCACTCTGGTTCAGACTTTGAGCAACTATCTATCCACTTGGAACCTCTTATTGTACCTTCGTACCTTACTCTCGATGTATTTTATATGTTCAACTCGAGAGATAATCTTATGCTCATTTCATAGGTTAACCCCAGATTGTTTCCCTCAAAAGCATCCTTTCATAACTACGATGGAGTTTCCGAAGAAATGATGACAAGTTTATCATGATGCATTGGACTAAAGAAATGAAGACATCAACATAATGGATCGAGTGCTTCAACAAGAGCAACCAAGCCCGAGAAGAATCGTTAGAATTTCGTAACCTATTCTTCCTCCTTACTCCCCTCTTAAATCTCGGGACGAGATTTCTTGTAGTGGAGGAGAACTGTGACGCCCGGATATTTAAGCTACAGTAATCCCAAGTTAATGGTACCACATCATCATTTTTACTGTTGCTAAATCCCACGTTGTTTCAAACCGGTTCAAATTTCAATTTCAAATTAAAGTCAAAATACAAATTTCTTGAACAGTAAAACTAAAATGTTCGAATAATTCTATAAATACCCCTAACCATTGTCATGTTGAAACCAACCTCTGTTGGCCCAGAAGTATATTCCTGGTAAAATAATAAATGGTCCATCAATAAAAATTTTGGCCTTCTCAAAATAAAACAAATATTTATGCCTTTCCAAACGTTGTGAAACTTGGCGTGTGGTCTAGAATTATTGCGTGTAATTTATGTGTGAAGTTTCACGTACAAGAAAAGTCATTTACTAACTAAAATATAAAACGTCTGAGAAAATACAAAGCAGAAATAAGAAAAGTCTTTTTTTCACTTTGGCCCAACCACTACAATGCACTGGCCTAGCCCAATCGAGGTCATCCCCTTTCCCTATACAAGACAGAGGTCGTGGCACACATCCGGCGGCGCCATGGCCGGGCCTGGCCACGTGCCTGCCATCCGATTCCTCCCCGGTGACCTATAAGGTGTCGCCCACGCCCTCGACGAACCCTAGCTCTCCCTCTTCCCCCTCCACACGCCGCTGCTCTCTCCCCCATCCACACACGACGCCATCGTCGCCGTGCTGTCGTTGTTCGCATGCACCAGAACCTCCTCGCGCCACCTGGGGACGTCCAGGAGGAACGCCGGCCTCTCCTTCGTCCGTCCCGGTGGCCAGCCCAAGCTAGGACGCCATGTAGCCTCGCCATCGCCCCTTCTTCCCGCCACGGTCGCCGCACGTCCCCGCCATCGATCTCCACCACCGGGCCTCCCCGGCCATCTCGAGCTCGCCTATGACCTCCCGGTGAGATGCTCCTCCATCCCCCTGCTAGCCCCTTGCTTCGTCGCCGTCCCCGTGTTTCGGCCGTCATGGCCGGCGCTCGCGCCCGCGCCCGCTCACCCCGCCGCTGTCCGCGCTCACCGCGTCCCGCCGCCACGCCCCGTACGCGCCGCTCCTGCATCGCCCGTTCTCCGGCTGCGCTTGCCTGCGTGAGGCCGCGGTCCCTGCTGCTCGGCTGCTACTTTGCCGCTACTCTGCTGCTGCTCCCTGCGTGTTGTTGTTGCCGCTGCTTGTCTTGCAGCTGCTACTGCCTCCCATGGCGCGCTGCTTAAATGTTGCTGCTGCGGGCGCCCGCTTGCTGCTCCTAGTGCAGCCGCTGCCGCCTGGTACTACTGCCGCTTGCCATGGCCGGGCCTTGGCCTTGTGAGTTTTTGCGTATGTGTGTACAGCCACGGCTGGTTTGTGCCATTGGCCGGCCCCTGGTTTAGTTAGGCTAGGATTAACTAGGACTAGTTTAGATAGGAATTAATTTAGTGGTAAGTTGGTCTAGTAGTAGATGACATGTAGGATCCCATTAAATTAGTTAGATGTTTTATTTACACGTGTGGCTATGACATGTGGGCCACACATCCCCTTTTGACTAGTCAAATTGACTTAGTCAACCCGAATTAGAATAATATGCTAATTCTAGAAAATAATTTGAACTTTAAAATTTAGTATAAAATAATCCGTAACTCGGATTAAATTATTTTCAACATGAAAGTTGCTCAGAACGACGAGATGAATCCGGATACGCAGCCCGTTCGTCCGCCACACATCCCTAGCATAGCGAACCTGCAACATTTCACCTTCGGTTCATCTGTCCGAAAACGCAAAACACCGGGTATACTTTCCCGGATGTTTCCCCCCTTTCACGGTATCACCTAGTACTGCGTTAGGGCACACCTAGCACCGCGTATTGCCGCGTCTTGCTTTGTGTTACATTTGATTGCTCTGTTATTTATTGTGTTCCCCCTCCGTTACTTCTTTCCGGTAGACTCCGAGACCGCTGCCGATGTCCGTGTGTTCGACTACACCGAAGATGACCCTTCCTTCTTGCCAGAGCAACCAGGCAAGCCCCCCCTTGATCACCAGATATCGCCTATTCTTCTCTATACTGCTTGCATTAGAGTAGTGTAGCATGTTACTGCTTTCAGTTAATCCTATACTGCTGCATAGCCTGTCCTTGCTACTACTGTTGTTACCTTTACCTGCTATCCTACTGCTTAGTATAGGATGCTAGTGTTCCATCAGTGGCCCTACACTCTTGTCCGTCTGCCATGCTATACTACTGGGCCGTGATCACTTCGGGAGGTGATCACGGGCATATACTATATACTTTACACTGTTACATTACCTGTGATACTGTTCGGAGATGGGGGCTGAAGGGGCAGGTGGTTCCACCCAGGTAGTGGTGGGCCTGGGTTCCCGACGGCCCCCCGACTGTTACTTTGTGGCGGAGCGACAGGGCAGGTTGAGACCACCTAGGAGAGAGGTGGCCTGGCCCTGGTCGGCGTTCGCGGATACTTAACACGCTTAACGAGATCTGGGTATTTGATCTGAGTCTGGCCATTTGGTCTATACGCACGAACCATCTACGCGGGAGTAGTTATGGGTATCCCGGCATCGTGGTATCAGTCGAAGCACTTCGTGACGTCAGCGACTGAGCGGCGCGCGCCGGCTTGGACCGCGTAACGTGACTTCCTTTGTAATGGAGGTTGCTAGGTCTGCTCTCCGGCCGCGTACGCAACGTGCAGGTGTGCAATGGGCGATGGGCCCAGACCCCTGCGCGCATAGGATTTAGACCGGCGTGCTGACCTCTTTGTTGAGCCTAGGTGGGGCTGCGACGTGTTGATCTTCCGAGGCCGGGCATGACCCAGGAAAGCGTGTCCGGCCAAATGGGATCAAGCGTGTTGGGCTATGTGGTGCACTCCTGCAGGGAGGTTTATCTATTCGAATAGTCGTGTCCCTCGGTAAAAGGACGACCCGGAGTTGTACCTTGACCTTATGACAACTAGAACCGGATACTTAATAAAACACACCCTTCCAAGTGCCAGATACAACCCGGTGATTGCTCTCCAACAGGGCATCGAGGAGGGGATTGCCGGGTAGGATTATGCTATGTGATGCTACTTGGAGAACTTCAGTCTACTCTCTTCTATATGCTGCAAGACGGAGGCTGCCAGAAGCGTAGTCTTTGACAGGATTAGCTATCCCCCTCTTATTCTGGCATTCTGCAGTTCAGTCCACTGATATGGCCCTTTACACATATATCCATGCATATGTAGTGTAGCTCCTTGCTTGCGAGTACTTTGGATGAGTACTCACGGTTGCCTTGTTCCCTCTTTTCCCCCTTCATCTACCCGATTGCTGCGACCAGGCGATGGAGCCCAGGATCCAGACGCCACCTTCGACGACGACTCCTACTACCCTGGAGGTGCCTGCTACTACGTGCTGCCTGCTGACGACGATCAGGAGTAGTTAGGAGGATCCCAGTCAGGAGTCCTGCGGCTCTTTCGATCTGTATCCCAGTTTGTGCTAGCCTTCTTAAGGCAAACTTGTTTAACTTATGTGTGTACTCAGATATTGTTGCTTCCGCTGACTCGTCTATGATCGAGCACTTGTATTCGAGCCCTCGAGGCCCCTGGCTTGTATTATGATGCTTGTATGACTTATTTATGTTTTAGAGTTGTGTTGTGATATCTTCCCGTGAGTCCCTGATCTTGATCGTACACATTTGCGTGCATGATTAGGGTACGATTGAATCGGGGGCGTTACAGCGGGAGAAGATAGATGGCTGGCTTGACAAAACAATAGCACCAGCGATCCTGGCACCTCTGAGGTCAGGGACGGCAATGGAAAGCCTCGACGCAATAAAAACAAGCGTCTAGACAACAATGTAGGAACCCAAGACATGACGGTTAACGCCGGATTCAGTGGTTCCAAACTCGGTCAATGGAAGAAGCCATTCAAGGTAAACAAAGATGATCCATCCAGTTTAGACAAGATACTGGATCGGCCCTGCCAAATTCATGGTAGAACTGACAAACCCGCCAACCATACCAACAGAAATTGTTGGGTTTTCAAACAAGTAGGCAAGCAAAACACCGAACACAAAGGGAAGGGGCCGCCTAGTGACAGCGAAGACGAGGAGACTCGCCAGCCAAACACTAGGGGTCAAAAGCAATTTTCCCCCAAAGTAAAAACAGTAAACATGATATCTGTCACACACATCCCTACGAGGGAGCGCAAGCGCGCACTACGAGACGACTACACCATAAAGCCGGTCGTACCAAAATTTAACCCATGGGCAGCCTGTCCGATCACTTTTGATCGCAATGACCACCCAACAGGTGTCCGTCACAAAGGTTCGGCAGCTCTGGTCCTTGACCCAATCATTGAGGGACTCCATCTCACACGAGTCCTTCTGGACAGTGGCAGTAGCCTTAATTTGCTCTATCAAGACATTGTTCGCAAAATGGGCATTGATCCCTCAAGGACCAAGCCCACCACAACTACCTTTAAAGGCGTAATACCTGGCAAAGAAGCTCATTGTACGGGCTCAATCACACTGGAACTCATCTCCGGTTCGCCGGACAACTTCCGAAGTGAAGTCTTAATCTTTGATATTGTTCCGTTCTGCTGCGGATACCATGCACTGCTTGGACGGACCACGTTCGCTCGTTTCAATGCGATCCCACACTACGTCTATGTAAAGCTTAAGATGCTCGGTCCACGCGGTGTCATAACGATCAATGGAAACACGGAACACCCCCCCCCCGTTCCGAGGAGTATACCATGACCATCACAGCCGAAGTACAAAGAGGACTCGTTAAACCGCATACCTCATCGGCCATTAAGCCACCGGCCTCTACTACACAAGACCGGTCAATTTTAGAGCTGGATTAATAGTTCCGCCTCCGTCGCCCGCCGCGTCGCGCGTGCATCATTATGCACTTAAAATACCTTGGTCATCGGCGGAGGCACAATGCGGACGGGACTACAGCACGGTTCGTCCCTCTACAGCTTTTCCCTTTTTCTTTTTAACTATTTTTTTATCTTTTGTCACAAATGAATCAAAGCCTGTTCATCCTACGGACCTGTAAGGACTCTTTCGGAGCCCAATTTCGTCCAGGCAACCAGAGATTGCTCCTTTTAAGGAATCCTCTTCGCTAAGGCAAAGGTTGCGCAGACGTGCGAAAGGAGGTTCAAAAGATTTTTTTAGACCAAACACCCTATTTAAAACCTGGATATAGCCTTTTCCCTTGGCCTTTGACCCCTGGCATGTAAAATGACCTGGGTAGGGGTGTTATAATCTATAAGATTGCGTTCGGCGTATCAACCAGAATCCAGTGAACATAATCCGTCTTCAGTACTTATGTTTCCTCACAGAACTATATTTTACCTCTACGGTGGTTTCACATACACACCTCCGCACTAATCACCAGGGGCTCGATACGGCAACATGTTAAATTGCCAACAAGTACGAATAGCTCTACAGCAAACTTCAGCGTCACGAGTTCGGCATTATATGCATCAGCTCCGAATCATGTCTTTGGTCAATAGTTGGGTTGCCCGGCTCCTGTGCTTACTACCTTACGTTCCGCTCTATCGGCTAGGGTAGTAAAGGGAGAACTACTACGATTGTGTTTCCGGTTCACCTGGTTAAACACCTTAGTAGAGAAAGTCGAAAACTGAGTGTCATTATGCGGCGAGAGCTCGTCAACCACTCGGCGAGTTATTAAAATCTTTTGCGATTTTTTCCGTGTAACATGAAGGACCATTTTCCAGTCACCGATGTAGTGCAGCCGTATTCGGATAAACGTGCACATACAAGGGGCTATATCATAGACCCATCGTCAAACTCCTATGGCTAAGTGAAGGTGTTAAAGCCCTATAGTCCGGTTGCCTAGTTCGTCGCACTGACACCTTCATGGACCAAGACGTTGGGCCAAGTGTAGTCAGTTGCTATTTCGAACACCCCACATTATATGCAAAGGGGCTGAAGCCGACGACTGGCAAACTTTCAGATTATAGATAAACGGCCGCATAGGAGGAAACACCTTTCAGGCAAAAGGCATAAATATAACATAGCCTTAATATATCATAATATTGTTATCACAATTCCAATACATTAACTCGAACATAATATCTTTCGAGCACTGACCCTCTATCAAGCGGGCGCCCTCTAGGACATCCCCAAAATATTGCTCCGGCGTGCGATGGTCCTTGCCCCCAGGTGGATTCTTTGCTGCAACATCGGCGGCCTTTATTTTTGCCCAGTACGTCTTGACACGGCAAAAGGCCATCTGTGCACCTTCAATGCACGCCAACCGCTTAACGGTGTCGATACGCGGCACCGCATCAACAAGTTGCTGCACCAGACCGAAATAACTGTTCAGAATTGGCTCAGTTGGCCACAGCCGGACCACGACTTCCTTCATGGCAGCTCTAGACACCTTGTGGAGCTCGGCCCACTGGGCCATTTGTTCGTTCAGCAACGACGGACGCTCTGGCACATTGAACTGTGACTAGAAAAGCTTCTCCACTGCACGTCCATCTTGCGCTTGGTAAAACTGCGCCGCATTGGCGGCACTCTTCGGCAGGTCCAAAAATGAGTCTGGAGAACTCCACAGTTGATTAAGCAGGGCATACTTCGGGTCGCCGAATTCAGTCTGTAATAGAAAGGGCTTACCAGCGCTATCTCCCCAGCTTGCCGGAGCTCCTCCTGAGCTGCTCTAGACTCGGACCGTGCCTCTCATGCCTTTTGCAAAGCCTTGTTGAGTTCGGCTACCTTGGCTTTGTTATCCTTCTCGAGTAATTCGCATTGGCCAGTGGCGTCCTTCAGCTCTCACGCCATGGTAGATATTCTCTCCTCACACTGGCGCCGAGCGGCTTGTTCGGCCTTTAACTCAGTAGCTGCCTTCTTGACAGCCGCATTGTTCACTCTGGATTGCTCCTTGGCCCGGGCAAGTTTAGCCCGAAGGGTCTCAACCGCAGTAGCACCATCTGCAATTATGCATGCACCAATATATAATTCTCAGCTTCATGCTCATATTATTATACATGCATAAACTGACTGCTCCAAAACATACCTTGTGCCTCGTCGAGCCGCCTGTTAACAAGAGTAATGTCCTCATCCGCTGACTCCAATTTCTGCTTTAAATCTGCAACTTCCGCAATGTGGGCAGTCGTCATTGACGTAACAGCCTGTTTTCAAGTTAATTATGTCATTTCCTGAGCATATCTTTTTGATCCTCTGATCGCCTCCTTGTGGAAGCCGACCAGAGTCTCAGGGGCTACTATCTATACACAAGCGCATTCTGCATGTAAAACGTGGTTAAGATATTGCATTACATACCTCAAAGCATCTTAGTAGGTCCGTGAAGGCTTCATTCAATCCTCTTCTTGCAGACAGAATCCTCTCAACTACCGTACCCATTAAGGTACGATGTTCCTCTGAGACGAACGCATTTTGCAGGATGTCCATCTATGTATCCGGCACCTCCGAATTCCTGGAAGCGGCTGCGGTGTGAACTTCCTTCGAAGGGATATGTTCACTCGAGCCTAGAGTCGTCTTCGGCTCTAAACCGGATACTCCGGGGCCTTTATTGTTGGTTCCCGCAGGGGCTACACACCCCGGACCCTTGTCGACCGAAGTATCACCTTCGGGCGCTGCCTTCATTACCCCTCGCACCACTTGATGATCAGGAGAGACCCTCCGGGACGACACCTCGAAGTCGTCCGCCCTATGGGGCGAGGAAGCATGTGGAGCCATCTCGCTTTCCATCATCTCCGGAAGCAGGTCACCTGAGGAGGACTGTTGAGGAAGACTGCGGGCCGGACTGCAAAAATATATTAAAGGTGTTAATCTTGTAACCTGAAAAGAACGGGATATATCTAGAATACCCTTGTTCACTTACGATTCGGCGAAAGGCTTGTCCTTACGGAGGAACTCTGCGGCGATGTTGAGGGAGTCCTGGACTGAGGGGTCCTCGGGCGTCCGACCTGTTAGACATGGGCCGGACTTATGGGCTGTGAAGGTACGAAGACTGAAGACTGCACCCATGTCCGGATGGGACTATCCTTGGCGTGCAAGGCAAGCTTGGCGACCGAATATGTAGATTCCATTTCTTCGTAGACGACCTTATGTAACCCTAGATCCTCCCGGTGTCTATATAAACCGGAGGACTTAGTCCGGAGGGGGAGATACTCATTACCATAGTCATACAGGCTAGGCTTTTAGGGTTTAGCCATCTCGATCTCGTGGTAGAACAACTCTTGTAATACTCATATTCATCAAGATCAATCAAGCAGGAAGTAGGGTATTACCTCCATAGAGAGGGCCCAAACCTGGGTAAACATCGTGTCCCTTGTCTCCTGTTACCTTCGACCTTAGACGCACAGTTCGATACCCCCTACCCGAGATCCGCCGGTTTTGACACCGACATTGGTGCTTTCATTGAGAGTTCCACTATGTCGTCCCCAAAATGTTCGATGGCCCCTTCAATCATCGACAATGACGTTGTCCAAGGAGAAACCTTCCTCCCCGGACAGATCTTCGTGTTCGGCGGCTTCGCGCTGCGAGCCAACTCGTTTGGCCACCTGGAGCAGATCGATAGCTACGCCCCTGGCCATCAGGTCAGATTTGGGAGCTTAAATTACGTTGCAGACATCCGTGGAGATTTGATCTTTGCCGGATTTGAGACCGCGGTGACTGCTCCTAGTCACCTTGACAAACATGACCTAAATCTATCGTCAGGCCGCATCCAGGAGATAGCTCCTGGGACCACTCTAGCCTTAGATCCAGAGCACACTGCGACATCCAAGGATTGGAGGCTCAACCCCACTGATACGTCTCCGTCGTATCTATATTTTTTCATTGTTCCATGCCAATATTATTCAACTTTCATATACTTTGGGCAAATTTTTATATTATTTTTGGGACTAACATATTGATCCAGTGCCCAGTGCCAGTTCCTATTTGTTGCATGTTTTATGTTTTGTAGAAACCCCATATCTAACGGAATCCAGACGGGATAAAAACGGACGGATAATATTTTTGGAATATTTGGAGAATTCCGGAAGAAGAATCAACGCGAGACGGTGCCCGACGGGGGCACGAGGCAGGGGGCGCGCCCCACCCCCCTGGGCGCGCCCCTGACCCTCGTGGGGCCCTGTAAGGCGGTTGCTGCTCTACTTTGGACGCAAGAAAACTACTTTTCGGAGAAAAATCTTGGCGAAGGTTTCAATCCAATCGGAGTTACGGATCTCCATATATACACGAAACGGTGAAAGGGCAGCAGCGAGAACGCAGAAATAGAGAGAGACAGAGAGACGGATCCAATCTCGGAGGGGCTCTCGCCCCTCCCATGCCATGGAGGCGATGGACCAGAGGGGAAACCCTTCTCCCATGTAGGGAGAAGGTCAAGGAAGAAGAAGAAGAAGGGGGCTCTCTCCCCCTCGCTTCCGATGGCGCCGAACGCCACTAGGGGCCATCATCATCACCGCGATCTACACCAACACCTCCGTCAGCTTCACCAACATCTCCATCACCTTCCCCCCTCTATCTACAGCGGTCCACTCTCCTGCAACCCGCTGTACCCTCTACTTGAACATGGTGCTTTATGCTTCATATTATTATCCAATGATGTGTTGCCATTCTATGATGTCTGAGTAGATTTTCGTTGTCCTATCGGTGGTTGATGAATTGCTACGATTGATTTAATTTGCTTATGGTTATGTTGCTGTCCCTTGGTGCCCATCATATGAGCGCACATGTGGATCACACCATAGGGTTAGTTGTATGTTGATAGGACTATGTATTGGAGGGCAGGAGTGGCAGAAGCTTCAACCTAGCATAGAAATTGATGCATACGGGATTGAAGGGGGACTAATATATCTTAATGCTATGGTTGGGTTTTACCTTAATGAACGTTAGTAGTTGCGGACGCTTGCTAATAGCTCCAATCATAAGTGCATAGAATTCCAAGTCAGGGATGACATGCTAGCAGTGGCCTCTCCCACATAATACTTGCTATCGGTCTAGTAAAGTAGTCAATTGCTTAGGGACAATTTCGCAACTCCTACCACCACTTTTCCACACTCGCTATATTTACTTTATTGTGTCTTTATCGAAACAACCCCTATTTTTTATTTACATGCTCTTTATATTCTTGCAAACCTATCCAACAACACCTACAAAATACTTCTAGTTTCATACTTGTTCTAGGTAAAGCAAACGTTAAGCGTGCGTAGAGTTGTATCGGTGGTCGATAGAACTTGAGGGAATATTTGTTCTACCTTTAGCTCCTCGTTGGGTTCGACACTCTTACTTATCGAAAGAGGCTACAATTGATCCCCTATACTTGTGGGTTATCGAGACCTTTTTCTGGCGTCGTTGCCGGGGAGCAATAGCGTGGGGTGAATATTCTCGTGTGTGCTTGTTTGCTTTATCACTAAGTAATTTTTTATTTTGTTGTTCTTAGTTGTTTTCAATCCTTAGTTATGGGTAGGAAACTTAAAATACCAAAAAAATTAGTTGTACCTACTGAAGCAATGGTTGAAGAACCACTCAAAATCTATCACACTCCTGAAGCTTTTTACTTGGAACATCTTCGATCCCTTTGTTCTCGTGCTGAAACCCCAACTAGCTTAGTTTAGGGCAAATCTTCAGATGAGCATGCTTGTTATGTTATGCTTGGAATTTAGTTGAGGGAAACTTTTACTGGGTCAAATTCATCATTTGCAATGTTATGCTTGGAATTTATGTGAAATATATGATGTTACTTGTTGTTCTGGAAACCCTAAGAAACACCTTCCCTACCAATTAGTTTAGTGATAATGGAATCCTATATTTATATGCTAAGGGTGTTTATAATTACTATGATGTTCAACAAATTGAAGAATTTGTTGCTTTTAAGGGTGCTTATGAAATTGCTTCTTTGATTGAAAAGTATGATGCTACTCTTTAAAAATCTGAAAATTTTGCCATACTTTAATATTGTTATAAGAATTGTGCTTCTAATGCCTATTTTAACCCATATATCGAGGTCTCCTTCGCTGTCCAAGAAGAGACTAATATTTTGCAGGAGTCTATGGAAGAAGAAATTGATGAAACTGTGAGCTCATTGGATGAAAAAGATGAGGAGGAGAGCGAAGAACAAAAGGAGGAAGAGCAGATTGATCACCCGTGCCCACCTTCTAATGATAGTAACTCTTTATCCCATACATTGTTTAATTTCCCTTCGTGCTTACCGAAGGATGATTGCTATGATGATTGTTATGATCCCGTTGATTCTCTTGAAATATCCCTTTTTGATGATGCTTGCTATGCTAGTGGCCAAGATGCCAATATGAATTATGCTTATGGAGATGAACTTGCTATAGTTCCTTATGTTAAACATGAAATTGTTGCTATTGCACCCACGCATGATAGTCCTATTATCTTTTTGAATTCTTCAAACTACACTATATCGGAGAAGTTTGCACTTATTAAGGATTATATTGATGGGTTGCCTTTTACCGTTGCACATGATGATTTTGATGAATATAATATGCATGTGCTTGCTGCTCCTACTTGCAATTATTATGAGAGAGGAACTATATCTCCACCTCTCTATGTTTCCAACATGGTAAAATGGCAAGAAATTGTTTATACTATGCATTGGCCTTTACTTTGTGTGCATGAATTGTTCTTTTATGACATGCCAATGCATAGGAAGAGAGTTAGACTTCGTTGTTACATGATATATGTTACTTTGTGCTCACTACTAAATCACAAATCATTGTTAATTAAAATTGGCTTTGATATACCTTGGGATTCGGGTGGATTCACTACTTGAGCACTATATGCCTAGCTTAATGGCTTTAAAGAAAGTGTTGCCATGGAGACAACCCGGAAGTTTTAGAGAGTCATTTATTTCTGTTGTGTGCTTCTATAAAGTTTAGAATAAAAATAATGTGCCAACGTTTGCCTTTAGGATGTTTACAATGCTTGTTGGTTTGTGCGGTGCAGGACAGAAACTTTGGCTGTAGTGCGCGATTGTACATTTTTTACTGGAATGTCAAATGGTTCTGATTCTTTTTGCACTGCCTTTCCATACAATTTTTTTATTTTTCCTAATTTAGGCAGAATTTTACAAGTATCATAAGTATGGTGAATGTTCAGATTATTACAGATTGTTCTGTTTTAGACAGATTCTGTTGTTGATGCATAGTTTGCTTGTTTTTATGAAACTATCAATTCCTATTAGTGGATTAAGCCATGGAAAAGCTATATTACAGTAGACACAATGCAAAAACAAAATATGAATTGGTTGGCAACAGTACTTAGAGTGGTTATTTTCTTTATTATACTAACGGATCTTACCGAGTTTTCTGTTGAAGTTTTGTGTGGATGAAGTGTTCGATGATCGAGAAGGTCTCGATGTGAGAAGAAGGAAGAGAGGCAAGAGCTCAAGCTTCGGGATGCCCAAGGCACCCCAAGTAAATATTCAAGGAGACTCAAGCGTCTAAGCTTGGGGATGCCCCGGAAGGCATCCCCTCTTTCTTCAACAAGTATCGGTATGTTTTCGGATTCGTTTCGTTCATGCGATATGTGGAATCTTGGAGCGTCTTTTGCATTTAGTTTGCATTTTTCTTTTATGCACCATGCTGGTATGAGATAGTCCTTGGTTGATTTATAGAATGATCTTTGCACTTCACTTATATCTTTTTAGTATGGCTTTATAGAATGCTTCATGTGCTTCCCTTATATCATTTGAAGTTTGGATTGCCTGTTTCTCTTCATATAGAAAACCGCCATTTGAAGAATGCTCTTTTGCTTCACTTATATTTGTTAGAGCATGTGCATAACTTTTGTAGAAAGAATTAAACTCTCTTGCTTCACTTATATCTATTTAGAGAGATGACAGGCATTGGTCATTCACATGGTTAGTCATAAAATCCTACATAAAACTTGTAGATCACTGAATATGATATGTTTGATTCCTTGCAATAGTTTTGCGATATAAAGATGGTGATATTAGAGTCATGCTAGTGGGTGGTTGTGGATTGTAGAAATACTTGTGTTGAGGTTTGTGATTCCTGTAGCATGCACGTATGGTGAACCGTCATGTAACGAAGTTGGAGCATGAGGTATTTATTGATTGTCTTCCTTATGAGTGGCGGTCGGGGACGAGCGATGGTCTTTTCCTACCAATATATTCCCCTAGGGGCATGCGTAGTAGTACTTTGCTTCGAGGGCTAATAAACTTTTGCAATAAGTATATAAGTTCTTTATGACTAATGTGAGTCCATGGATTATACGCACTCTCACCCTTCCACCATTGCTAGCCTCTTCGGTACCGTGCATTGCCCTTTCTCACCTCGAGAGTTGGTGCAAACTTTGCCGGTGCATCTGAACCCCGTGATACGATATGCTCTATCACACATAAGCCTCATTATATCTTCCTCAAAATAGCCACCATACCTACCTATCATGGCCTTTCCATAGCCATTCCGAGATATATTGCCATGCAACTTCCATCATCATCATATACATGACTTGAGCATTCATTGTCATATTGATTTGCATGATGATAAGATAGCTAGCATGATGTTTTCATGGCTTGTCCATTTTTTGATGTCATTGCTACGCTAGATCATTGCACATCCCGGTATACCGCCGGAGGCATTCATATAGAGTCATATCTTTGTTCTAGTATCGAGTTGTAATATTGAGTTCTAAGTAAATAAAAGTGTGATGATCATCATTATTAGAGCATTGCCCCAAAAAAAAGAGAGGCCAAAGAAGCCTAAATAAAAAAAGGGGGCCAAAGAAGCCCATTCAAAAAAAGAAGAAGAAAAAAGAGAAAAAGGGGCAATGTTACTATCCTTTTACCACACTTGTGCTTCAAAGTAGCACCATGTTCTTCATATAGAGAGTCTCTTAAGTTATCACTTTCATATACTAGTGGGAATTTTCATTATAGAACTTGGCTTGTATATTCTGATGATGGGTTTCCTGAAATGCCCGAGGTCTTCATGAGCAAGCAAGTTGGATGCACACCCACTTAGTTTCCAGTTTGAGCTTTCATACACTTATAGCTCTAGTGCATCCGTTGCATGGCAATCCCTACTCCTCACATTGACATCAATTGATGGGCATCTCCATAGCCCGTTGATTAGCCACGTCGATGTGAGACTTTCTCCCTTTCTGTCTTCTCCACATAACCCCCATCATATTATTCTATTCCACCTATAGTGCTATGTCCTTGTCTTGCGCTCATCTATTGTGTGAGGGTTGAAAAGGCTGAAGCGCGTTAAAAAGTATGAACCAATTGCTCGGCTTGTCATCGGGGTTGTGCATGATGTAATATTTTGTGTGGTGAAGATGGAGCATAGCCAGACTATATGATTTTGTAGGGATAACTTTCATTGGCCTTGTTATTTTGAAAAGACATGATTGCTTTATTAGTAGGCTTGAAGTATTATTGCTTTTATGTCAAAAGATAGACTATTGCCTTGAATCACTCGTGTCTTAATATTCATGCCATGATTAGATACATAATCAAGATTATGCTAGGTAGCATTCCACATCAAAAATTATCTTTTTTATCATTCCCCTACTCGAGGACGAGCAGGAATTAAGCTTGGGGATGCTGATACGTCTCCGTCGTATCTATAATTTTTGATTGTTCCATGCCAATATTATTCAACTTTCATATACTTTTGGCAACTTTTTATATTATTTTTGGGACTAACATATTGATCTAGTGCCCAGTGCCAATTCCTGTTTGTTGCCTGTTTTATGTTTTGCAGAAACCCCATATCAAACGGAATCCAAGCGGGATAAAAACGGATGGAGAATATTTTTGGAATATTTGGAGAATTCCGGAAGAAGAATCAACGCGAGACGGTGCCCGAGTGGGGCACGAGGCAGGGGGCGCGCCCTACCCCCTAGGCGCGCCCTTGACCCTCGTGCGCCCCCCGTAAGGCGGTTGCTACTCTACTTTGGATGCAAGAAAACTAATTTTCAGAGAAAAATCTTGGCGAAGTTTTCAATCCAATCAGAGTTACGGATCTCCATATATACACGAAACGGTGAAAGGGCAGCAGCGAGAACGCAAAAACAGAGAGAGACAGAGAGGCAGATCTAATCTCAGAGGGGCTCTCGCCCGTCCCATGCCATGGAGGCCATGGACCAGAGGGGAAACACTTCTCCCATGTAGGGATAAGGTCAAGGAAGAAGAAGAAGAAGAAGGGGGGCTCTCTCCCCCTCGCTTCCGGTGGCGCCGAACGCCGCCGGGGGCCATCATCATCACCGCCATCTACACCAACACCTCTGTCATCCTCACCAACATCTCCATCACCTTCCCCCCTCTATCTACAGCGGTCCACTCTCCCGCAACCCGTTGTACCCTCTACTTGAACATGGTGCTTTATGCTTCATATTATTATCCAATGATGTGTTGCCATCCTATGATGTCTGAGTAGATTTTCGCTGTCCTATCGGTGGTTGATGAATTGCTATGATTGATTTAATTTGCTTATGGTTATGTAGCTGTTCTTTGGTGCCCATCATATGAGCGCGCGTGTGGATCACACCATAGGGTTAGTTGTATGTTGATAGGACTATGTATTGGAGGGCAAGAGTGACAGAAGCTTCAACCTAGCATAGAAATTGATGCATACGAGATTGAATGGGGACCAATATATCTTAATGCTATGGTTGGGTTTTACCTTAATGAACGTTAGTAGTTGCAGACGCTTGCTAATAGTTCCAATCATAAGTGCATAGAATTCCAAGTCAGGGATGACATGCTAGCAGTGGCCTCTCCCATATAATACTTGCTATCGGTCTAGTAAAGTAGTCAATTGCTTAGGGACAATTTCGCAACTCCTACCACCACTTTTCCACACTCGCTATATTTACTTTATTGTGTCTTGATCTAAACAGCCACTAGTTTTTATTTACGTGCTCTTTATATTCTTGCAAACCTATCCAACAACACCTACAAAGTACTTCTAGTTTCATACTTGTTCTAGGTAAAGCGAACGTTAATCGTGCGTAGAGTTGTATCGGTGGTCGATAGAACTTGAGGGAATATTTGTTCTACCTTTGGCTCCTCGTTGGGTTCGACACTCTTACTTATCGAAAGAGGCTACAATTGATCCCCTATACTTGTGGGTTATCACCCACCACGGAGGCCACAGATTCCCTGGCATTGGAGCCGCACATGGACTTAACCTCACACAATACTCGTGTCACCGGAACTCTGGACTCTTTTCCGGGTATAAGTTCCGAACCATGTGAGTACGCAGATGCCGAACTTGATCACTTATCGATCTTTGAGTTCAGCACCGCAGACATCTTCCAGCACTCGCCCTTGGGTGATGTGCTGAACTCATTAAAGAACTTGTCCTTGGTAGGGGACTCACAGCCGAACTATGTTCGGTACAAACTAGAGGCTAACAATGGAGAATTTTGCTTCCCACCCGCCACCCACTTCATAGCCACGGTTGAGGATTTAACCGACACGCTCGATTACGGCTCCGAAGACATCGACCGTATGGACAACGATGCTGATGAAGAGCAGGACCAAAATCCACCATATACTGGACGCTGGACGGCCACTTCTTCGTACGATGTGTACATGGTGGATACACCCAAAACAACCAACGACGATGACAAAGAAAATCCAGTCGAGAATAAACCCCTTGAGACACAGCAAAAACGTCACTGTCCTTATCGCCGCTCTAAGTCACGTTGTTCCAAAGACTACAATACGGGCACCGGAAAAAATAATACTCCGGACGATGCCGAAAACAATGAAGACCCCGTCAAGGTAACCTCTGAACAGGAGGAACGGGAAAATGGGCAAGTTAGCCCTGATGAACAGGCCATACACGGAGACTCGGAGGACAGTAATTATCTTCCGCTCTCCGAGGAAGAGGAGAGCCTCGGCAATGAGGATTACATTGTGCCTGAGGAACTCTCGAGCAGGAGCGCTTCAAACGCTGGCTAATAGCCACTGCAAGGAGCCTGAAAAAGAAGCAGTTGCAGCTTCAAGCGGACCAAGATCTACTCAATGATAGATGGACTGAAGTCCTGGCCGCTGAAGAATACGACCTTAGTGGCCCAGCCAAAAGTTACCCGAAGCATAGATTGCTACCTCAGTTCGATGATGAGGCGCTGGAGCCCGTACCATCATCGCACAAGGCGGCAGGCCGACCACAACTTGGTCCGGACAAAGCAGCAACTCAAGCTGAACACCAGATCACCCCACCTCGCCATAAAGGCAAGAATAAAACAGCTCGGGGTTGTACATAAGACCTTCGATAGGACTTGGACAGTAGAGCAGGACACACAAGATCGATCTACGGATCACGAGGACGTGCCTCGACACGCGACGACGGCTACCTATTCGGACATGACAAACCTAGCCACGCCCGGGCCGAAAATCGCAAATGGACTCCATCGGAGGTACCTCATAGTGTGGCCCAATATAGAGGCGTCGCACACCCTCTTTGCTTCATAGACGAAGTAATGGAGCATGAATTCCTAGACGGGTTCAAACCCATGAATATCAAATCATACGACGGAACAACGGATCCCGCGGTATGGATTGAGGACTTCCTCCTCCATATCCACATGTCCCACGGAGATGACCTTCATGCCATCAAATACCTACCACTAAAACTCAAAGGACCAGCTTGGTACTGGTTAAACAGTCTGCCGGAAAATTCTATTGCCAGCTGGGAAGATTTGGAAGACGCCTTTCGCGACAACTTCCAAGGAACATATGTCCGGCCACCGGATGCCGATGACTTAAGTCACATTGTCCAACAGACAGGAGAGTCAGCCAGGAAGCTCTAGACTAGGTTCTTAGTTAAAATGAACCAAATCGTCGACTGTCCGGACACGGAAGCCCTTGCGGCCTTCAAACACAGCGTCCGGGATGAATGGCTTGCACGCCACCTCGGTCAAGAAGGACCTAAATCCATGACATACCTTAACGCTCTAATGACCCGCTTTTGCGCGGGAGAAGACAGCTAGCTCGCTCGTAAAAGCAACAGTGCCAGTGACTCAGGCACTTCTGAAATCCGAGACGGCAATGGCAAGCCACGACGAAGCAAACACAACAGTCGCAATGATAATGAAAGATCACGCGACACATCGGTCAACACCGGATTTAGCAATCCCAAACCCGTCAACGGAAAAAGCCATTCTAGGAGAATAGTGATGGGCCATCCAACCTAGACAGAATATTGGACCGACCCTGCCAGATTCACGGCCACCCCGATAAACCAGCTAATCATACCAACAGAAGTTGTTGGGTCTTCAAGCAGGCCGACAAGCTCAACGCCGAACACGAGGGGAGGAGGCCGCCAGGCGATAGGGCCGACGAATAAATTCACCAACCAAATACCGGGGTTCAGAAGCAATTTCCCCCCGAGGATAAACCAATCCCGGAGCGGAAATAGCAGTTCGGCTTCCGCCGCCCACCTCATATACCCATGAAATTTGTATCGCGCATACATCACTCTGCACTTAAGATACCATGGGCGTCGGCGGAAGTACAATACAGACAAGCCTGCAAGCATTCCCATAACATTTTTTATCTACATTACTCTTTCTTCCCTCATTATCTCTTAAAAACAGGTGACGCAAAGGACAAACGTCTAACTGACTCTATCGGAGTTCAGATCCATACACTCACCTAAGGGGCTACTTCCGTCGAGGGTTCCCCTCGCCAAGGATAGGTGGTGCAGACGTGCGACAGGAGGTCCAAAATAACTTTCTGTAGACCGCACTCTTTATTTTCGAGCCTGTAATATGCCTTTTTCCTCCGCCTTCGACCCCGGGCATGTCAAATAGCTGGGGTTGTGGGCTTTCTACCTATAAAGTAACCATTGGCATATCACTCAGGTCCCAGTAAGCATAATCCGCATTAATCATTCGTTTCTTTTTCATAAATGAATTTGGCCCCTATAGCTATTTCACAGACATACCTCGACATAACCCGCCAGGGGCTCGACATGGGTACAAATGATGGCCAACAAAGTCTGAACAGCTTTATAGCATACTTCGGCGTCACGAGTTTGGCCTTATATGCATCAGCTCTGAATCATGTCTTGGGTCAATGGTTGGGTTTCCCAGCTCCTGTGCTTGCTACCTTACATTCCGCTCTATCGGCTAGGGTAGTAAAGGGAGAACTACTGCGATTGTGCTTCCGGTTCATCTGGTCAAGCACCTCAGTAGAGAAAGCCGAAAACCGACTGTCATGATGCTGCGAGAGCTGGTCAACCACTCGATGACTTATCGGAATCTGTCGTGATTCCCTCTGTATCACGCGAAGGACCTTTTTTCTTCAGGTCATATATGTAACGCACCATATTGGAATAAGCCGTACACATACCAGGGGCTATTTCATAGTCCCCCCTATAAAACTCCTATGGCTAAGTGAAAGTGTTAATGTCCTATAGTCTGATTGCCTAGTTCGCCGCATTATCACCTCCTTCATGGACCAAGACGTTGGGTCAAGAGTGCTCAAATGCTTTTCTGAACACCCCCGTACTTCCTACGAGGGGGCTGAAGCCGACGACTGGAAAACTTTCAGATTATATAAAACAGCCACACAGGAGGAACACAAGCTTTTGAGCAAAACATAAAAATAAATTAACTATAAATTTGTCTCTTACAATTCCCATACACCTCACTCGAATATTATGTCTTTCGAGCATTGACCCTCTATCAAGCGGGCGGCCTCTAAGACGTCTTCAAAATAATGCTCTGGTGCGTGATGGTCCTTGCCCTTGGGTGGACTGTTCGCCGAAATATCGATGGCCTTCATCTTCCTCCAGAATGTCTTGACACGGGCAAAGGCCATCTGTGCACCCTCAATGCACACCGACCACTTCACAGCGTCGATACGTGGCACCGCATCAACAAGCCGCTGCACCAAGCCAAAGTAGCTATTCGGAACAGGTTCAGTCGGCCATAGCCGGATTATGAGGTTCGTCATGGCAGCACCGGATATCCTATGAAGCTCGGCCCATTGGGACATTTGTTCATTCAGCAACAGAGGGTGCTTTGACGCGCCAAATTGTGACCAGAAAAGCTTCTCCATTACATACCCCTCTCGCGCTTGGTAAGACTGCACCGCATCGGAAGAACTCTTCGGCAAGTCTAAAAACTCGTCCGGAGAACTCCACACTTGGTTAAGCTGAGCATCGTTCGGATCGTCAAACTTAGCCTGTAGCAAAAAGGGCTTACCGGCTGCAATCTCCCCAGCTTGCCGGATCTCCTCACGGGCTGCTCTGGATTTAGACCGCGCTTCTCTCGCCTCTCATAAGGCCTTGTCAACTTCGGCCATTTTGGCTTCATTCTCCTTCTCAAGAAGTTCACAGTGGCCAGTAGCATTGTTTAGTTCGAGCGCCATCATGGTTATCTTCCCCTCGTCTTAGCGCCGAGCAGCTTGTTCGGCCTTTAACTCAGCCGATGCCTTTTCGGCAGCCGCATTACTAAACCGGGCCTGCTCCTTGGCCCGGGCCAGCTCCACCCGAAGAATATCAACGGCGACAGCACCATCTGCAGCCATGCATATCCCAGTATATAACTTTCAGTGTCATGCTTATATTACAAAAATGTATGTGAAAGGACTGCTCCGAATACATACCTTGCGACTCATCAAGACGCATATAGATTAACGCAATGTCATCCCCTGCCACATCAAGCTTCCACTTCGGCTCGGCAAAATCCGTAGTCCGGGAAGTAGCCAGGGGGAAGCAGCCCGTGTTCTAGTTAATCAGATTAGTCCTTGAGTATTTCTTCTTGATCCTCCGTTCGCCTCCCATGGGAAGCCAACCCGAGTCTCGGGGGCTACTACCTATACACAGGTGCATCTTTGAAAATAAAATATAGTTGAAAACATTACATCACAAACCTCGAAGCCTCTGATACGTCTCCGTCATATATACTTTTCCAAACACTTTTGCCCTTGTTTTGGACTCTAACTTGTATGATTTGGATGGAACTAACCCGGACTGACGTTGTTTTCAGCAGAATTGCCATGATGTTGTTTTATGTGTAGAAAACAAAAGTTCTCGGAATGACCTGAAACTCCACGGAATACCTTACAATAAATAAATAAAAATCCTCGCCAAATATGAATACCAGGGGGCCCACACCCTGTCCACGAGGGTGGGGGTGCCCCCTGTGGGGACCCCGACTCATAAGTCGTGATCACCGAATGCACGTGTATAGTGATCCCAGAGATCAATGCTCACTGAACACACATAAGCTGAATAACAAGAGTCTTACATCCATACATACCGTATTACACAAGTAGGACCATTATGGTCGAGTCTTGAGTGTATCATCGCAGTGGAAATCTTCAATAACAACTTGGACCCATGCCATCTGCCTTAACCCTACAGGCATTCTGACTGGGAAGCGTCCTAACTCACATGTTCGTCACCCAGGTACTCTTCATTATATCCTGTTCTTTCATGCCTGGCCAATAAAATAACCAGTGGCAAGCCAATGAGTACTTTGAATGTACTCGCAAGCAACCCATGTTTTGGCTCAAGATACAACAATGCATAATATAGGTAAATTTTTGCGGAAAGCTAGTTTTGAGTGCAATGACATGTTCAACAACTTGTAAGACATGCATCAGGAGAATTCAAGTAACCATGAGGACAGGTTACAGATATCAACATAAATAGAGTGGGCACCAACCCAACTCAATCATGTCAGGTCCTTGACTTGACCCAAGTAGTTCTTCCCACACACACTGGTTTCTAAACAAGTGGACGTAGCCCAAGAGCGGTTACCCAACTGTCCTTGACCGTGGACACAGCTATTCGAATAGTTTTACACTCTGCAGAGGTTGCACACTTTACCCACAAGATCCGGGGAACTTCCGTGTCATCCACGTCCCGCGGTACCTCAAGTACCCGGGGTAAGCACCCGATCACTATCTTTCCCTAGACGATATTAACAAAGAGTCCACTCGTTGTACCGTATCCTCACGATGTACATCATACGAGACTCACTCGAGATCGTAACATCCGAGAGGGGACACAACGGTGTATCCGGTGCCCTGTAAAGACAGTCATGGCCGCCCTACATGGCACGACCCCATCCCGAGAGAGAGCACCAACTCTCCCCCGTCACTAGTAATGCGGGCTCCAAGCTAGTATCGGCCTAGGTAATCAATAATGCCCTTTCCCATGTAAGAGTAGAGTGGTTGCGCATGTAAGGTTGGAATAACGGTCGCAACTTAAAACAATCCGTTTTAAAAAACAACACACACACTTGCCTCGGTACACCACTTCGTCATCAAGTGGTTACCCAACTCATCATCTCCCTCGGGCGTAAGTGGCACCCGACGGGGTTTTCGAAAAGTCCTTTG
Organism: Aegilops umbellulata; assembly: GCA_032464435.1. Classification (NCBI taxonomy): domain Eukaryota; kingdom Viridiplantae; phylum Streptophyta; class Magnoliopsida; order Poales; family Poaceae; genus Aegilops; species Aegilops umbellulata. The sequence goes on from CP136056.1 coordinate 185,845,574, forward strand.
AAAATACTTTGCCTCCATCACCATGCATATTCCCGACCCCTTTTTGCGTAGCACTACTTTAACATCCTATCTACTCCCACCGGCATAACCCTCATAAGGAGGTAGGGTCATGCACAATGCAAGTATCAACGAGGAAGCAATAGAGGCAACCCATCAAAGTGGTTACCACCTCATCATGATCCCGGAGCAACACTAGTAATAAAGTGCTATATGACATGCATAAAAAGGGTTTCATAGACATGGTCAAAGGGCTGCTTGCCTGTTTTAACAAAGTCTTCGAGGTCTTCAAATATCTCTGGTCCAACTCCAAGCATTTCGTCTACTTCGCCAACTATCGTCGAAAGCAACCATAATAAGCAACACAACAAGGTAGGAAATGAAAGTGCTCTAAAAATATTGATTTGACTTTTCAAGGACATCTCTGGTTATATGAAAATTAACCAGAGTGGTTTCATTGGAATTTGGTCAGTGGATATTTCTAAACATTTTGATATGATGGAATCAAGGGGTTTATGGATTTGCAAGAAGTGTACAGAAACATATTTTTGAAAAATGAGCAAAGGCACCCATTTAACAAAGGATGATTTTAGAAGCATCTAGGAATTGGTTTCACTGGATTTGGAGTTGAGATGATTTTCCTATGAATTTGCAAAGTTGACAAATATGAAGAAATGGCTCATTATTTTATGTGGGATAGAAAGTACTAAGAAAAATGTTCATAAGCTAAGTTATGAACTTAGAAGCATCTAGGAATTTGAATCATGGCATTTGGATCAATTTTGAGCTCTCTGTGATTTTCTAAAGTTCATCACAGAAATAGGAAAAAGGGGATTTTATAAATATTTGAGAAGGAAATGATTCTGGAAAAATGTGCAAATAGCACCATGCGATAGGGCATGATTTTAGAAACTACTAGAAATTAGAATCATCAAAATTGGTGTTGAAATGAATTTATTATGGATTTTAGAAGCTCACTGAAAAGGAAAAATAAATAAATTAGGTTATACCTAAAGCGCGCATCGGCGTAGGATAGTTGCTGGGCCGGCCCAGTAGCTCAGCTATGCGGGAGATCGGGCCACGTCGAAGGCGTACTGCCGGAGTCTGCGTTCCTGCGGGGTAGGCGGTTTGCCCCGAAGACGTCTCCACTTGCCAGCGTGGCCTGGAGCCTGGGCCACCGACGAGAGGGCCCCGCCCACAAGTCGTCTCCTTCCTCGCGCCAGCAGCAGAGGAGGTCGACCGAGCGGGGCGCCGGCATGCTCCTCGGCGGTTCCGGCCGTCCCCGACGGCGTCCGGCATATCGGTCGACTCGGGAGGCCGAGCCGCGCCCATTTATGGGTCTCTCGCAGGCTGGGGAGGACCGGGGCAACGGCGACCTTGGCGCCGGCGGGCTGCTTCGGGAGCGGACGAGCGCGACGCGATGGGCACCGGAGCAGAGGAAATAAGGATCGGGAAGGATCCCATGGCATGCTGCGCTTCCCCTGGTGGTCAAAGGAGAGGAGAGGAGGCCCTGGTTCGCTAGAGCAGGGTGGAGGCTGACGGCGACCATGGCAGCCATGGAGGGGGCAGGAGGGCGAGAGGGGTAGAGGTGTCTTGTTTGGGAGATTGCTGGGGAAGAGGGAGAGTGGGAAAAAGCCATAGGAGAGCTCGGGAGGGCCTCTAAATAGAGGGGCCGTGGTGCACCGTGGACGCGGCCTACGGCGCACTCGGGCGAGCTCCATGGAGGAGAGAGGGGAGAGGTTTAGGAGGGGACCGGCATCTTGCCGTGTCCCAGACGCCGAGGCTGCCTCGTGAGACATGCTGGGGAGGTCCGAGGTGGCCGGAGGCGGTTGGCAGGGGGCGGCTACAGTGCGGGAGCGCACTGTAGCGCGCTCCAGAGCGTGCAAATGGCCGGCATGCCATTTTTTGGCAAAGTGGGCACGGCCAAGCATGTCTGGTAGCTCTAGGGAGGAGTAAAGAATGTGGGGAAAGCCTTGGATGCCTTGGGTGGCCACTGGAGTGAGGAGGGAGGTGAGTAAGAGGGGTGCAAGGGCTGTCCAGAGAGGTAAAAGAGGTGGTTTCACCCCTCAATTATTGATCTGAGATGCAGCCATTGCTACTGGAGGTAGAAGAGGTCTAGGAGGGGCTGTGCTAAAAAGTGGAGGCCGTGGAGAAGAGTGGAAGAGGTCAAAACAGGGGTTTTAGTAAAATGGCAGAAGGTGTTTGATGCTTATTTGGTTAAGCGAATGAACTCCATTTGGCATGATACTTCACAGAGTGAAATGTCACATATAATTAGGGTGTTCCACCAAATTTGAGCTCATTTGGTCAAAGTTGCCAATGCAACTTTTGTAAACCCTAGAATTCAACAGAAATAGGTTTTTCAAGATTTAGTCATCCAAAACTATTCTCCTTGATGCACCACTTTGTGTAGTGTCATCATTTGAGGATTTAAACATGCTCACAAAAGTTGGGGTCAAGGAGAGGAAGTTGGTAGTACAAACTTGTTCAAATTTGATTCTGGTCAGAGAGGGTTTTGGGGTACTTTGATCAAGATAAATTTCTCTCCAACTTGTGCCATTTGGTGTAGATGCATTATTACACCATTTGAGCATGTGCACCAAGTTTGAGAGCATTTGGACATGTTTGACAATGCAAACATTTTCAAACTTGAAAAAGGACAGAAGTGGTTTTGAGAGGGTTTCATGGGGTTATACTATACCCCATGACATGGTACTTGGCAAGATCATCAAAAATGTCATATGTGACATGTTAGATTTTTATTGGATTGTTATGAAAATATTTCCTGTAGAAATATTTCAAATCCTTGAAATGAGCAGAAATGGTTTTGGGAGGTTTTGTCCAATATTTTGATCATGACCATGTGTTGAAACTCATATATATGGAAAATATATGTCCATTGAGTCTCCCTAATTTTTCTCAAATATTTTTAAAGCTTTAAAATAATTTTAACCTATTTAAGACCATTTCTGGCCTTAAGAAAAAGCCTTTAAATAAAATAGGAAAATAACTTTTAAAATTATATTTTTGTGGTTTCTGGGTAACCTATATCTAATAGGAGTCAAAAATATTTTTGGAAAGATTTTTACTGCCCTTAGTTAAGTACTTGTAGTGCAATCCTCAATCAAGGGGTTTTTGGAAAACTAATTTTTGAAAATACTATTTGGCCAAATTATTTTTGTAAGAAAATACTATATTGCACTATACACATGGCATGATCATTGGGAAGAGATTTTGGATCAAGGAGAAGGAGTATAAGAGTTGGAGGATTTATTTGATTTTTAGAGCACTTGCAAACAACACACAAAAATCAAATGAAGCATAGTCCAAAACACTCAAAAGTTTTTGTCAAACCACATTTTATCATGATTTATTAGCTTAAGTGTTGTGGCATGAAAATCAGGGTGTGACAGACCTACCCCCCTTACAAGAATCTCGTCCCCGAGATTCCCAAACTAGGCGCGGAAAGGAATACAGAAACTTGGATTTGGGGTAGTCTTCACGTCCTCATACTGCTTCTGCTTCCGTTTGGTGCTCCATTGAACCTTGAAGTGCTTGAGGGTGTGGCTTCGTGTGTGACGCTCTTCTTGATTCGGGTTGCTAATGGGTAGCTCGTGGTAGGTTAGATTGGGCTAGGGGTCGATGGCTCGATGGTTAATGCCCTCGTAGAGATCGGGCAAGTTAGGAAGTTGGAAACACTTTCGGGGGTGTGTCGCGTGGAAAACGTTGTGCACTGTGGGTAACTCCGGTGGTAACTCCAGCTAGTAGCCGTCTACTCTTCGTCTCGAAGTGATCTCAAAGGGGGTTGTTGAATCTTGGAGTGATCTCGAAGAGGGCCGATGAATCTTGGCGTGGGTTTCCTTGTCATGAAAATGTTTGGTTCCCTTGAGAGGAGTGGTTTGTAGATATGCACAGTCTTTGACAAGAAAGTTCACTTCTTGACGATGATGGTTGGTATAGTTCTTCCTCCTTGACATGGCGATCTTCAGATGTTCCCTAACCGGCTGAATGGTTCTTCTTCCATCTTCGGGTAGGCAAGTATATCACCAAATAGCGATGACAACCAGCTTGTTCGAGTACTCCGTGAAGACTCGCCCATGGGGTACATAGGGTATAGGTTGGGGTATCGGTGGTGGTCACGGTTGAGTATTGGCCAGGGTCTACTTGACATAGAGCCAAAGCCCATGGTCATGATCCGACCATGTTGTGGCTTGGTAGGGCTTAAGGGTTTCAAGGATTCTAGTATGCGAGTGAACATTTATCATCTTATCCTTGAGCACAGTTTCTGAGATGCCAATCGTTCTATCTAGTCCTTTAAACAAATCATATCATGTTACTGAAAGAATCACCCCGAATAGGTCAACTCCAATCATTACTCATGTTATTCATATCCTCATGACTCTCGAGAGGAGGTCTAACAAAATCATATATGTCTACAATCCCCAAACTCATATGTATGGCTACCCCTAAAAATCCATGGGTAGAGCATATAAGCTGCTAAGCTTTAATCACCACAATCCAAGTGCTCAGTCTATTGATCCAAGGTCCATGATAAAGCATCTCTATCATAAGGAAACACGTCGTAAGATACTCCAAGATCTTGTTTCCTTCCTATGAATCAACTCCAATAGCCCATTAACTTCCCCTAATCGCTACATAATCCCTTTAATTCTACAAATCCAATGTTTATGATGTTCCACATGATCTCCTAAAGTCTATATAATCCCCAAATGCTTGAAAGGGATGTCTCTATTATAGTAAGTCCACCAATTTCCATTATCATGGTCAAGTAATCTCCAAGGTCAAGCTTATATCAACTCCGACAATTAATCCAATCTCCTAGTTTATTGTCCTCCAAGAAACATGGTATCATGATCGAGATCATCAGTCTAAATCCAATTTACTTCGAACCATGTAGACATACTCAGCATCTATATTCAACTAGAATCACCTACTTAAATCCAAATCTCATGTCCAACGGAAATTCCTATATGTTGATCCCAAGTCCTTATTGTAATGCCAACCATCTCCTATCAGTATCCCTTGGCTAAGTCAGAACCTTATACTTCCAAGAATTTCATCTTGCGATATAATTGTCCTACAAAATCCAATTTATCCAGGGGAAAGCTATGCTACTCTATAATCATGATCCAGCCACGTTCCTCTACCAACATGAAAGCCTCATAATCCACCAAAGTGTCTCATACAATTCCTCAAGTCATTGATATAAATGCATCAAGTCATTTGTCCTCTGTTTCTATATCCTCAAACTGGTCTTCCCTATGGCATCGTCAGTTCTGGTGCTATATTAGGATGATAATGTGCTTGTTCACTATGTCCACTAGTTCCATAATGAACCCAGTGTTGTGTGAGGTTTACAAAGGCTTAACTGGTTCTCTTGCGGTTCTGTGGGTTAAGCACATGGTTAAGAGCTGGGGTATCTCATGAAGTCTTGAAGGGTCTAGGAAAGGGTTTTCTAGTCTGGAGGGTTAAACATAACTCTACGGGGTTTCACTTGGTCGAGGAGGCTGCAACAAAAAGTCTTCAGTGCTAGTTGGCTGCCGAGGTGGAATTCTTGGTGCATCTTGTCTTGCTAGCCTTCAGTTGATGAGAGAGAAGAGAGGGGGAAGTAGCACAGAGGAGGGGAATGCCTAAAAGGGGGTTCCATACTGCAGGTGCAAACATACAAGTGCCAAAAAGGGGTTAAACAAAAGAAAACAAGGAAAGGTGATATAGTCGCGTACTTGTTGCCTAGGGCAAAAGGGCGACTGACATCAAAACACAACAAATAAAAGCAAGAAACACACAATCATGGTTCTATTCGAACCATCATACGGACTCAACTATGCATAGGGGGTACACGACCTATCCTACCCTAGGGGTTCTCGGACTCAGTAATCGTGTCTTGAGCCTCGTGCAGTCTTCTGAGTTTTCCTCAGGTGTTGCTACGTCTCTTGTAGTTGTTCGATGAAACGATCCAGGTTGAGCCTGAAGATTCTTCAACAACTTCTTGCCTGTTGAAGTGATGGGGTGAAGGTGGCTCCTTGTAGCTGGCATTGACTCGGTCTTCTGTTGTCTTCTTAATCATGACGATCCCGTTTTGTCTTCTAAGGCGTCGGCGGTTCCAGGTGGCCATCCTTTATGCAATGACATTAACAAGGCATAATAGAGGTCCAATCTGTCGAACACATTGTTGATAATATCGTCACCGAGAGCGGGGGATGAAGAAAACCGTTTTCCTGCTCACTATAGTGAGGCGGACCAAATGGCGAGGTTCTCATCCACCGGTGGTTGCTGACACAACAATGATAAGGACATGATTTGATAGAGGCGAGGGTGTCCCGATCTTTCGATGAGGTGATAAGTATCGATTTGGTGGAGACGACTTTGACGATCCGACTACAAACGTGCACGACGTTGCGCCTTAGCAATCGCTAAACCAACTCTGAGAGGTTATTGACCACGCCGCAGCACAATCAACCTGACCACGAAGGTCTATTCCTGCAAGCAATCAAATAACAAGCAAGAATATGATAATGCAATCTGAATATTGCGAATATATATGAAGTGTTGATAAAGGTGGGGATCCGTAAGCGGTCTTGGTCTGGTCGTTGGACACAAACGAAGTACACGAAGTTGCAATGGCTAAATTTTATCTAAACAAATCCCAAGGAAAAAGCTACTAGGTGGATCTACTTATATAGGAGCAAGGGGTGGCGGCCAAGGAGGTGGGAGGACGTCCCAAGGAAGCCTAAAACCAATCCTAGGTCCTACAAGGCTCATGGGCCCAAGTGGAGGTGATGCAACACCTTTGGACTTGTTGTTTGACTCGGATTCTGCTGCAGCGTCAGATTGTTTCATCCATATCTCAATGCTCCGCACGAATTTAAAGGTGAATCCAATTGGAGTGGAAAGAGGACGAAATCTACTTTCCAACAAAAAAAGAATCACCCAATTCGGAGTCCATATAAAAAAGTTCTTGCCGTTTTGAGTCAGGTATGTCTGTGCAGTCCGAATCTGAATCCAGAACGTGAGAGACTTGGACTCTATCTTCTCTTGGCCCAAAAGTGACGTGAAGGGACTTTTTGAACAGCACCTAAACTTCTCTTTTTCCCTTATCTTCATATGTGGATTGTACAAATGTCCCATACACCTGCAATTAGACAAAACATAAAAGTGTGTGAAGTATTTTTGTTCTGGATAATATAAATAGATTATTGAATAGTTGACACTAGAAATCACCTGACAAATATGCATGTATGCAATATTTTTGGTCGTATCCAAGGTAGTCATGTCCTCATCATCCTCCCCTTCTTGAAAATAAAGCCGTCCTCGGCGTTGCTTAATCTGAAATGTGGCCAACAAAAGCGACAAGGTGTACATGTTGTATATGTATATGTCATCCATTTTTATTTCCCTTAGTTTTTGCACATATGACACATGTATACATGAGTAACTTTCAAAGTTCATAAAATATAAAGCCAAAATATTATCACAAGAAGTAGAAGGCATGAAAATATTGCAACTCAGTTTGCACATATAAGTGAAACTCTTATTCATATCAGAAGATTGACAAAGTTCATCATTAAACCATCCCAACATTGGTGAATAAACTTTAATAGTTTCAGAATTACATGCTACAACATGTTGTAATAAGCAAACATGCAACAAGTCATTCAACACAAAATCATTATCAAGATTAGAGGTCATATCAAAATGATTAAACATTGGCACAATTATTTTCAAACGTAGTTGATCCAAATTTGTTTTAGTGCCTGATTCACATGGTTCTTTCACATCAACGGTTAATTCAATGGGTGCACTCAAAATTCTTGATATTGCAGTTGTTTGATCACATGGCAAAGTCAAATCATCAGCATAATCATCTAAAATAGGTGGTGTGATCAATGTAGTGGCTAGAGCATCACATGGTGTATTTAAATCGACAAGGCATTCATCATTCGCATGCGAAGTTAGAAGATCAGTACCTTTGTCATTACCTCGTGTTATCAACTCAGACGATGTTGGAACTCTCAGCAGTGACGGGTAATAATATGGAGTTGATGCAGTGCTCACAACAATGGATGTTGTTGTCATAGTAGGCGCAGTGGTAGAAGGAAGGACTGTCTCAACTCCTTGGATGTGCACCTTATGCTTGTTTGTCTTGTGGGCATCACGCCTCTTTATTTCATGTTCAGCTTTGCAAGCAAGATGAAGCAAATGGTCCATAGGATAACATTCTTCATGAATTAGTATCTCCTGAATATCACGGTTTAATCCTCCCCAAAATCTATCCATAAAATCTTCTTCACTTTCCTCTAAAAAGGAATGCAAAAAAGTAGTTTGTAAATCATCATAATATTTTCTTACAGTGTCACTACCTTGTTTTAAATGTTGTAGTTTTTTCATCATGCCACGAGTATAATAAACATCGACGAATCTATCTCTCATGACAAGTTTTAAATCATCCCAAGTAGTAGGTACATAATCAGGGTATAACCGACAATGTTCACTCCACCAAACAGTAGCAAAACTAGTGAAAGAACCAACCACAAGCTTAACTTTTTTACGTTCCGAAAAATCATGGGAAGCAAATATAACATTTATTTCGAACTCCCATTCAATATATAAATCAGGCTTAAAACGACCATTAAAAGGTGGCATGGAAACAAAAACCTGATTGTGCGTATTCTTATGTCTTTGCACCTCTTGTGATGGTGGTTGTATTTTCGGAGCTGGTGGCACGTCTCCCACGATTGATGAAGCCCAACTGACTCTGGAACCTGCCATATTTAGTAGAAAACAAGAAACAAAATCCGAGAATAATGTTCCTATGAACTACTAGGATGTGGTGGTAAAACGCTCACTGTATAGCAAATATCAAAGTCTTACAAGTTCTTACCATGCAGCAGGTGGTGACCGGCAACCAGCGGTGTCAAATAACTCCGAAGATTGAGTAAAGCGATTGCCAGGTGAGCGTATGTATACACGGTGTAGAAATATGTGGAGTTTGGAAGGCCAAATATATGGTAGCAAAAGATCAGCAATAATCAATTCAGAGATGCAATGTTGAATAAACGTTCGACGACGGTACTGTGCTGGTCCTAGGCTAGACCGTGCTAGAGACGCGAGCCTAGAACACTAAAAAAATCACGGCGCGACGCATAACAAAGGCGGAGCACACTCTGAATATCTTTTTTTTCTCCTTTTTTCACGGATTTTTTTTCCACTTTTTTTCCTCTTTTTTTCTTTTTTTCTCTCACTTTTTTTTCTTTTTTTCTTTCTCTTTTTTTTTCACAAACAAGCTAGATAAGATGCAGATTGGATCTAGTGATGACGCGAACGACCTCAAGTATGATTATGACAATGAATGATGGGGAGTACGTGGTGGAAATTGATGGATGGCGGTGGTGGACAGCGGATGCAATAATGACGCGGTGGTGGTATATGGCAACGACAATGAAGATGGTGTGGCGGTGGCGTGACAAACTGTGAACAGAACTCGAAACTCTAAAGGACTAGACACTAAGACCAGCAACTTGACACGACGATGTAACCGCAAATTCAACAAAGCAAAACACTAAAAAGATTATGCAAAGGCTCAGACTGGCTTGGACAAAGGATGAACAGATCTAACTTTTTTGTGTGGCTTTTTCTTGGACAATAGGTAAGAAAATAAATCTAATCTAGGGATAACTGGAAATTCTCACCGAGCAACCTGAAAACTGATACCACTTGATAGAGTCGAGGGTGTCCCGATCTTTTGATGAGATGATGACTAACGATTTGGTGGAGACGACTTTGACGATCCGACTACAAACGTGCACGACGTTGCGCCTTAGCAATCGCTAAACCAACTCTGAGAGGTTATTGACCACGCCGCAGCACAATCAACCTGACCACGAAGGTCTATTCCTGCAAGCAATCGAAGAACAAGTAAGAATATGATAATGCAGTCTGAATATTGCGAATATAGATGAAGTGTTGATAAAGGTGGGGATCCGTAAGCGGTCTTGGTCTGGTCGTTGGACACAAACGAAGTACACGAAGTTGCAATGGCTAACTTTTATCTAAACAAATCCCAAGGAAAAATCTACTAGGTGGATCTACTTATATAGGATCAAGGGGTGGCGGCCAAGGAGGTGGGAGGACGTCCCAAGGAAGCCTAAAACCAATCCTCGGTCGTAGAAGGCTCATGGGCCCAAGTGGAGGTGATGCAACACCTTTGGACTTGTTGTTTGACTCGGATTCTGCTGCAGCGTCGGATTGTTTTGTCCATATCTCAATGCTCCGGATGAATTTAAAGGTGAATCCAATTGGAGTGGAAAGAGGACGAAATCTACTTTCCAACAAAAAAAGAATCACCCAATTCGGAGTCCGTATGAAAAAGTTCTTGCCGTTTTGAGTCAGGTATGTCTGTGCAGTCCGAATCTGAACCCAGAACATGAGAGACTTGGACTCTATCTTCTCTTGGCCCAAAAGTGGCGTGAAGGGACTTTTTGAACAGCACCTGAACTTCTATTTTTCCCTTTTCTTCATATGTGGATTGTACAAATGTCCCATACACCTGCAATTAGACAAAACACAAAAGTGTGTGAAGTATTTTTGTTCTGGATAATATAAATAGATTATTGAATAGTTGACACTAGAAATCACCTCACAAATATGCATGTATGCAATATTTTTGGTCGTATCCAAGGTAGTCATGTCCTCATCATGATTGCTCTATTAGCGATGGCTATCATTGTCTTGCATATCCTATGCCCTGATCGTCATACGATAAGGTTGCATCATCTTGGGGCGGTGTCAAGGGTGTCACCATCTCCTGGGCCTTCAGGTCCTCATCCCTCGAGGATGTATCTTCTATTGGTATCGTCTTGTTGTGATGTCGCCAATCTTGTGTTCATGAGATGTGGGTGAATGTCTGGCAAGGCATCTTCCTTCTAGATTATCCACGAGGATTACAAGGAATCCAGTGGTCAGGGGCATAAGGGTTCTAGCGACCAAAGGTTTTGAAGGGGAAGAGGTCAATAAGGGAAGTATACCTTAGTTTTTTTTTTGAAAAACTGAGAAGGGAAGAGAAGAATAGATAGTTTTGAAAACTTGTAATAGTTTTGGAAATAGTTTTACCCTAACTAACGACCATGCTAACTAAGGCTTCCTACAGTCAGGATGGCTCTGATACCAGCTCTGTGGGGACCCTGACTCATAAGTCGTGATCACCGAATGCACGTGTACAGTGATCCCAGAGATCAATGCTCACTGAACACACAGAAGCTGAATAACAAGAGTCTTACATCCATACATACCGTATTACACAAGTAGGACCATTATGGTTGAGTCTTGAGTGTATCATCGCAGCGGAAATCTTCAATAACAACTTGGACCCATGCCATCTGCCTTAATCCTACAGGCATTCTGACTGGGAAGCGTCCTAGCTCGCATGTTCGTCACCCAGGTACTCTTTATTATATCATGTTCTTTCATGCCTGGCCAATAAAATAACCAGTGGCAAGCCAATGAGTACTTTGAATGTACTCGCAAGCAACCCATGTTTTGGCTCTACATACAACAATACATGATATAGGTAAATTTTTGCGGAAAGCTAGTTTTGAGTGCAATAACATGTTCAACAACTTGTAAGACATGCATCAGGAGAATTCAAGTAACCATGAGGACAGGTTACAAATATCAACATAAATAGAGTGGGCACCAACCCAACTCAATCATGTCAAGTCCTTGACTTGACCCAAGTAGTTCTTCCCACACACACACTGGTCTGTAAACAAGTGGACGTAGCCCAAGAGCGGTTACCCAACTGTCCTTGACCGTGGACACGGCTATTCGAATAGTTTTGCACTCTGCAGAGGTTGCACACTTTACCCACAAGATCCGGGGAACTTCCGTGTCATCCACGTCCCGCGGTACCTCAAGTACCCGGGGTAAGCACCCGATCACTATCTTTCCCTAGACGATACTAACAAAGAGTCCACTCGTTGTTCTGTATCCTCACGATGTACATCATACGAGACTCACTCGAGATCGTAACATCCGAGAGGGGACACAACAGTGTATTCGATGCCCTGTAAAGACAGTCATGGCCGCCCTACATGGCACGACCCCGTCCCGAGAGAGAGCACCAACTCTCCCCCGTCACTAGTAATGCAGGCTCCAAGCTAGTATCGGCCTAGGTAATCAATAATGCTCTTTCCCATGTAAGGGTAGAGTGGTTGCGCATGTAAGGTTGGAATAACGGTCGCAACTTAAACCAATCCATTTTGAAAAACAACACACACACTTGCCTCGGTACACCACTTCGTCATCAAGTGGTTACCCAACTCATCATCTCCCTCGGTCATAAGTGGCACCCGACGGGGGGTTTTCGAAAAGTCCTTTGAAAATACTTTGCCTCCATCACCATGCATATTCCCGACCCCTTTTTGCGTAGCACTACTTTAACATCCTATCTACTCCCACCGGCATAACCCTCATAAGGAGGTAGGGTCATGCACAATGCAAGTATCAACGAGGAAGCAACAGAGGCAACCCATCAAAGTGGTTACCACCTCATCATGATCCCGGAGCAACACTAGTAATAAAGTGCTATATGACATGCATAAAAAGGGTTTCATAGACATGGTCAAAGGGCTGCTTGCCTGTTTTAACAAAGTCTTCGAGGTCTTCAAATATCTCTGGTCCAACTCCAAGCATTTTGTCTACTTCGCCAACTATCGTCGAAAGCAACCATAATAAGCAACACAACAAGGCAGGAAATGAAAGTGCTCTAAAAATATTGATTTGACTTTTCTAGGACATCTCTGGTTATATGAAAATTAACCAGAGTGGTTTCATTGGAATTTGGTCAGTGGATATTTCTAAACATTTTGATATGATGGAATCAAGGGGTTTATGGATTTGCAAGAAGTGTACATAAACATATTTTTGAAAAATGAGCAAAGGCACCCATTTAACAAAGGATGATTTTAGAAGCATCTAGGAATTGGTTTCACTGGATTTGGAGTTGAGATGATTTTCCTATGAATTTGCAAAGTTGACAAATATGAAGAAATGGCTCATTATTTTATGTGGGATAGAAAGTATTAAGAAAAATGTTCATAAGCTAAGTTATGAATTTAGAAGCATCTAGGAATTTGAATCATGGCATTTGGATCAATTTTGAGCTCTCTGTGATTTTCTAAAGTTCATCACAGAAATAGGAAAAAGGGGATTTTATAAATATTTGAGAAGGAAATGATTCTGGAAAAATGTGCAAATAGCACCATGCGATAGGGCATGATTTTAGAAACTACTAGAAATTTGAATCATCAAAATTGGTGTTGAAATGAATTTATTATGGATTTTAGAAGCTCACTGAAAAGGAAAAATAAATAAATTAGGTTACACCTAAAGCGCGCACTGGCGTAGGATAGTTGCTGGGTCGGCCCAGTAGCTCAGCTATGCGGGAGATCGGGCCACGTCGAAGGCGTACTGCCGGAGTCCGCGTTCCTGCGGGGTAGGCGGTTTGCCCCGAAGACGTCTCCACTTGCCAACATGGCCTGGAGCCTGGGCCACCGATGAGAGGGCCCCGCCCGCAGGTCATCTCCTTCCTCGTGCCAGCAGCAGAGGAGGTCGACCGAGCGGGGCGCCGGCGTGCTCCCCGGTGGTTCTAGTCGTCCCCGACGGCGTCCGGCATACCGGTGGACTCGGGGGGCCGAGCCGCGCCCATTTATGGTTCTCTCGCAGGCTGGGGAGGACCGGGGCAACGGCGACCTTGGCGCCGGCGGGCGACTTCGGGTGCGGACGAGCGTGACGTGATGGGCACCGGAGCAGAGGAAATAAGGATCAGGAAGGATCCCAAGGCATGCTGCGCTTCCCCTGGTGGTCAAAGGAGAGGAGGGGAGGCCCTGGTTCGCCGGAGCCGGGTGGAGGCCGACGGCGACCATGGCAGCCATGGAGGGGGCAGGAGGGCGCGAGGGGTAGAGGTGTCTTGTCTGGGAGATTGCTGGGGAAGAGGGAGAGCGGGAAGAAGCCATAGGAGAGCTTGGGAGGGCCTCTAAATAGAGGGGCCGTGGTGCACCATGGACGCGGCCTACGGCGCACTCGAGCGAGCTCCATGGAAGAGAGAGGAGAGAGGTTTAGGAGGGGACCGGCAGCTTGTCGTGTCCCAGACGCCGAGGCTGCCTCGTGAGACACGCTGGGGAGGCCCGAGGTGGCTGGAGGCGGTTGGCAGGGGGCGGCTACAGTGCGGGAGCGCACTGTAGCGCGCTCCAGAGCGTGCAAATGGCCGGCATGCCATTTTTTCGCAAAGTGGGCATGGCCAAGCATGTCTGGTAGCTCTAGGGAGGAGTAAAGAATGTGGGGAAAGCCTTGGATGCCTTGGGTGGCCACTGGAGTGAGGAGGGAGGTGAGTAAGAGGGGTGCAAGGGTTGTCCAGAGAGGTAAAAGAGGTGGTTTCACCCCTCAATTATTGATCTGAGATGCAGCCATTGCTACTGGAGGTAGAAGAGGTCTAGGAGGGGCTGTGGTAAAAAGTGGAGGCCATGGAGAAGAGTGGAAGAGGTCAAAACAGGGGTTTTAGTAAAATGGCAGAAGATGTTTGATGCTTGTTTGGTTAAGCAAATGAACTCCATTTGGCATGATACTTCACAGAGTGAAATGTTACATATAATTAGGGTGTTCCACCAAATTTGAGCTCATTTAGTCAAAGTTGCCAATGCAACTTTTGTAAACCCTAGAATTCAACAGAAATAGGTTTTTCAAGATTTAGTCATCCAGAACTGTTCTCCTTGATGCACCACTTTGTGTAGTGTCATCATTTGAGGATTTGAACATGTTCACAAAAGTTGGGGTCAAGGAGAGGAAGTTGGTAGTACAAACTTGTTCAAATTTGATTCTGGTCAGAGAGGATTTTGGGGTACTTTGATCAAGATAAATTTCTCTCCAACTTGTGCCATTTGGTCTAGATGCATTATTACACCATTTGAGCATGTGCACCAAGTTTGAGAGCATTTGGACATGTTTGACAATGCAAACATTTTCAAACTTGAAAAAGGACAGAAGTGGTTTTGAGAGGGTTTCATGGGGTTAACCTATTCCCCATGACATGGTACTTGGCAAGATCATCAAAAATGTCATATGTGACATGTTATATTTTTATTGGATTTTTCTGAAAATATTTCCTGTAGAAATATTTTAAATCCTTGAAATGAGCAGAAATGGTTTTGGGGAATTTTGTCCAATATTTTGATCATGACCATGTGTTGAAACTCATATATATGGAAAATATATGTCCATTGAGTCTCCCTAATTTTTCTCAAATATTTTCAAAGCTTTAAAATAATTTTAACCTATTTAAGACCATTTCTGGCCTTAAGAAAAAGCCTTTAAATAAAATAGGAAAATAACTTTTAAAATTATATTTTTGTGGTTTCTGGGTAACCTATATCTAATAGGAGTCAAAAATATTTTTGGAAAGATTTTTACTGCCCTTAGTTAAGTACTTGCAGTGCAATCCTCAATCAAGAGGTTTTTGGAAAACTAATTTTTGAAAATACTATTTGGCCAAATTATTTTTGTAAGAAAATACTATATTGCACTATACACATGGCATGATCATTGGGAAGAGATTTTGGATCAAGGAGAAGGATTATAAGAGTTGGAGGATTTATTTGATTTTTAGAACACTTGCAAACAACACACAAAAATCAAATCAAGCAAAGTCCAAAACACTCAAAAGTTTTTGTCAAACCACATTTTATCATGATTTATTAGCTTAAGTGTTGTGGCATGAAAATCAGGGTGTCACACCCCCCTAGGGCGCGCCCCCTACCTCGTGGGCCCCCTGGACACCTTCCGACGCCAACTCCAACTCTATATATTTGCTTTCGAGGAGAAAAAAATAGAGGAGAAGAAATCATCGCGTTTTACGATACGGAGCCGCCGCCAAGCCCTAAAACCTTTCGGGAGGGCTGATCTGGAGTCCGTTCGGGGCTCCGGACAGGGGGATTCGTCGCCGTCGTCATCATCAACCATCCTCCATCACCAATTTCATGATGCTCACCGCTGTGCGTGAGTAATTCCATCGTAGGCATGCTGGACGGTGATGGGTTGGATGAGATTTATCATGTAATCGAGTTAGTTTTGTTAGGGTTTGATCCCTAGTATCCACTATGTTCTGAGATTGATGTTGCTATGACTTTGCTATGCTTAATGCTTGTCACTAGGGCCCGAGTGCCATGATTTCAGATGTGAACCTATTATGTTTTCATGAATATATGTGAGTTCTTGATCCTATCTTGCAAGTCTATAGTCACCTACTATGTGTTATGATCCGGCAACCCCGAAGTGACAATAATCGGGACCACTCCCGGTGATGACCATAGTTTGAGGAGTTCATGTATTAACTATGTGCTAATGCTTTGTCCCGGTATTCTATTAAAAGGAGGCCTTAATATCCCTTCGTTTCCAATAGGACCCCGCTGCCACGGGAGGGTAGGACAAAAGATGTCATGCAAGTTCTTTTCCATAAGCACGTATGACTATATTCGGAATACATGCCTACATTACATTGATGAATTGGAGCTAGTTCTGTGTCACCCTATGTTATGACTGTTACATGATGAACCGCATCCGGCATAATTATCCATCACTGATCTGATGCCTACGAGTTTTCCTATATTGGTTCTTGCTTATTTACTTTCTCGTCGCTACTGTTACAATCACTACAAATCACCAAAAATATTACTTTGCTTTCATTACTCTTTTTGTTACCGTTACCACCACTATCATATTACTTTGCTACTAAACACTTTGCTGCAGATAGTAAGTTTCCAGGTGTGGTTGAATTGACAACTCAGATGCTAATACTTGAGAATATTCTTTGGCTCCCCTTGTGTCGAATTAATAAATTTGGGTTGAATACTCTACCCTCTAAAGTTGTTGCGATCCCCTATACTTGTGGGTTATCAAGACTAATTTTTGGCGCTGTTGCCGGGGAGCATAGCTCTATTCTTTGAGTCACTTGGGATTTATATCTGCTGGACACTATGAAGAACTCGAAAGACGCTAAGACAACAATTTATCCCTCTACTACGAGGGGAGGTAAGGAACCGCCATCTAGCTCTGCACTTGATTCACCTTCTGTTATGAGTAAGCTAGCGACACCTAAACCTGCTTCTACTATTCGTTTTGATATGTCGCATGTTATTGATGATGCCACTTCTGCTATGCATGATACTTATGATGAAACTACTTCTATGCCCGATACTCCTGTGCCCCTTAGTGAATTTCTTGATGAACAAATTGCTAGGGCTAGAGAGAAATAAATTATTGAATCTGATTATAATGATGAAAGTGATGATGAAGATAGGCCTATTATTCCTGAGGGTTATGTTTTTGATATGGAATCTTCTGCCGCTATTCTAGCTTGCAGAGATCGTCATGAACTTAAAAGGCTATTAGTTAAATGGAACAAATAATCTCTTAAAGATAAAATGAAGCCTGACCCTGCTTTTGCTACTTCACCTATCTATGTTCCTGATAAGGATTATGAATTCTCTGTTGATCCTGATATAATTATGTTGGTTGAATCTGATCCTTTCCATGGTTATGAATCTGAAACTGTTGTGGCACATCTTACTAAATTAAATGATATAGCCACCCTGTTCACTAATGATGAGAGATCTCGCTACTTTTGTATACTTAAAATATTTCTGTTCTCATTAAAGGGTGATGCTAAGATATGGTTTAATTCTCTTGATCCTGGTTGTGTGCGTAGTCCCCAAGATATGATTTATTACTTCTCTGCTAAATATTTCCCTGCTCATAAGAAACAAGCGGCTTTAAAGGAAATATACAACTTTGTGCAAATTGAAGAAGAGAGTCTCCCACAAGCTTGGGGGAGGCTTCTCAAGTTACTTAATGCTTTGCCTGATCATCCTCTTAAGAAACATGAAATACTTGATATCTTTTATAATGGACTAACCGATGCTTCCAGAGATTACCTGGATAGTTGTGTTGGTTCTCTTTTCAGGGAAAGAACACCGGATGAAGCTGAAATTCTATTGAATAATATGTTGACAAATGAAAATAATTGGGCACCTCCTAAGTCAGCTCCCGCTCCAATTAATGATCCTATTCCTAAACCAACTCCGAAGAAGAGAGGTGTTCTATTTCTCAGTCCCGAAGATATGCAAGAGGCAAAGAAATCTATGAAAGAAAAAGGTATTAAAGCTGAAGATGTTAAGAATTTACCTCCTATTGAAGAAATACATGGTCTTAATTTACCGCCTGTTGAAGAAACATATGATCTTGATCCTTTATTTATTGAAGAACCTCCTGATTTTGATAACCCGGCACAGGTAGTAAAGGTAAATTCTCTCTATAGATTTGATGAAGGTGATATTCCTCACTATAAGTCTGCTAGACAATGCTTAGAAGAGTTTGATAACTTTATTGTCAAACAAGAAAACTTCAACGCTTATTTTGGTAGACAATTGAATTACGATTCTGATTCGATTAAATACTTGTGTGATTATATGGCTAATATTAGAGGTGAACTTAAACTTGTTACCAAACATGCTTCTATGGTTACCACTCAAGTAGAACAAGTACTTAAGGCTCAAAAAGAATTGCTCGATGAAATGAATAGTAAGAAAAATGATTATGATGTTAGAGTTGCTACTAGAACTGGTAGAATGACTCAGGAACCTTTGTATCCTGAAGGCCACCCTAAGAGAATTGAGCAAGATTCTCAGATAAATAATATTGATGCACCTAGTTCTTCTAAAAAGAAGAAAAAGAAAAATGATAGAAGTGTGCAAACTTCTAGTGAACATATTGCTGAACCACCTGATAATCCAACTGATATCTCTATGTCTGATGCTGAAACGCAATCTGGTAATGAACATGCTAATGATGATGTTCATGATGATGCTCAACCTAGTAATGATAATGATGTAGAAATTGAACCTGCTATTGATCTTGATAACCCACAATCAAAGAATCAACGTTATGATAAGAGAGACTTTGTTGCTAGGAAACATGGTAAGAAAGAGAACCATGGGTTCAAAAACCCATGCCTTTTCCTCCCAAACCATCCAACAAAAAGGATGATGAGGACTTTGAGCGCTTTGCTGAAATGATTAGACCTATCTTTTTGCGTATGTGATTGACTGATATGCTCAAAATGAATCCTTATGCTAAATACATGAAAGATATTGGTACTAATAAAAGAAAGATACCGGAAGCTGAAATTTCCGCCATGCTTGCTACTTATACTTTTAAGGGTGGAATACCAAAGAAACTTGGAGATCCAGGAGTACCTACTATACCATGCTCCATTAAAAGAAATTATGTTAAAACTGCTTTATGTTATCTTGGAGCCGGTGTTAGTGTTATGCCTTTCTCTTTATATCGTAGACTTGACTTGAATAAGTTGACACCTACTGAAATATCTTTGCAAATGGCTGATAAATCAATTGCCATACCTGTCGGTATTTGTGAGGATGTGCCTGTTGTGGTTGCAAACGTTACTATTTCAACGGACTTTGTTATTCGTGATATTCCCGAGGACGATAGTATGTCTATTATTCTTGGAAGACCTTTTCTTAATACTGTAGGTGTTGTTATTGATTGCAACAAAGGCAATGTCACTTTTCATGTTAATGGTAATGAGCATACGGTACACTTTCCGAGGAAACAACCTCAAGTCCACAGTATCAACTCTATTGGGAAAATTCCATCGATTATATTTGGAGGTTTTGAATTTCCTCTTCCTACTGTCAAAAAGAAATATGATATACTTATTATTGGGGATGTTCATATCCCCGTTGAGGTAACCTAGTGTTATTCAAAATTTCTCTGGTTTCATGATTATCGGAATGAGTTTGTTAACAAGACTTGATCAACCTTGTTAGTGGATTCCTTTTGATGAGCATGAGATGGATGAAACTAGAAGCACAACTTTCTGTACCCCCTCTCTACTTTTTGTTATTTAGTTGAAATAAAGTAAAAATAGTATTTTCTGTCTGTTTCCTGACTTATCCGTGCAATATAAAAATATCCCGAAAATAAAAGTCCTCAGAATGACATGCCAATTTAATATGATTTTTTCGGGAATATTTGAGGATTTTTGGTGCAAAACTCACCGCGGGGGGAGCTGACATCTGGCCACGAGGGTGGAGGGCGCGCCCCCTGCCTCGTGGGCCCACAGTGGCCCTCCTCCACTTATCCTAGCACCTATCTTCTTCTTCTTCCTCACACAAACACGGAAAACCAACTCAAGCATGAGTTCCAGCCCTCTTTACTGTGATTTTCGATCTCCTTGCTCAAAGCACCTCTCGCAAAACTGCTTGGGGAGATTGTTCCTTGGTATGTGACTCCTCCATTGACCCAATTAGTTTTTGTTCTAGTGCTTTATTCTTTGCAAATTTGTGCTGCATAGGTGACCATGTTCTTGAGCTTGCATGTCAAATTTCTATGGTTCCAAGTAGTTCTAATGCTTGATATAGGCTCTAGGCACTTGTAGGAGTAGTTGCTATCAGTTTTATTGAAGTTGGTTCACTTTTGTTTGAAGTTACTAAAAATTTCAGGTTATTTCAGAAAATAATGAAGAGACTTTTGAGGGGCTCATCTAGCCGAAGCTCAAAGGAGAAACAAAATGAAGAAGCACAGAGGCCCAAATATAATATGCCTCGTACCGCGGAGATCCGGCCGTGTGAATGGCCTTCCGATAATTTCTTGATACAGGCCGGGATTTATGAGGATTTCTATTCATTGATTGAGAATGCCGGCCTCACCGACTTCGTCCGCGACCAACGTCCTTAGTATCTCTTACTCACAAATACTTTTGTGCAAAACTTCTACTTTTTCCCTAAGGAATCACCTATGTCATTGTTAAAAAGATGCCATTGTCTGAATTTTGCGAAGTATGCAACATATCCCCTGAGGGTATCTTAGAGGAACCACCCTGTAAAGAGGTGGAAGCGTTTATTAACACTATTTCTGTGGGAGAAACCAGGAAGGTTTCTAATGCAAGAATCACTAGCATACATTTTCATGTATTATGCTATTTTGCCTTATTTGCTAGTCGTTGCTTGATTGGTCGCGGGAACTGTGGGAATACCGGTGTTCCTGATATTATTATTTTGTTCCATGGTTTATACCGCGATAACACTGTTAGTATGGGCGGTATTATTGCTAGATGGTTAACTATGAACCGTACTAAGGGTCCCATCTTTGGAGGCATTTATGCTTCACGCCTCGCTCCACATTTTAATATAGCTATTAGGCTTCATGAGAAAGAAGAAAAAATGATGCCTAGTGCTTATTTAGATTATAAGAGTATGCTAGCGCATGATTTTCTCGTTAAGGGCAGGGAAGGAGAGCTCAAATATAAATTATTCTTTCATAAGCATCATCCTGAAACTATTACCTTGCCTGCTCCTTCTTTGTTTAACTTTCTAGGACCCTATCTCGTTACGTGGGCTGCCATCCAAACTTACAAGAATCCTGCACCAGCCCCGGAACCGGAACCACAAGAGGAGCCTCCACGACAATCTGTTTATTCTTGGGATCTGGAGATGGCTGTCAGCCAATGGCAGTCGGAATCTTCCTCATCACAGTACAACCCCAACTATTCTTCGTCGCAGTACTACCCCAGCTACACCTACGGGTATCCGCCAGGCTATCCCTGGTAATAAACTAACTTAGGCCAAAAGCCTAAGCTTGGGGGAGTACGTATTTCTCACGACATTACATTTATGTTCACACACACTCATTGCTAGATGTCTGCTCATACTCTTTCACTGTAATATCCATGCTAATTTATTTTCTTTTTCCTGCTTTCTTCTTGTGTGTTTGATAAACCTTAAGAAAAACCAAAAAAAATTAGTAATAGTTTACTTTTCTGCTGTAGTGATAATTAAAAAAGAAAACCCCAAAAATATTCCCCATTCTTCTTTTGCTTGTTGGGAGCTTTCCCGTGTAAATAGTTTTATTTCTTTTCTTTTCTTTGGGGGTCAGTCGGAGAAGACCATGATTAAATTGTTGAAGTGTCTCTTATATGCATTATTGTTGATTTAACCAAGAGCCCATATTGCCTTGCCTTCTCCTATTTATTGAATGCTTGCAGATTCCAGCTTAGTCCAATGCACGTGCACTCTTATTATTATTCACACCGTTCGGTCGTGCAAGTGAAAGGCAATTATGATGATATATGATGGACTGACTGAGATGGGAAAAGCTGGTACGAACTCGACCTCTTTTGTTTTTGTAAATATGATGAGTTCATCATTCTTGATTCAGCTTATTATGAATAAACATGTTTGCAATGACAATTAGAGATCATAGTTGCTTGTGCCATGCTTGATTAGCTATGAGTTATAATGGTTTACCTTGCGTGCCAACATGCTATCGAAATGGTTATGATGTGGTATGGTGAGGTGGTATCCTCCTTTGAATGATTTAAGTGACTTGATTTGGCACATGTTCACGCATGTAGTTGAAGCAAAATCAACATAGCCTTTAGGATATTTATGTTCATGGTGGATTATATCCTACTCATGCTTGCATCCAATGTTTATTAATTTTACTGCATGTACATGGCTGTTGTCGCTCTCTAGTTGTTCGCTTCCTAGTATTTTGCTAGCATTCACCTGTACTAAGCGGGAATACTGCTTGTGCATCCAATCCTTTAAACCCCAAAGTTATTCCAGATGAGTCCACTATACCTTCCTATATGCGGTATCTACCTGCCGTTCCAAGTAAATTTGTATGTGCCAAACTCGAAACCTTCAAATAAGCATTCTGTTTTGTATGCTCGAATAGCACATGTATCAACCAAGGCTGCCCTTATCTTCCATGTTAGGCGGGTTATTCTCAAGAGGAGTGGACTCCGCTCCTCACTCACGAGAAAATGGCTGGTCACTGGGATGCCCAGTCCCATGCTTTATGCAAACTAAATCAAAATTAATTGCAAACAAAACTCCTCCTGGGACCTGATGTATGTTGGAGGCACTCGTTATTTCGAGCAAGCCATGGATTGATGCTTGTTGGTGGAGGGGGAGTATAAACTTTACCATTCTGTTTGGGAACCGCTATAATGTGTGTAGCATGGAAGATATCGACATCTCTTAGTTGTTATGTTGACAATGAAAGTATACCACTCAAAATATTCTTCATTCTCTGTTTCAAAACCGAGCTCTGGCACGTCTACAAATCCCTGCTTCCCTCTGTGAAGGGCCTATCCATTTACTTTTATGTCGAGTCATCACCCTCTTATTAAAGAGCACTGGCTGGAGAGCACAGCTATCATTTGCATTCATCACTATTAATTTATATTGGGTGTGACTATGATTGGATCTCTTTTAACATGAATTACAACGTCTAGTCAGTCCTTGATCTTTAAAGGTGCTCTGCATTTATGTTTTGCGGTCTCAGAAAGGGCTAGCGAGATACCATCTTGTTATATCATATTACGATTATTTTGAGAAAGTGTTGTCATCCGAGATTTATTATTATGGCTCGCTAGTTGGTTATGCTATTGATATGAGTAATTATGAGACCTGAGAAGTATTGCAAATGTGGTTAGTTATAATCTTTGCTGAAAACTTGAATGCTGGCTTGACATATTTACAACAACAAGAGCAAACAGAGTTTGTAAAAGTCTTTCTTTTTCTCTTTCAGTTTGTCAACTGAATTGCTTGAGTACAAGCAAGGGTTTAAGCTTGGGGGAGTTGATACTTCTCCATCGTATCTACTTTTCCAAACACTTTTGCCCTTGTTTTGGACTCTAACTTGTATGATTTGAATGGAACTAACCCGGAATGACGCTGTTTTCAGCAGAATTGCCATGATGTTGTTTTATGTGTAGAAAACAAAGTTCTCGGAATGACTTGAAACTCCACGGAATATGTGGGGACCCCGACTCATAAGTCGTGATCACCGAATGCACGTGTACAGTGATCCCAGAGATCAATGCTCACTGAACACACAGAAGCTGAATAACAAGAGTCTTACATCCATACATACCGTATTACACAAGTAGGACCATTATGGTCAAGTCTTGAGCGTATCATCGCAGCGGAAATCTTCAACAATGCCTTGGACCCATGCCATCTGCCTTAACCCTACAGGCATTCTGACTGGGAAGCGTCCTAGCTCGCATGTTCGTCACCGAAGTATTCTTCAATATATCTTGTTCTTTCATGCCTGGCCAATAAAATAACCAGTGGCAAGCCAATGAGTACTTTGAATGTACTCGCAAGCAACCCAAGGGTGATAACAGAGTAATTATGCAAGGCACTACTGCTAAATTGGCATTTTTGCGGAAAGCTAGTTTTTCTCATGCAAGTATGATCAACATTTATCAAGGATATGAATTGCAACAAGTATCAGGAGGTTATAGACATCAACATCCAGAGAGAGTTATGAACAACTCATGCTCAAGCTCATCGTGACTTCCTCGCGAGTCACGTCAATAGATACCAAACCGTGTTGTTTGTCAGAAACATATGGACGTAGTCTAAGCAGCACCACCCAACTGTCCTTGACCGTGGACATGGCTATTCGAATAGTTTTACACTCTGCAGAGGTTGCACACTTTACCCACAAGATCCGGGGAACTTCCGTGTCATCCACGACCCACAATACCTCAAGTACCCGGGGTAAGCACCCGATCACTATCTTTCCCTAGACGACACTAACAAGGAGTCCACTCGTTGTTTCGTATCCTCATGATGTACATCATACGAGACTCACTCGAGATCGTAACGTCCGAGAGGGGACACAACGGTGTATCCGGTGCCCTGTAAAGACAGTCATGGCCGCCCTACCTGGCACGACCCCGTCCCGAGAGAGAGCACCAACTCTCCCCCGTCACTAGTAATGCGGGCTCCAAGCTAGTATCGACCTAGGTAATCAATAATGCCCTTTCCCATATAAGGGTAGAGTGGTTGCGCATGTAAGGTTGGGACAGTCGACAAATCTTAAATCTAATCCGTCTCTGTAAACAGCACTTTTATCAAGCCTCGGTACACTACTTCTCCACCAAGTAGTGACCTAGTTCATCATCATCTCCCAGGGGCATTAGTGGCACCCACTAGGGTTGTTTGCAAGTATGTAAAACCACACTTGTTTCTTTCCATGCATAACCCTGACCCACTTTGCGTAGCCATCTACTATAGCATATTTCTACAACCCACCAACACAACTCTAAGCAGGGGTAGAGTCATGAACCATGCAAGTATCAACGGAGTATGCAACGGAGGCAAGCCTAGCAAGGTTGCCATTCAAGATATATATCATGCACTCGATGAAACAACGAAAATGATATTATGATGAAAAACGGTTCATCATGGTCAAAGGGCTGCTTGCCTGGTTCATCTGAGTCTTCAAGTCTTCTGGTCCTTCTCCAAGTACTCCATCTACTTCGTCAACTAACATCGGAAACAATCATAATAAGCAACACAACAAGGCAGCAAATAAAAGTGCTCTAAAAATATGAAGTTGATTTTTATTGGATACCCCTGGTCATATGAGGAATGACCAAAGTGGTTTCATTGGAAGTGGATCAATGGATATTTCTAAACATTTTGATATGATGGAATCAAGGGTTTTATGGGATTGCAAGAAGTGTACAGAAAAATATTTTTGAAAAATGAGCAAAGGCACCCATTTAACAAAGGATGCTTTTAGAAGCATCTAGGAATTGGTTTCACTGGATTTGGAGTTGAAATGGTTTTCCTATGAATTTGCAAAGTTGAAAAATATGAAGAAATAGACCATTATTTGAGGTGATACAGAAAGTATTAGTAAAAATGTTCAAAAACTAAGTTTTGAACTTATAGACATCTAGGATTTTGAATCATGGAATTTGGATCAATTTTGAGCCTTCTGTGATTTTCTAAAGTTTATGACAGAAATGGAAATATGGGATTTGATAAATGTTTGTCAAGAAAATATTTATGGAAAAATGTGCAAATTGCACCATGTGATAGATCAGGAATTTATGAACTTATAGAAATTAGAATCATCAAATTTGGAGTCTATTTGAATTTTTGGGAGGTTTTACAAGTTATCTGGGAAAAGAAAATAAGAGAAAGGATATACCCTTATTCTCCGCACTGGGCGAGAGATAGGCATTGGGCCGGCCCAGCGGCTCGGCCGCACGCGCACAGGGGCCACGTCGGAGGCGGCTTGACAGAACTACGCCTTCGCGCGGGGAACGCGGGTAAAGCAGAAACCGTCTCCACTTGCCAGCGTGGCCTGGAGGCTGGGCCACTGACAAGCGGGCCCCGCCCACAGGTTGTCTCCTTCCTCACGCCAGAAGAAGAGGAGGTCGCCCGAGCGGGGCGCCGGCGTGGTCCCCGACGGTTCCGGCTGTCACCGACGACGTCCGGCGTACCGGCGGACTTGGGAGGCAGAGTCGCGCCCGTCCATGGGCGCCACGCAGGCTGGGGAGGTCCAGGGCGACGGCGACCCTGACGCCGGCGGACGAGGCTTCAGGAGAAGATGGTTGCGGTGGCACGGGGCACCAGAGCAGGAGAAGATGAGCGGGAGAGCTCCGAAGGTCTGCTGCAATCCTCCTGGTGGCCAAAGTATGGAAGGGGAGGCCCTGGTTTGCCGGAGCCGGGTGGAAGCCGACGGCGACCACGGCGGCCATGGAGAGGGCAAGAGGGCATGAGGGGGAGATAGGGGGTGTCAGAGATGTTCACGGGAGAGAGGGAGAGCGGGGAGAGGCCAGAGTAGTGCTCGGGGTAGCCTTATATGGTCGTGGCTACGGTGCACCGTGGGCGCGGCCTAGGGAGCGCTCGGCGAGCTCTGCGGAGGGATAAAGAGGGCAAGGGAGGAGGGGCCCGACATCCTTGCGTGTTGTGGACGTCGAGGCGCCTCGTCGGGCGCGCGGGGGACGGCCAAGGTGGTCGGAGGTGTTGGGCAGGGAGCCGCTACAGTGCGGGAGCGCACTGTAGCGCGCTCCAGAGCGCGTGTGTGGCCGGCATGGCCATTTTTTTGGCAATGTGGGTGCGGCCAAGTGTGTCTGGTAGTGCTAGGGGGTATTAAAGAAGTGTGGAGAGGCATTGGATGCCCTGGAGAGCCAGTAGGAGAGGAGAGAGGCTGAGGGAGAGAGAGAAAATGGTTGTCTAGAGAGGGAGAGAGAGGTTTCTACCCCCCTAATAATGGAGATGTGACGTTGCCATTGTTACTGGAGGTGTAAGGGGACTAGGAGGAGCTGTGGTAAAAAGTTGAGCTCAAGGAGATTAGTGGAAGAGGTCAAAATGATAATTTTGGAAAAATACCAGAAGGTGTTTGTTGATGGTTTGGGCAAGTAAATTAACTCCAATTGCCATGATAATTAACAGGATGGAAAGGCACTTAGGAATAGTGTGTTCCACCAAGTTTGAGCTCATTTGGACAAAGTAGCCAATGTAACTTTGGTAAACCCTAGAAATCAGCAGAAATGGCTTTACCAAGATTTAGTCATGCAAATCTATTATCCTTGATGCACCACTTGGTGTAGTGTCGTCATTTGAGGATTTGAACATGTCCACAAAAGTTGGGGTCAAGGAGAAAAAGTTGGCAGTACAAACTTCTTCAAATTTGATTCTGGTCAGAGAGGGTTTTGGGGTACTTTGATCAAGATAAAATTCTCTCCAACTTGTGCCATTTGGTCTAGATGCATTATTACACCATTTGAGCATGTGCACCAAGTTTGAGAGCATTTGGACATGTTTGACAGTGCAAACATTTTCAAACTTGAAAAAGGACAGAAGTGGTTTTGAGAGGGTTTCATGGGGTTATACTATTCTCCATGACATGGTACTTGGCAAGATCATCAAAAATGTCATATGTGACATGTTAGAATTTTCTTGGATTTTTATGAAAATATTTCCTGTAGAAATATTTCAAATCCTTGAAATGAGCAAAAATGGTTTTGAGAGGTTGTGTCCAATATTTTGATCATGAACATGTGTTGAAACTCATATATATGGAGAATATATGTCCATTGAGTCTCCCTAATTTTTCTCAAATATTTTTAAAGCTTTAAAATAATTTTAACCTATTAAAGACCATTTCTGGCCTTAAGAAAAAGCCTTTAAGTAAAATAGGAAAATAACTTTTAAAATTATATTTTTGTGGTTTCTGGGTAACCTATATCTAATAGGAGTCAAAAATATTTTTGGAAAGATTTTTACTGCCCTTAGTTAAGTACTTGCAGTGCAGTCCTCAACTCAGGGGTTTTTGGAAAACTAATTTTTGAAAATACTTTTTGGCCAAATTATTTTTGTAAGGAAATACTATATTGCTCTATACACATGGCATGATCATTGGGAAAAGGTTTTGGATCAAGGAGAAGGAGTATAAGAGTTGGAGGATTTATTTGATTTTTAGAGCACTTGCAAACAGCAGACAAAAACCAATCAAGGCAAGGTCCAAAACACTCAAAAGTTTTTGTCAAACCACATTTTATCATGATTTATTAGCTTAAGTGTTGTGGCATGAAAATCAGGGTGTGACAGAATACCTTACAATAAATAATAAAAAATCCTCGCCAAAGATGAAGACCAGGGGGCCCACACCTTGTCCACGAGGGTGGGGGCGCCCTCCCCCCCTAGGGCGCTCCCCCTACCTCCTGGGCCCCCTGGACACCTTCCAACGCCAACTCCAACTCTATATATTTGCTTTCGGGGAGAAAAAAATAGAGGAGAAGAAATCATCACGTTTTATGATACGGAGCCGCCGCCAAGCCCTAAAACCTCTCGGGAGGGCTGATCTGGAGTCCGTTCGGGGCTCCGGAGAGGGGGATTCGTCGCCGTCGTCATCATCAACCATCCTCCATCACCAATTTCATGATGCTCACCGCCGTGCGTGAGTAATTCCATCGTAGGCTTGCTGGACGGTGATGGGTTGGATGAGATTTATCATGTAATCGAGTTAGTTTTGTTAGGGTTTGATCCCTAGTATCCACTATGTTCTGAGATTGATGTTGCTATGACTTCGCTATGCTTAATGCTTGTCACTAGGGCCCGAGTGCCATGATTTCAGATCTGAACCTATTATGTTTTCATGAATATCTGTGAGTTCTTGATCCTATCTTGCAAGTCTATAGTCACCTACTATGTGTTATGATCCAGCAACCCCGAAGTGACAATAATCGGGACCACTCCGGTGATGACCATAGTTTGAGGAGTTCATGTATTCACTATGTGCTAATGCTTTGTTCTGGTACTCTATTAAAAGGAGGCCTTAATATCCCTTAGTTTCCAATAGGACCCCGCTGCCACGGGAGGGTAGGACAAAAGATGTCATGCAATTTCTTTTCCATAAGCACGTATGACTATATTCGGAATACATGCCTACATTACATTAATGAATTGGAGCTAGTTCTGTGTCACCCTATGTCGGGGGAAATCTGCCTCCTCGAACACCTATGGGGACCGAGCCCCTTTCTTGGTTCGGCGGGGGGCGGAGGTCGTGCAAAGAGCGGATCGAGGCGATGCACACAAGGGGTTTACCCAGCTTCGGGCCGCACGGATGCGTAAAACCCTACTGCTGCTTTGTGGTTTTGTATTGTGTTCTTGCTCGGGAGTGTGTGGTGCTACAGTACACGCAAGCCGCTTGCGAGACCGAGCGTGAATGGCCTCCCTCCCCCCTCCCGTTGCGCATGGGGCCTCCTTTTATATGTGCAAGGGGTTACCTACAGGTGGCAACGTAGGCGGGGGCAAAACTGGAAAACGCTGTGTTGGGTACAGCTGTTTGCACAGTGCTATCATACCTAACTCTGACGGCAGGGGACAAGGGCATTAAATGCCCGTCCGCATCGCCCAGATGGTGCAGGAAAGGGACCGTCAGGAGCGCCACCGTTTGCCACGATGGCTACTCTGTCAGCGTTGCTCCGCCACCGCATGCCCCTGGCTGCGCGCCTCTCGCCACGTACGTCTGGAATGGCCCCAGAGCGACGCGTGGGTGGATGAGCTGGAGCGCAGGCGCGGGGTGGTGACTTGCCGCGGCAAGCGCCTTGCCGCGGTTGGTGCCCTGTCGCGCCCGGGAGCTTGTCGCTCACCGGTCCTTGCCGGGACGCGTGGCGCGTCGCAGCAAGTCTCTTGTCGCGCCTTGGTCGGCCTTCCCAGCAAGCTCCTCTTGCCGGGGCCTTGTGCTTCGAGCGGCCGTCCCGGTAAGCTCCTCTAGCCGGGGCCTTGCTCTCTTCGGGTGGCCTTCCTGGAAGGCTCCTCCTGCCGGGGCCTTGGCTCAAATACTTTGTTCTTGGATGGCCCAGAAAGGGACCATGGAGAGTTTTGGTGATCGCCTGGCCAGCCTTGCCGCGGGGTGCTACGACTGCCCGTGCACAAGTTCGGGGTACTAAGGTACCCCTACTTTAGTACACCGACAGGAGCCCCCGGGCCTGGGCCATACACGGTGCCGAGCGCTGTTGGGCCAGGCCCAAAACAGTGCACGGGCACGCGCGGCCTGGGTCATGCTGCATCTTCTTCTGCATCCACCACGTCCTCCCCGAACGGCACGCGTCGAATGCGGCATCGTGGGGAGAGGCGTGCGTGACGTGGGCGGCGTGCGCCGGGCTGAGCCCCGCAGGCATGCGTCACGTCGCAATAAAGGGGGACGGTTCGCGCTATCCCCACAAGTGGAGGGAGGCGTGGAGGCGCGGCTCGTTTGCTGGACGGGGCCGAGGCACGGTTTCCGAGGCGCCCGCTCACCACGATCACGGGGGAGGGGAGGTCGCCTCATCCGTCGCCTCGGTCTTGCACGCCAGCCACACGGCTCCCATGCACCTGGGGTCGCGGACGGTGGAGGCAGGAAACCGGGCCGAGGCAGCAGGCCAGTCCCAGTCGCCTGCCCTTCCTGTGTCTTGATTGGCCGAGCGGGGCGGTCGAGCCCCCACCCTGCTCCCTTATAAGGAGCAAGAGGGGGGGCGACGAAAACCCACACTCCTCCATCTTTGCTTCTCTTCAGCTTCTGATCCCCTCTCTCCATTCGCCATGGAGAAAGGGAATCCCGGTCCTTCATCGGTGGCGGCGAGGGTCGCCGCTAGGCAACGCGCCCCTCCTCCCCTTGCACCCGTGGTGGCAGAGCCAACCGTAAGGGGAAGGGGGAGGGGGCGAGGTCGTGGACGAGGTCGTGGGCGAGGCCGAGGCGCTCAGGGACGAGGCGGACGGGGCGACGCGTCGGCCTCGCCTCCGCCAGCGGCCCCTCTTCTCACGGCAGTCCACATCGGGGACGACCCCTGCGAGTTCTTCGTCAGGCTGCGCCGGGCGCCTCGTCGCCGCCTCCGCCTCCCGGCCCCCTTCGCAAGCATGATGGAGGTGGAACAACCCGAGACGCTAAGACTGCGCATGAGGGGCTGCGGGATCAGCGGCACGCGGGTCCACGTCGAGTCCCCAGCCCACGGCGTGATGTATCTTGGTCGAGGGTGGAAGACGTTCGCCCGTATCCACAGCTTGATGGAGGGGTTCACCCTCCATTTTAAGTTGATGGAGGGCGATCTCCTCTCCGTCAAGGTCTTCGGGTGCTTCGGGACCCGGGCCCGGTGCTGCGTGGATAGCTCCTCCGACAGCGAAAGGTCCTCCTCCAGCAAGAGTGACGAGGAGGGGAGCGACAGCGACGACGAGGGTAGCGGTCGTCGGGATGACGGGTCCGACTACGCGTCGGTCGCGGCTCCGCGTGGCACCGGCGACCCCATCATCCGTGTCGCCGGCTCCTTGAGCTTCCCGGGGTCGTCTCCTTGGCGGCTGGTGTGGCGAGGCTGCGAAAGAGGAAGAGGGCTGGCGGCAAGGCCGTCAAGTCGGAGTACGAGGGCGAGGTGCCCTCGACAGCGTGCTGACGTCCTGCCGCCTCTTCGAGCCCTGCTTCCGGCGCCACCGTCACCGTCCATCTTTCAGCCGGCCCCCGGGGCGTTCTGTTGGTGTCTTCTGCCACCCGTAGCTCGCATAGGCGCCCCTTTTGCCCTTTTCGCCTCCTTGTCCTACCTCCTGAGGAGAGAGACAAGAAAGGGATTATGGGCACCTTATCTCTTTTCAATCTGTAAGCCCTCGGGCCTTAGTTGTGTTTAAAACTTGTAATCCCATCTTTCATGTTTTTCATTCTCTCTGAACTGTACCTGAGCGGAATGTTTTTAATGAAAAGGGGATGTTTGCCGGGCCATTTGTCCCGTGGGTAAAACTCACGCCAAGGAGCGAATCCTTTATGTCGTTAAGATAGACACTTCTTTGCCCGGCAACAGGCCCTGCCGTCTTCCCGCGCCACTCGACCTTCCTCACGCCTTTGGCGGAGGCAGGGATGAGGCGGGTTCGGGCTCCTCATTCCGTTCCTTTGCTGCCGCGGCTACTACCAAAACTGGCCCCAGGAATGCGCTCCGGGGCCCAGAGTTAAGGGAGCACGGCGGCTTTTTAGGAAGGAACAAGGTTTTCGCATTCCTCAGTCCATAAGAGAATGCATGACAAGGGATGAAAGACTTATCTGGGATTGCAGCCCCCGGCAACTTTGGCTTGCCGCGGACGAATCCTCGTACTTGCAGCCCCCGGCAACATTGGTTTGCCGGGGACCAGATGCTGGTCCGCCCTTCTTCTCTTCTTTGTCCTTAAGCGGTCTGGCCAGGATATGCAAAACCCTGCGAACCAAAGGAAACGAAAGAACAGGAAAAAGGACGCAGACTCGACCTCTAAGCTAGGGGTTAGCAGCTGTTAGGCACTATCAACCCTAACCAAGGACGAGACTCGACTCAGCATGCATGCTAAAACTTAGGGCGCTAGCGCTTCATTTACTGCTGCTCAGGGTCTGCGCCTGGCTTTGTACAAAGGATTACATGCAACAGCGGCAAGACTTGTACAAAAGGTTGGTTGCCGGGCGGGGCCCGACAACCGCGCCTTACGGGTAAAACTTATGAAGATGCTCAATATTCCAGGAGTTGCTCACTGGAGTGCCATCTTCGGTCTCGAGGCGGACAGCGCCGGGCCTCGTGACTTGTCTCACCCGGTAAGGGCCTTCCCACTTCAGCGTCAACTTGTTATGATTCTTGGCGGACGGAGCGCGCCGAAGAACAAGGTCGCCTTCCTCAAAGCTTCTGGCTTTAACTTTGCGGCTATGGTAGCGACGCAAAGCTTGCTGGTAGCGAGAGGCTCGCACAGCAGCCTGAAGACTATCTTCCTCAAGGAGCAGCGCGTCATCTTCATGCAGCCGCTCTTGCTCAAGCTCATCATAAGCGAGCACTCGAGGTGACCCGTATACGAGTTCCGTGGGGGTAACTGCTTCTGCTCCATAGACTAGAGCAAATGGTGTCTGGCCAGTGGCTCGATTTGGCGTCGTTCTGATCGACCAAAGAGCCAACGGCAGCTCCTTGATCCAGTTTCTTCCGCACTTGTGCAGCCTGTCGAAAGTTCTGGTCTTGAGCCCGCGCAGCACTTCAGCATTGGCCCTCTCCGCTTGACCGTTGCTCCTGGGGTGAGCAACAGAAGCGAAGCAGACCTTGGCGCCGAGATCTTGGACGTATTGCATGAAGGCGCGGCTCGTGAATTGTGTACCGTTGTCGGTGATGATCCTATTGGGGATCCCGAAGCGGCAAACAATCGACCTGAAGAACTTGACAACTTGACTGCTGACTGTGCTGTCACCTTCCTCACTGGTTTCACTTCCGGCCACTTTGTGAACTTGTCGATTGCGACGTACAAGTACTCAAAGCCCCCGACAGCTCGGGGGAAGGGGCCGAGGATGTCGAGCCCCCAGACCGAAAATGGCCAGGATAAAGGGATCGTCTGGAGAGCTTGAGCTGGCTGGTGTATCTGCTTGGAATGGAACTGGCACGCTTCACACTTGGTTACTTGTGCAGTTGCATCCTGGAGGGTTGTCGGCCAGAAGAAACCTTGCCGGAACGCTTTGCCGGCAAGTGCTCTGGCGCCAATGTGGTGACCACATATGCCTCCATGTATCTCTGCCAATAGCTTTTGTCCGTCTTCCCGGGAAATACACTTCAATTTCACACCGTTGCGCCCTCTTCTGTACAGCGTGTTGTCGACGAACTGGTACATACTCGAGCGCCGGGCTACTCTTTTCGCTTCTTCTTGTTCTTCGGGAAGTTCTCCGTTTTGGAGGAAATGGATAGTCTGCTGCGCCCATGCTGGAGCCTGTGGCTCGACAACAAGGACTGAAGGCACATCTGCTGCTGCGGTAACGCCTGCTTCTACGGCAAGGATCTGGGGCTCAGCCGGAGCTCGACGTTCCCCGGCAAGCTTGCCGGAGCAAAACTTGTCGGGAGCGCCTGCTTCTACGGAACAAACCCTGGGGTTTTCCGGAGCAGACGGCTCCTCAGCGCTCTTGGCGTCAATCTTGGGGACCTTCTTGGCGGCGGCTTCGGGGAGCTCTGCCGGAAGATAGTCGCCGGAGACCAACTTCCTCTTCTTGCTCTGTCTGGTTGATGGCGTTACGAATGGCTGAGTCAGCTTGAGCACAAAGGTGCCTGGTTCCACAGGTAACTTAAATGCTGCGCACTTTGACAGGCCATCAGCGATGTCGTTCTCAGCTCTTGGAATGTGTTCCATTTGCAGGCCGTCAAAGCGCTCTTCTAGCTTCCTCACTTCATCAACGTACGCTTCCATCAACGGACTCTGGTAATCTTTGTTCACTTGGCAGAAGACAAGCTGCGAGTCACTCCTGACAATGAGCTTCTTGATCCCAAGTTCTGCCGCGATCCTGAGACCGGCAAGCAAACCTTCATACTCTGCAGTATTGTTGGTTGCTTGTTCCTTGGGGAAGTGCATCTAGACTACGTACTTGAGGTGCTCTCCGGTGGGTGCGATAAGCAACGCGCCAGCACCGGCGCCTTGCAGCGAGAAGGCACCATCAAAATACATCAGCCACTCTTTGCTTGCTTCTTTGGCGGGGATGCTCGTCTCTGGGATTTCTTCGTCTGGCGTTGGTGTCCACTCCGCTATGAACTCCGCCAAGGCTCTGCTTTGGATAGTCGAGGTGCTCTCGAACTTGAGAATGAAGCTCGACAGTTCCAGCGCCCACTCGACAATCCTGCCTGTTGCTTCTGGATTCTGCATTATCCTCTTCAGCGGAAAGCGGGTGACAACTGTAATCTCATGTGCTTGGAAGTAATGGCGCAGCTTTCTCGAGGCCATGAGAAGGCCGAAAAGCAATTTCTGCACACCAGAGTACCTTGACCTAGCCCCCTGCAGAAGGGAGCTGACAAAGTAAACAGGGCGCTGCACCATTTTCTTCTTCTGCACCTCCACTTGCTCCTGCGCAGATTCATCCTAGTCGGGGCCAGAGCTTGTCGAGGAAGCCCCCTGCTTGTCGCTGGACGTGCTTGCCGCGGTTGCTGGCTCATCATCTGCCTCCCTCTCCGCTACTAACGCAGCACTAACCACTTGATTGGTTGCCGCCAGGTACAGCAGCAACTTCTCTTGTGGTTTAGGCGCGACAAGTATTGGAGCGGAGGATAGGTATTTCTTCAAGTCTTGCAGCGCAGCCTCCGCTTCCGGAGTCCATTTCACTGGACCCGCCTTTTTCAAAACTTTGAAAAATGGCAGGGCGCATTCTGCAGACTTGGAAATAAACCTGCTGAGAGACGCGACGCAGCCGGCAAGCCTTCGTACGTCCTTGACGCGTGTTGGTGCTTCGATCTGCTCGATGGCCTTGATTTTGTCTGGGTTGGCTTCGATTCCTCGCTGAGACACAAAGAACCCGAGAAGCTTGCCGGAAGGGACTCCGAACACGCACTTCTCGGGGTTGAGCTTGAGGCTGATCTTGCGCAGGTTCATGAAGGTCTCTTCTAAATCTTGAATCAGGGTTGCCCCGTTCCTGCTTTTGACCACTATGTCATCCATGTAGGCTTCCACATTTCTGTGGATCTGTGGCTCAAAAGCGGTATGGACAACCCTCGCAAACGTCGAACCAGCATTCTTCAAACCGAAAGGCATCCGTACAAAACAGTACATGCCACATGGAGTGATGAATGCGGTCTTCTCCTCGTCTTCTTCAGCCATGAAGATCTGATGGTATCCTAAGTATGCGTCAAGAAATGAAAGCAGGTCACATCCGGCCATGGAGTCAACAATCTGGTCAATGCGTGGCAAGGGAAAAGGATCTTTGGGACAAGCTTTGTTAACATCATTTAAGTCGATGCAAAGCCTCCATTTCCCATTTGCTTTGCGCACGACAACAGGATTGGCCAACCACGTCGGATGGAGCACACCACTAACGAGGCCTGCCGCTTCCAACTTCTTGATTTCCTCTGCGATGAACTCTTGGCGCCCCACCGCTTGCTTCTTGACTCTTTGCTTGACGGGCCGCGCATGGGGACAGACGGCGAGGTGGTGCTCAATCACTTTCCTGGGAACGCCGGGGATGTCAGATGGTTGCCAGGCAAACACATCGACATTCGCCCGCAGGAAAGCAACGAGCGCGCTTTCCTATTTGGAGTCGAGAGTGGCACTGATGGTGAAGGTACCACCAGTGCCGTCCTCCTTGGCAGACACCTTCTTGGTCATTGGCGGAGCTGCCATTGTCTTCTTACTCTTGCCGGTGGAGCTCGATGGCGCGTCATCCACGGCAGCGCAGCACTCCGAAGAGGTGCGCTTGCCGGAGTGGGCACCAGAGCACTCGCCGGGCTTGGACTTGTTCTTGCCGGCAGAGCTCGATGGCGCGTCCTCGACGGTAGCGCAGCACTCCGTAGAGGTGCGCTTGCCGGAGTGGGCACCAGAGCACTTGCCGGGCTTGGTCTTCTTCTTCCCTCCGGGAGCTTCAGCGGCAAGTGGCTTGTGATCCGCTGCGGCTGCTGCTTCCCGGTAGATCTTGTCGGCACAGATAAGGGCATCCTTCTTGTCGCCAGGGACAGAGATGACGCTTATCGGGCCTGGCATATTGAGCATGTTGTATGCGTAGTGAGAGGCCGCCATGAATTTGGCGAGCGCTGGACGGCCGAGAATTCCATTGTAGGGCAACGGAAAATCGGCAACGTCAAAAGTGATCCTCTCTGTCCTGAAGTTCAGCTCGCTGCCAAATGTTACTGGCAACGTTATCTTCCCCTTCGGCTTGCTCCTTCCCGGGTTGATCCCTTGGAACATGCCGGTCTTTTCGAGCTCGCTGTCGGGGACTTGGAGTTTCCGAAGCACAGTGGAGGAGATCAGGTTCAAGCCGGCCCCGCCGTCGACTAGCATCTTGGTGACCTTGAGGTTGCGGACTGTTGGCGACACCAACATCGGCAAGCACCCGATCGCAGTTGTGCGGTCAGGGTGGTCCTCAATATCGAAGATGATAGGCGTGCTGGACCATTTCAGAGGCTTGCGCGACTCGACGGGTCGTTCCGCTGCATTGATTTCCCCCGCCCACTGCTTGAGCTGGCGGTGAGAAGTATGCAGGGAAGCACCGCCGTCTACGCACAAGACCTCTGTGGCTTTCTGAAACTCCTGCTCACTGGTCTCGACGTCATCCATGTCTTCGTCGTCGTCGTCGTCTTCGTTCTTGTCGCGGCCACGGGGAGGTCAGTCCGTTTGCCGCTGCTTGTCCTTGTCGCGGCGTCCTCCCTGGCCGGGGCGCTTCGTGCCGGATCCTCCACCACCTTCCCGGGCTCTCTCCTTGTCGCGTCGCTCGTACTCGGCCTTTTGCAGCTCGACGAGGCGCTCGACCTGCTTGCAGCTCTGGAGGTCATGGCCCTTGGTGCGGTGGATCTTGCAGTATTGTTTGTTGGTGCCGTCCCGCTTGTCCGCGACCGCCACAGCCTGGCAGTTGGCGCATCCGGCAACCTCCTTGCCGGAGCTACCAGCCTGGGCCTTCTTGGCGGCGCCTTCATCGCCGGACTGCTCAACAACCAGTACCTCTTGGCTCTTCTTCTTCCTGTTGCTCCGCCGCCGGTTCTTCCTTGCCGGGGCGGTATCCTCACTGTCAGACTCTCCTGCTCCAGTGTTCTCTCCGGGGAGTTTCCTCCCTTCCTCAGCACGTGCACACTTGTCGGCCAGGGCTTATAGCTCGCTGACGTCTTTGATCTTGCACATCGCCATCTCCTCCCGCATCCTGCGGTTACGCACGTTCTGATGGAACGCGCTGATAACCGCGGCAGGGTGGACGTCTGGGATGTCGTAGTGTATGCGGCTCAATCTCTGGATGAACTTGCGCAAGGATTCCCCTTCCTTCTGGACGAGTAGATGAAGGTCGCTCGCTTGGTCATGGGGTTTGTGGCCGCCTGTAAAGGCGCCAACAAACTGATGACACAAGTCTGTCCAGGAGGTTATGGAGTTATCCGGCAAGTGCATGAGCCAGGATCTGACGTTGGATTTGAGTACCAGCGGGAAGTAGTTGGCAAGGATCTTGTCGTCCCGCCCCCAGCAGCCTGCACCGCAATTGTGTAGATGCTGAGGAACTCCGACGGATGCGACTTGCCGTCGTACTTCTCTGGTACGTCTGGCTTGAAATTCTTCGTGCTGGGCCACTGGACTTGCCGCAGCTCACGGGTGAACGCAGGGCAGCCTACCGCGTACGGCAGGTCGCCTGGTCCCCCGGGCGCATGCATGTCGACAGAGGGCCCAGCGCGCTGGTCTGATTGACGCCGCGCTTCTCTCCGACGCTCGATGCGCGTACGAGCGTCCTCTTGCTCTCGTTCGTGAAGAACGTGACGTTGATCGCGACGAGTTCGCGGATTCGACGACGCGGTGGAGTCGTTGTCGTGATGGCTCCGGCGAGTCGACGATCTTGGCCTTTGGGGCGGAGAATGCGCGGTGGTCGCGCCCCCACCGGTCTTGGCGCCATCGGTTCTCGCCTGGCCGACCTGCCGCGGCTGCGATGCACTATGCTGCCGCGGGGTGTCGCCGTTAGCGAAACCGATGAGGCTCTGTATCGTGGCCCTCCAGTCGTCGAGCTTGTCCGCCGTTGGAGGGTAGTCTAGGAGCAGTTGAGCTCGCGCCAGAGCATCTGCTGGAGTGGCGTGCAGCGGTGGCGAACGGCGCGTGGAGCGGGATGTGCTCGAACTTCTAACTACGTTAGAAGGAGCAACACCCGGACCAGGCAGTCGCGCCACGCTCGCGCCAGCACGTTGGTGTGAGTGCTGGCCTTGAGCGCCCTGGGATCCGCCGGCTTGATCTGGGTCCAGCGAGCGTATGGTACCGTGAGTGCCAAGACGCTGCTGGTCCCGTGCCTCCTGAGAGGGGCGCGGTGCATGTTCGGACGCCGTGGCACCATGAGCTGGCTCGGTGGCGCCCGTTCCGCCGCCGGTGCCGTCCCCACCACCCGTTTGCTCCAAGGGCGGTGGGTTCGACGCAGACGGACCAGCCACCTCCGGAACCTTCTTCTTCGGTGGCATGTCGATGAAGATGATGGAGATCTAGCCTGTGCAGACGCCGGATTAGGTTCGCACAACTTCGACGCCCCCTACCTGGCGCGCCAAAGATGTCGGGGGAAATCTGCCTCCTCGAACACCTATGGGGACAGAGCCCCTTTCTTGGTTCGGCGGGGGGCGGAGGTCGCGCGAAGAGCGGATCGAGGCGATGCACACAAGGGGTTTACCCAGCTTCGGGCCGCACGGATGTGTAAAACCCTACTGCTGCTTTGTGGTTTTGTATTGTGTTCTTGCTCGGGAGCATGTGGTGCTACAGTACACGCAAGCCGCTGGCGAGACCGAGCGTGAATGGCCTCCCTCCCCCCCTCCCATTGCGCATGGGGCCTCCTTTTATATGTGCAAGGGGTTACCCATAGGTGGCAACGTAGGCGGGGGCAAACCGGAAAACGCTGTGTTGGGTACAGCTGTTTGCACAGTGCTATCATACCTAACTCTGACGGCAGGGGACAAGGGCATTAAATGCCCGTCCGCATCGCCCAGACGGTGCAGGAAAGGGACCGTCAGGAGCGCCACCGTTTGCCACGATGGCTACTCTGTCAGCGTTGCTCCGCCACCGCATGCCCCTGGCTGCGCAGCCTCTCGCCACGTACGCCTGGAATGGCCCCAGAGCGACGCGTGGGTGGATGAGCTGGAGCGCAGGCGCGGGGTGGTGACTTGCCGCGGCCAGCGCCTTGCCGCGGTTGGTGCCTTGTCGCGCCCGGGAGTTTGTCGCTCACCGGTCCTTGCCGGGACGCGTGGCGCGTCGCAGCAAGTCTCTTGTCGCGCCTTGGTCGGCCTTCCCAGCAAGCTCCTGTTGCCGGGGCCTTGTGCTTCGAGCGGCCGTCCCAGCAAGCTCCTCTAGCCGGGGCCTTGCTCTCTTCGGGTGGCCTTCCCAGCAGGCTCCTCCTGCCGGGGCCTTGGCTCAAATACTTTGTTCTTGGATGGCCCAAAAAGGGACCATGGAGAGTTTTGGCGATCGCCTGGCCAGCCTTGCCGCGGGGTGCTACGACTGCCCATGCACAAGTTCGGGGTACTAAGGTACCCCTACTTTAGTACACCGACACCCTATGTTATGACTATTACATGATGAACCGCATCCGGCATAATTATCCATCACTGATCCGATGCCTACGAGTTTTCCTATATTGGTTCTCGCTTATTTACTTTCTCGTTGCTACTGTTACAATCACTACAAAACACCAAAAATATTACTTTGCTTTCATTACTCTTTTTGTTACCGTTACCACCGCTATCGTATTACTTTGCTACTAAACACTTTGCTGCAGATACTAAGTTTCCAGGTGTGGTTGAATTGACAACTCAGCTGCTAATACTTGAGAATATTCTTTGGCTCCCCTTGTGTCGAATCAATAAATTTGGGTTGAATACTCTACCCTCGAAAGCTGTTGTGATCCCCTATACTTGTGGGTTATCAACCTCTTAGCAGGCTCATGAAGGCTTCATTCAATCCGCTCTTCACGGACAGAATCTTCTCAACCACTGTACCCATCAAGGTACGCTGTTCCCCCGAGACAGATGCTTTTCACAGCACATCCCTCAATATATCCGGCGCCGCCGGGTCTCCGGAAGCCACTGTAGGAGCACGACCATCCTTTGAAGGAACCCGTTCACCCGTCTCCAGAATCATTGTTGGCTGAAAACCGGCTAGTCCGGGGCCTTCATTATTGGCCCCCGAATCTCAAACGATCGAAGGTCCACCTTCGGGTACTGGCTCTTTCATACCCTCCACCGCGGATCAAGAAAACCCTCTGAGATGACACTTCGGAGTCG
Organism: Aegilops umbellulata; assembly: GCA_032464435.1. NCBI lineage: Eukaryota > Viridiplantae > Streptophyta > Magnoliopsida > Poales > Poaceae > Aegilops > Aegilops umbellulata. The sequence goes on from CP136056.1 coordinate 185,886,681, forward strand.
TCCGCCTTATTGGGCGAGGAGGTCGGGGGAGGCGTCTCGCTTTCCATCATCTCTGGGAGGAGATCTCCCGAAGAAGAGGATTGCCCAGAAAAACTCTGTACCGAAGTGTAAAAATACACATGCACGTTACATGTCTCTTCGGTAACAGGAAAGGAGCGTGATGCTATCAAAGCACCCCGGATTCACTTACGATTTGGTTGAGGGCTTGTCCTCATGACGGAGCTGTTCAACAGCGTCGCCTTCCAATCCCGAGCCGCTTGACGTTGGCATCTTGCCCCTCTTTGGAGACCGCCCCTCCCAACCTTCGGAGGCGACCCTTTTCTTCCAGAATGGAGAAGGGATACTTGCTTCTCTTTCACCTTTGTCTTCGGGCAAGGAAATGTTGATTTCTCCGGACTCAGTATCTAATTTACCTCCGGAACGAAGGTCACCCCGGGTCATCTCACTCTCCACCTTGCCCTCCCCTACTGACGCCTGGTACGGTGCCGGTGCCAGCATCCTTGTTAACACGAGGTCTGCTGAGTCTTCGGGAAGAGGAGCCAAACACCTAATCCGTTCCTCTTTCTATATCTAGCCTTGGAAAAAGATGGTTTGCTTAGTGTCTTAATGCAGGATATCTGATTATGAGGTGTTCAGCGGACGAGTACTTATCATGGTGTCCGGATGGTTACAGTCTAGGCCGGTATCTTCGATGGTGTCCGGCCATTGTTTTTGTTTCCTGAAAAAAATCCACATTCCTTCGTGCATAGTGTCGAAGAAGTGTTGAAGAGTCCGTGGCCCTTCTGGGTTTAACTCCCACAGGCGGAGAGGCCGTCGCTGGCACGGCAGGGTCCGGCGGACTAGCATTACCTGAATAACGTTGACAATATCGATATCCTTCTCAATGAGAATTCAGATGCGACTTTGCAGAGTCCGCACCTCATCAACTGATCCCTAGTCCAACCCCTTATTAATCCACGATACAAGCTGAATTGGGGGGCTGTGTCAAAACGCGGGCGCAGCTACCCACTTGGAACCGCGGGGCTCGGTGATGCAGAACCACTCCTGCTGCCATAAGTCGGAAGATTCTTTGAAAGATCCTTTTAGCCAAATAGCGCTGGTATGCCTGCTCACCGAGGCACCACCGCACTCTGCCTGCTCCCCCTCTATCATTTGTGGTTTTCACATTGAAGGTCTTGAGCCACAAGCCGAAGTGTGGAGGAGTTCGGAGGAAGGCTTCACACGTGACGATAAACGCCGAGATGAGAAGAATAGAGTTCGGGGGCGAGATCGTGAAAATCTAGTCCATAATATGTCGGGGGAAATCTGCCTCCACGAACACCTATGGGGACCGAGCACCTTTCTGGTTCGGCGGGGGGTGGAAGTCGCGCAAAGAGCGGATCGAGGCGATGCACACAAGGGGTTTACCCAGCTTCGGGCCGCACGGATGCGTAAAACCCTACTGCTGCTTTGTGGTTTGTATTGTGTTCTTGTTCGGGAGCGTTGAGTGATACAGTACACTCAGGCAACTAATCAGACCGAGCGTGAGTGGCCTCCTCCCTCCCTCCTCTCTCTCGTTGTGCATGGGGCCTCCTTTTATATGCGCAAGGGGTTACCCACAGGTGGCAACGTAGGCGGGGGTAAAACTGGAAAACGCTGTGTTGGGTACAGCTGTTTGCACAGTGCTATCATACCTAACTCTGACGGCAGGGGACAAGGGCATTAAATGCCCATCTAGGTCGCCCAAACAATGCAGAAAAGGGACCGTCAGGGGCGCCACCGTTTGCCACGACGGCTACCCTGTCAGCGTTGCTTCGCCACCGCATGCCCCTGGCTGCGCAGCCTCTCGCCACATACGCCTGGAATGGCCCCAGAGCGACGCGTGGGTGGATGAGCTGGAACGCAGGCGCGGGGTGGTGACTTGCCGCGGCAAGCGCCTTGCCACGGTTGATGCCTTGTCGTGCCCGGGAGCTTGTTGCTCACCGGTCCTTGCCGGGACGCGTGGCGCGTCGCAGCAAGTCTCTTGTCGTGCCCTGGTCGGCCTTCCCGGCAAGCTCCTGTTGCCGGGGCCTTGTGCTTCGAGCGGCCATCCCGGCAAGCTCCTCTTGCCGGGGCCTTGCTCTCTTCGGGTGGCCTTCCCGGCAAGCTCCTCCTGCCGGGGCCCTAGCTCAAATACTTTGTTCTTGGATGGCGCAAAAAGGGACCATGGAGAGTTTTGGCGATCGCCTGGCAAGCCTTGCCGCGGGGTGCTGCGACTGCCCGTGCACAAGTTCGGGGTACTAAGGTACCCCTACTTTAGTACACCGACAGGAGCCCCCAGGCCTGGGCCATACATGGTGCCGAGCGCTGTTGGGCCAGGCCCAAAACAGTGCACGGGCACGCGCGGCCTGGGTCACGCTGCATCTTCTTCTGCATCCACCACGTCCCCCCCGAACGGCACGCGTCGAACGCGGCATCGTGGGGAGAGGCGTGCGTGACGTGGGCGGCGTGCGCGGGGCAGAGCCCCGTGGGCATGCGTCACGTCGCAATAAAGGGGGACGGTTCGCGCCATCTCCATAAGTGGAGGGAGGCGTGGAGGCGTGGCTCGTTTGCTGGACGGGGCCGAGGCACGGTTTCCGAGGCGTCCGCTCCCCACGATCACGGGGTGAGGGGAGATCGCCTCATCCGTCGCCTCGGTCCTGCACGCCAGCCACACGGCTTCCATGCACCTGGAGTCACGGACGGTTGAGGCAGGAAACCGGGCCGTCGCGGGTCGAGGCAGTAGGCCGGTCCGAATCGCCTGCTCTTCCTGCGTCTTGATTGGCTGAGCGGGGCGGCCGAGCCCCCACCCTGCTCCTTTATAAAGAGCAAGAGGGGGCGACGGAAACCCACACTCCTTCATCTTTGCTTACCTTCACCTTCTGATCCCCTCTCTCCATTCGCCATGGAGAAAGGGAACCCTGGTCCTTCATCGGTGGCGGCGAGGGTCGCCGCTAGGCAACGCGCCCCTCCTCCCCTTGCACCCGCGGTGGCAGAGCCAACCGTAAGGGGAAGGGGGAGGGGGCGAGGTCGTGGACGAGGTCGTGGACGAGGCCGAGGCGCTCGGGGACGAGGCGGACGGGGCGACGCGCCGGCCTCGCCTCCGCCAGGGCTCCTCTTCTCACGGCAGTCCACATCGGGGACGACCCTTGCGAGTTCTTCGTCAGGCTGCGCCGGGCGCCTCGTCGTCGTCTCTGTCTCCCGGCTCCCTTCGCAAGCGTGATGGAGATGGAACAACCCGAGACGCTAAGACTGTGCATGAGGGGCTGCGGGATCAGCGGCACGCGGGTCCACGTTGAGTCCCCAGCCCCCGGCGTGATGTATCTTGGTCGAGGGTGGAAGACGTTCTCCCGTATCCACAGCTTGATGGAGGGGTTCACCCTCCATTTTATGTTGATGGAGGGCGATCTCCTCTCCGTCAAGGTCTTCGGGTGCTACGGGACCCGGGCCCGGTGCTGCGTGGGTAGCTCCTCCGACAGCGAAGGCTCCTCCTCGAGCGAGAGTGACGAGGAGGGGAGCGACAGCGACAACGAGGGTAGCGGTCGTCGGGATGACGGGTCTGACTAGGCGTCGGTCGCGGCTCCGCGTGGCACCGGCGACCCCATCATCCGTGTCGCCGGCTCCTTGAGCTTCCCGGGGTCGTCTCCTTGGCGACTGGCGTAGGGAGGCTGCGGAAGAGGAAGAGGGCGGGCGGCAAGGCCGTCAACTCAGAGTACGAGGGCACGGTGCCCTCGACAGCGTGCTGATGTCCTGCCGCCTCGTTGAGCCCTGCTTCCGGCGCCGCCGTTACCGTCCAGCTTTCAGACGGCCCACGGGGTGTTTTCTTGGTGTCTTCTGCCATCCATAGCTCGTCTAGGCGCCCCTTTTGCCCTTTTCGCCTCCTTGTCCTACCTCCTTAGGAGAGAGACAAGAAAGGGATTGCGGGCACCTTATCTCTTTTTAACTTGTAATCCTTCGGGCTTTAGTTGCATTTAAAGCTTGTAATCCCATCTCTCATGTTTTTCATTCTCTCTGAACTGTACCTCAGCGGAATGTTTTTTTAATGAAAAGGGGATGTTTGCCGGGCCATTTGTCTCGCGGGTAAAACCCACACCAAGGAGCGAATCCTTTATATCGTTAAGATAGACACTTCTTTGCCCGTCAATAGGCCCTGCCGTCTTCCCGCGCCACTCGACCTTTCTCACGCCTTTGGCGGAGGCAGGGATGAGGCGGGTTCGGGCTCCTCACTCCGTCCCTTTGCCGCCGCGGCTACTACCAGAACTGGCCCCAGGAACGCGCTCTGGAGCCCAGAGTTAAGGGAGCACGACAGCTTTTTAGGAAGAAACAAGGTTTTCGCATTCCTCGGTCCATAAGAGAATGCATGACAAGGGATGAAAAACTTATCTGGGATTGCAGCCCCCGGCAACTTTGGCTTGCCCCGGGCGAATCTTTGTACTTGCAGCCCCCGGCAACACTGGTTTGCCGGGGACCAGATGCTGGTCCGCCCTTCTTCTCTTCTTCGTCCTTAAGCGGTCTGGCCAGGATATGCAAAACCCTGCGAACCAAGGGAAACGAAAGAACAGGAAAAAAGGACGCAGACCCGACCTCTAAGCTAGGGGTTAGCAACTGTTAGGCACTATCAACCCTAACCAAGGACGAGACTCGACTCAGCATGCATGCTAAAACTTAGGATGCCAGCGCTTCATTTACTGCTGCTCAGGGTCTGCGCCTGGCTTTGTACAAAGGATTACACGCAACAGCGGCAAGACTTGTACAAAAGGGTGGTTGCCGGATGGGGTCCGACAACCGCGCCTTACGGGTAAAACTTACGAAGATGCTCAATATTCCAGGAGTTGCTCACCGGAGTGCCATCTTCGGTCTCAAGGCGGACAGCGCCGGGCCTCGTGACTCGTCTCACCCGGTAAGGGCCTTCCCACTTTGGCGTCAACTTGTTATGATTCTTGGTGGACGGAGCGCGCCGAAGAACAAGGTCGCCTTCCTCGAAGCTTCTGGCTTTAACTTTGCGGCTATGGTAGCGACGCAAAGCTTGCTGGTAGCGAGAGGCTCGCACAGCAGCCTGAAGACGATCTTCCTCAAGGAGCAGCGCATCATCTTCACGCAGCCGCTCTTGCTCAAACTCATCATAAGCGAGCACTCGAGGTGACTCATATACGAGTTCCATGGGGGTAACTGCTTCTGCTCCATAGACTAGAGCAAATGGTATCTGGCCAGTGGCTCGATTTGGCGTCGTTCTGATCGACCAAAGAGCCACCGGCAGCTCCTCAATCCAGTTTCTTCCGCACTTGTGCAGCCTGTCGAAAGTTCTGGTGTTGAGCCCGCGCAGCACTTCGGCATTGGCCCTCTCCGCTTGACCGTTGCTCCTGGGATGAGCAACAGAAGCGAAGCAGACCTTGGCGCCGAGATCTTGGACGTATTGCATGAAGGCGCGGCTCGTGAATTGCGTACCGTTGTCGGTGATGATCCTGTTGGGGATTCCGAAGCGGCAAACAATCGACCTGAAGAACTTGACAACTTGACTGCAGACTGTGTTGTCACCTTCCTCACTGGTCCACTTCCGGCCACTTTGTGAACTTGTCGATTGCGACGTACAAGTACTCAAAGCCCCCGACAGCTCGGGGGAAGGGGCCGAGGATGTCGAGCCCCCAGACCGAAAATGGCCAGGATAAAGGGATCGTCTAGAGAGCTTGAGTTGGCTGGTGTATCTGCTTGGAATGGAACTGGCACGCTTCACACTTGGTTACTTGTGCAGTTGCATCCTGGAGGGCTGTCGGCCAGAAGAAACCTTGCCGGAACGCTTTGCCGGCAAGTGCTCTTGCGCCAATGTGGTGACCACATATGCCTCCATGTATCTCTGCCAACAGCTTTTGTCCGTCTTCCCGGGGAATACACTTCAATTTCACGCCGTTGCGCCCTCTTCTGTACAGTGTGTTGTCGGTGAACTGGTACATACTTGAGCGCCGGGCTACTCTTTCCGCTTCTTCTTGTTCTTCGGGAAGTTCTCCGTTCTGGAGGAAATGGACAGTCTGCTGCGCCCATGCTGGAGCCTGTGGCTCGACAACAAGGACTGAAGGCACATCTGCTGCTGCGGGAACGTTCGCTTCTATGGCGAGGATCTGGGGCTCAGCCGGAGCTTGATGTTCCCCGGCAAGTTTGCCGGAGCAAAACTTGTCGGGAGCGCCTACTTCTACGGAACTAACCCTGGGGTTTGCCGGAGCAGACTGCTCCTCAGCACTCTTGGCGTCGATCTTGGGGACCTTCTTGGCGGCGGCTCCGAGGAGCTCTGCCGGAAGATAGTCGCCGGAGACCAACTTCCTCTTCTTGCTCTGTCCGGTTGATGGTGTTACGGATGGCTGAGTCAGCTTGAGCACAAAGGTTCCTGGTTCCACAGGTAACTTAAGTGATGCGCACTTTGATAGGCCATCAGCAATGTCGTTCTCAGCTCTTGGAACGTGTTCCATCGGGCTTGGTCTTCTTCTTCCCTCCGGGAGCTTCAGCGGCAAGTGGCTTGTGATCCGTCGCGGCTGCTGCTTCCTGGTAGATCTTGTCGGCACAGATAAGGGCATCCTTCTTGTCGCCGGGGACAGAGATGACGCTTATCGGGCCTGGCATCTTGAGCATGTTGTATGCGTAGTGAGAGGCCGCCATGAACTTGGCGAGCGCCGGACTGCCGAGAATTCCATTGTAGGGCAATGGAAAATCGGCAACGTCAAAAGTGATCCTCTCTGTCCTGAAGTTCAGCTCGCTGCCAAATGTCACTGGCAACGTTATCTTCCCCTTCGGCTTGCTCCTTCCCGGGTTGATTCCTTGTAACGTGTCGGTCTCTTCGAGCTCGCTGTCGGGGACTTGGAGTTTCTGGAGCACAGCGAAGGAGATCAGGTTCAAGCCGGCCCCGCCGTCGACTAGCATCTTAGTGACCTTTGAGGTTGCGGTCTGTTGGTGAGACCAACATCGGCAAGCACCCGATCGCAGTTGTGCGGTCAGGGTGGTCCTCAATATCGAAGATGATAGGCGTGCTGGACCATTTCAGAGGCTTGCGCGACTCGACGGGTGGTTCCGCTGCATTGATTTCCCGCGCCCATTGCTGGAGCTGGCGGTGAGAAGTATGTAGAGAAGCACCTCCGTCTACGCACAAGACCTCCGTGGCTTTCTGAAACTCCTGCTCACTGGTCTCGACATCATCCATGTCTTCGTCTTCATCGTCGTCTTCGTTCTTGTCGCGGACGCGGGGAGGTCTGTCTGCTTGCCGCTGCTTGTCCTTGTCGCGGCGTCCTCCCTGGCCGGGGCGCTTCGTGCCGGATCCTCCACCACCTTCCCGGGCTCTCTCCTTGTCGCGTCGCTCGTACTAGGCCTTTTGCAGCTCGACGAGCCGCTCGACCTGCTTGCAGCTCTGGAGGTCATGGCCCTTGGTGCGGTGGATCTTGCAGTATTGTTTGTTGGTGCCGTCCCGCTTGACCGCGACCGCTACAGCCTGGCAGTTGGCGCATCCGGCAACCCCCTTGCCGGAGCTACCAGCCTGGGCCTTCTCGGCGGCGCCTTCATCGCCGGACTGCTCAACAACCAGTACTTCTTGGCTCTTCTTCTTCCTGTTGCTCCGCCGCCGGTTCTTCCTTGCCGGGGCGGTATCCTCACTATCAGATTCCCCTGCTCCAGTGTTCTCTCCGGGGAGTTTCCTTCCTTCCTCAGCACGTGCACACTTATCGGCCAGGGCATATAGCTCGCTGACGTCTTTGATCTTGCACATCGCCATCTCCTCCCGCATCCTGCGGTTACGCACGTTCTGATGGAACGCGCTGATGACCGCGGCAGGGTGGACGTCTGGGATGTTGTAGTGTACGCGGCTGAATCTCTGGATGAACTTGTGCAAGGGTTCCCCTTCTTTCTGGACGAGCAGATGAAGGTCGCTCGCTTGGGCATGGGGTTTGTGGCCGCCTGTAAAGGCGCCAACAAACTGATGGCACAAGTCTGTCCAGGAGGTTATGGAGTTGTCCGACAAGTGCATGAGCCAGGATCTGACGTTGGATTTGAGTACCAGCGGGAAGTAGTTGGCAAGGATCTTGTTGTCTCGCCCTCCAGCAGCCTGCACCGCAATGGTGTAGATGCTGAGGAACTCCGACGGATGCGACTTGCCGTCGTACTTCTCTGGTACATCTGGCTTGAAATTCTTCGTGCTGGGCCACTGGACTTGCCGCAGCTCACGGGTGAACGCAGGGCAGCCTACCGCGTACGACAGGTCGCCTGGTCCCCCCGTCGCATGCATGTCGACAGAGGGCCCAGCGCGCTGGCCTGATTGACGCCGCGCTTCTCTTCGACGCTCGATGCGAGTACGAGCGTCCTCTTGCTCTCGTTCGTGAAGAACTTGGCATTGATCGCGACGAGTTCGCGGATTTGACGACGCGGTGGAATCGTTGTCGTGATGGCTCTGGCGAGTCGGCGATCTTGGCCTTTGGGGCGGGGAATGCATAGTGGTCGCACCCCCACCGGTGTTGGCGCTATCGGTTCTCGCCTGGCCGACCTACCGCGGCTGCGACGCACTATGCTGCCGCGGGGTGTCACCGTTAGCAAAGCCGATGAGACTCTGTATCATGGCCCTCCAGTCGTCGAGCTTGTCCGCCGTTGGAGGGTAGTCTAGGAGCAGTTGAGCTTGTGCTAGAGCTTCTACTGGAGTGGCGGGCAGCGGTGGCGAACGGCGCGTGGAGCGGGATGTGCTCGAACTTCTAACTATGTTAGAAGGAGCAGCACCCGGACCAGGCAGTCGCGCCACGCTTGCGCCAGCACGTTGGTGTGTATGCTGGCCTTGAGCACCCTGGGATCCGCCAGCTCGATCTGGGTCCAGCGAGCGTATGGTACCGTGAGTGCCAAGACGCTGCTGGTCCCGTGCCTCCTGAGAGGGGCGCGGTGCATGTTCGGACGCCGTGGCACCATGAGCTGGCTCGGCGATGCCCGTTCCGCCGCCGGTGCCGTCCCCACCACCCGTTTGCTCCAGGGGCGGTGGGTTCGACGCGGACGGACCAGCCACCTCCGGAGCTTTCTTCTTCAGTGGCATGTCGATGAAGATGATGGAGATCTAGCCTGTGCAGACGCCGGATCAGGTTCACACAACCTCGACGCCCCCTACCTGGCGCGCCAAAGATGTCGGGGGAAATCTGCCTCCACGAACACCTATGGGGACCGAGCCCCTTTCTGGTTCGGCGGGGGCGGAGGTCGCGCGAAGAGCGGATCGAGGCGATGCACACAAGGGGTTTACCCAGCTGCGGGCCGCACGGATGCGTAAAACCCTACTGCTGCTTTGTGGTTTGTATTGTGTTCTTGTTCGGGAGCGCTGAGTGCTACAGTACACTCAGGCAACTAATCAGACCGAGCGTGAGTGGCCTCCTCCCTCCCTCCTCTCTCTCGTTGCGCATGGGGCCTCCTTTTATATGCGCAAGGGGTTACCCACAGGTGGCAACGTAGGCGGGGGTAAAACTGGAAAACGTTGTGTTGGGTACAGCTGTTTGCACAGTGCTATCATACCTAACTCTGACGGCAGGGGACAAGGGCATTAAATGCCCGTCTAGGTCGCCCAAATAGTGCAGAAAAGGGACCGTCAGGGGCGCCACCGTTTGCCACGACGGCTACCCTGTCAGCGTTGCTTCGCCACCGCATGCCCCTGGCTGCGCAGCCTCTCGCCACGTACGCCGGGAATGGCCCCAGAGCAACGCGTGGGTGGATGAGCTGGAACGCAGGCGCGGGGTGGTGACTTGCCGCGGCAAGCGCCTTGCCGCGGTTGATGCCTTGTCGCGCCCGGGAGCTTGTTGCTCACCGGTCCTTGCCGGGACGCGTGGCGCGTCGCAGCAAGTCTCTTGTCGTGCCCTGGTCGACCTTCCCGGCAAGCTCCTCTTGCCGGGGCCTTGTGCTTCGAGCGGCCGTCCCGGCAAGCTCCTCTTGCCGGGGCCTTGCTCTCTTCGGGTGGCCTTCCCGGCAAGCTCCTCCTGCTAGGGCCTTGGCTCAAATACTTTGTTCTTAGATGGCCCAAAAAGGGACCATGGAGAGTTTTGGTGATCGCCTGGCAAGCCTTGCCGCGGGGTGCTATGACTGCCCATGCACAAGTGTGGGGTACTAAGGTACCCCTACTTTAGTACACCGACATAATAGAACATGAGCCCCCGAACGAAGGGATTGAGGGCGAACCCTAATCCTCGTAGGAAGTGGGAGACGAACACGACCAGCCGGATCTAGGGGTAGGGATAACCTACCCCTCCGCGGGAAGCCGATGGAGGATTTATGCGCTCAGATATCTTGCCGCCCGAAGCTTCGCGATATCCTCCTCTATGACAGAAGAAGCCACCCACCGACCTTGACGGCTGGATCCGGACATGACCGAGGCTTACGGAGGGTGAAACCTGGGTGTTGGAGCTCGAGGTAGTAAGAGTCGAGGAAGAAGCAAGCATGGAGAGGAAAGGCGGGTCTATGCCCCTTTATAATGGCCGAGAATATCGAACGCCTCCTCCCGGGCCTTAAACTTTGCCTATTCCCAAGGAGTTGTACCCTAAGGACGGTTGGGTTACCCACGTCTGTGTCGATAAAAGAATCCCTTAATAAGGGGACACGATCTCTTCTTGGATAAGACGTGCCAATGACAACCGCGTCTTGGAACGTGGCGCCGCAGGCAAAACAACGGTTCGAAATACTGACCAGACTGACATGATGTCATGTTGTAAAAAGTTGCCAGAGGATTGGAATTATAAATTATTATGCCCTCTATGGAAGTATATGTTGCTCGTGCCGCAGAGCCAAACTCGATCATCCGAAGACCATTGTGAAGTATCCGGAAAGAAGGGAACCCGCCTTGCAATGCCGAAGACAAATCTGCGCGCCAGACTCCTCGTCATTGAAGCCAGGTTCAGGGGTTACTGAGGGAGTCCTGGACTAAGGGGTCCTCGGGCGTCCGGCCTGTTAGCCATGGGCCAGACTGATGGGCTGTGAAGGTAAGAAGACCGAAGACTACACCCATGTCCGGATGGGACTCTCGTTGGCGTGGAAGGCAAGCTTGGAGACCGAATATGTAGATTACTTTTCTTCGTAGCCGACCTTATGTAGCCCTAGATCCTCCCGGTGTCTATATAAACCGGAGGACTTAGTCCGGAGGGGCAGATACTCATTACCATAGTCATACAGGCTAGGATTTTATGGTTTAGCCATCTCGATCTCGTGGTAGATCAACTCTTGTAATACTCATATTCATCAAGATCAATCAAGTAGGAAGTAGGGTATTACCTCCATAGAGAGGGCCCGAACCTGGGTAAACATCGTGTCCCTTGTCTCCTACTACCATTGACCTTAGACGCACAGTTCGGGACCCCCTAGCTGAGATCCGCCGGTTTTGACACCGACAGACGTCGCCTTCCGAGCCCGAACCATCTGACAGGGACATCTTCCCTCTCTTGGGAGCCTCCACCTCCAAGTCTTTGGAGGCGGTCCTTTTCTTCCCATCGGGAGAAGGGATATCAACTTTTTCTTCCCCTTTGTCTTCAAAAGAGGGAGTTCCAGACTCCCCGGACATAGCGTCCGGTGTACCGTTAGAGTGGAGGCCGCATTGGGCCTTTTTGCTCTCCTCTTTATCCTCCTTCGCCGGCACCTGATACGGCGCCGGGGTCAGCATCCTTGCCAAAAAAGGATCAGCTGAGTCTTTGGGAACTGGAGCCGAACACCTAATTCGTTCCGCTTTCTTTATCCATCCCTGGTCGAAGACAGGTTTCTTAGTATGTTGATACAGGATAATCAGCTAAGCAGTGTTCAGGAATCAAGTGCTTACCGAGGTATCCGGATGGTTGCAGTCGAGGCCGATGTCCTCGGTTGTGTATGGCCACTTCTTTCGGGTCCCAAAGAATAACTTCCACATCCCTTTGTGCGTTGTGCCAAAGAAGTGCTGAAGGGTCTGTGGTCCTTCTGGATTGAACTCCCACATGCGGAGAGGTCGCCGCTGACATGGTAGGACCCGGCGGACTAGCATTACCTGGATCACGTTGATAAGGCCGGTGCCCTTTTCAAGAAGGCTCCAGATACGGCTTTGTAGCGTCTGCACTTCGTCAATTGATCCCCAGTCTAGCCCCTTATTAATCCATGATGCAAGTCGTAATGGAGGGCCAGATCAGAATGCAGGTGTTGCTGTCCACTTGGTACCGCGGGGTTCAATGATATAAAACCACTCCCGCTGCCATAGGTTGGAAGTTTCTGTGAAAGAGCCCTTAGGACAAAAAGTATTGGCGAGCTTTCTCACCATAGCACCGCCACACTCTGCTTTCCCCCATCAACTACCTTCGGCTTCACATTAAAGGTCTTGATCCATAAGTCGAAGTGTGGGGAATGCGGAGAAACGCCTCGCACATGATAATGAACGCCGAGATGTGAAGAAAGGAATCTGGAGCTAGATCGTGAAAATCTAGCCCATAATAGAACACGAGGCCACGAACGAAGGGGTGGAGAGTGAACCCTAACCCCAGGAGGAGGTGGGAGATGAATACGACCCTCTCACCGGATCTGGTGTAGGAATAACCTGCCCCTTAGGAGGAAGCTTGTGGGGAATTTCCGCTGTCAGATACCTTGCTGCACGGAGCTTCACGATATCCTCCTCCGTGACGGAGGAGGCCACCCGCCTGCCTTGAGGGCTGGGTCCGGATATGACAGGGAGGCTAGGAGAGATTAAGTTGAAGCCTGGGTGCTGGAGCACGAGGTTGGAAAAGTTGAGGAAGAGGTAGGTGTAGAGGAGAAGTACGGGTATGTGCCCCTTTATAAAGGCGATGAATATCGAACGCCTCCTCTTGGGCCTTAAAACTTGCCTATTCCCAAGGAATCATGCCAATGGGGCGGTTGAATTACCCATGTCCGTATTGATGAGAATCCCGTAATAAGGGGACATGATCTCTGCTTCGACAAGACGTGTCAATAAAACCGCATCTTGAAACGTGGGGCGGGAGGCTAAAAACGGTTCAAAATAATGACCAGGCAGGGCCGTGATGTCACGCTATAAAAGTTTTCAGTCGATTGGGCTCGTGAAATATTATACTCTTTGCATGTGTGTATGGTACGTGTTTCGCAGAGCCGGACACGTTTTTTGTGTTCGAAGGCTACCTTGGAGTATTCGGAGGAGGAATCCGCCTTGCAATGCCGAAGACAATCTGCGCACCGGATACATCGTCATTGAAGCCTGGTTCTGGGGCTACTGAGGGAGTCCTAGATTAAGGGGTTCTCGGGCGTCCGAACTATGTAACATGGGTCGGACTAATGGGCTACGAAGATACAAGACAGAAGACTTCTTCCCGTGTCCGGATGGGACTCTCCTTTGCGTGGATGGCAAGCTTGGCGTTCGGATATGTAGATTCCTTCCTTTGTAAACCAACTCTGTACAACCCTAGGCCCCTGGGGTGTCTATATAAACCGGAGGGGTTAGTCCGTAGAGGCAATCATAATCATACAGGCTAGACATCTACGGTTTAGCCATTACGATCTCGTGGTAGATCAACTCGTGTAATCCTCATATTCATCAAGATCAATCAAGAAGGAAGTAGGGTATTACCTCCATCAAGAGGGCCCTAACCTGGGTAAACATCGTGTCCCCTGTCTCATGTTACCATCGACCTTAGATGCATAGTTCGGGACCCCCTACCCGAGATCCGCCGGTTTTGACACCGACAGTTGTGCCCACCTCGGTGCCCTCCTGCACCCCCTCTTTGCTCTATAAATACCCACAATATTTCAGAAACCCTAGGGGAGTCGATGAAAATCAATTCCAGCCGCCGCAAGTTCCAAAACCACGAGATCCAATCTAGACACCATCGCGAAGGGGTTCATCATCCTCATTGATGCCTCTCCGATGATGCGTGAGTAGTTCATTGTAGACCTACGGGTCCGTAGTTAGTAGCTAGATGGCTTCCTCTCTCTCTTTTGATTCTCAGTACAATGGTCTCTTAGAGATCTATTTGATGTAACTCTTTTGCGGTGTGTTTGTTGGGATCCGATGAACTTTGAGTTTATGATCAGATCTATGTTTTTATCCATGAAAGTTATGTGAGTCTTTTGATATCTTATATGCATGATTACTTATAGCCTCGTATTTCTTCTTTGAATCTTTGGTTTGGTTAGGACAACTAGATCGATTTTTCTTGCCATGGGGAGAGGTGCTTTGTGATGGGTTCGATCTTACGGTGCTTGATCCCAGTGACAGAAGGGGAACCGACACATATGTATCATTGCTATTAGGGATAACAAGATGGGGACTATTTCTACAGAAATAGATCTTGTCTACATCATGTCATCATTCTCATTGCATTACTTCATTTCTACAAGAACTTAATACACTAGATGCATGCTGGATAGCGGTCGATGTGTGGAGTAATAGTAGTAGATGCAGGCAGGAGTCGGTCTACTAATCTTGGTCGTGATGCCTATATAATGATTATTGCCTGGATATCATCATGATTATTTGAAGTTCTATCAATTGCCCAACAGTAATTTATTTACCCGATGTATGACATTTTTCTCGAGAGAAGCCACTAGTAAAATCTACGGCCCCCGGGTCTCTTCTTTCTTATATTTGCCTTCACGATCTATTTTTATTTGCTTTTATTTTTCAGATCTATTAATCTTAAAATACAAAAATACCTTGCTGCAATTTATTACTATTGTAGCGACCCGACCCGAAATCGGTCAAGTCTCTGTGTAGATGTACCATCCCAAGATCATGCTGGCACACACAGTACATTGATGAAAAGATTCAAAGTTCAATCACACCTGAATTTATTACATGATTCTCATATCGAGTCTTTATTACATCATAATAAATTCGGCCAAAGGCCAACTCATGAGAAATAAACTAAATAAAGCTGTGGAAGCATAGACGATAAGCGAGTCCATCCGACTCCATAGGGAAATCACCGAGCGTAGATCGTAGCCTCACTCCTGGTCAGAAAACTCCTCTGCAACATGAGACATTGCAGCCGTGTGGGTCAGCATTTTGAATATGTCGGCAAGTCATAGAGAGAACAACAATAATAATGCTAACACTATATGCAATTTGGCCGTGGGGCTCTAAGTATTATGTTTTTGCAAAAAAGCCAAATTTTCCCTATAACAAAGGACTTGCTTGCAATTACTACAAAATATTGGTTGTTAATGAGATGGTTCCTCCAACCAGTGTCTCATACTTTCCTCCGGGCCACTGCCGGTGCCCATCCAATCACCGTTCTTCTACATCTTGTAGCACCGTCC
This sequence comes from Aegilops umbellulata, assembly GCA_032464435.1. Classification (NCBI taxonomy): domain Eukaryota; kingdom Viridiplantae; phylum Streptophyta; class Magnoliopsida; order Poales; family Poaceae; genus Aegilops; species Aegilops umbellulata. Next base: position 185,901,921 of record CP136056.1, read on the forward strand.
GGCCAGAGTCACTCCTAGGGTCGACCAAGCCAGAGCCCATAAAGGCTTGTAGTTGCACAGGTAAGCTTCCGGTCAAGGTGTATCCATCTGTCTCTTCGTGGCCGGGTGAAGCTTTCCGCAATATGTCATGGCGCTTCTCCATGCATCCAGGCCATCCGTTGGTTGCTCCAGGGTGCCCGTCAACCGTCCTCCACCTAGTAGTGAATTTGAAGTCCATCTTGATCTTGAAGTCATGGGGTTGTCATCATCTTGACTCTCACATATCCCTTAAGAATCACTCAACCAACCCCGTCTACGAGCATAGCAAAATAAAGTACATCGTCCTGGGCAATAGTAACAAGGGGAGTTGGGTTCAACCTACCACATGATACTACTCAAGAAAACAACTTAAAATTCTCCTACTTCATGCATGGTGGGGAGGAATAATTCTAATGCAACAAATCATAGGTATTGTAAAAACACGATCAAATGACTTGCCTGGCTGACGGTCTCCGAAAGCTAGTGACTCGTAATAGCAGGCCTCGCACTCCGGGAATTCTATTCGAAGCAAACAATAACCACATAAGAATACAACTATATTAACATAACAGCAAGCTAACGTAAATCACACATAAGCAATCAAACCAAAACCGAAGAAAACTCGAAGAACTCAGAACAAGGTTTTCATAACTTCAAGCAAACAACTAGGAAATAGTTGTATCCTACTAAAACTTTTCTTAACAGAACCAAAACGAGGGTTTTGCTAACTAACAGAAAGGAAAACATCATATAAACTAGGTGCAAAAAGAATCACATCAAAAGCTATTATAGAACTCCTATTAAGCCGAAAACAAGACTAGCAAGAAAATAAAACAAAACTTTTTATTTTGCTGTAAATAAAAGTTCACCCTCTGTAACTACAGAGACTAATATAAAATAAATTATAACATATGTGGAAACAAATTTTTAAGTAATTAGAACAATAGAAAATAACAGGAAGGTGAAATAAACTAAAACAGTGTTGTTTTTGAGTAAAACTAATTTTAATAAAATCTATAAATACCCAAATTAATCCTACTGCTAGGCAAGGTCAAAACGAAGCAGTGGCAAAAAGAAACACCTAAAAATATTAAATCTAGCTCAATTTATAGTAGAAATACTAATCTGACTAAAACTAATATAAAACAATTTTTAGAAACTAGAACATGACTGAAACAAACTTCTACAGAAACTATAGGAAATTTGCAAACTAGAGCAAAAATGATCAACTAAAAATATTAAATAACCTAAGAGAAAAAGATTTTACAAGATTGGAACTTTCTTTTTTTTAAACAGAACAGAAAAAACAAAAAAACTAACGAGCGCTACTGGGCCGAAAGATGTGTGAACTGAAACTAAACAGTGCTCGGGCGGTATATAAACTAACACGCGTACATGCGCTTAATAACAGAAAACCTACCGGTTCGATTAAACAAACTAAACCAAAATAAATCGAACACTAACCGATCTACTAAAGAAAAACCGTACCCCTTCACTAGTTCTCATCTAACGCGTTGATGGGAGATCGAACGGCGGAGAGGAGCTCGGGCTTACAGCGAACGGCGGCGACGAACAGAGACGACGGCGGCGGCTCGGGCGTCGGTGGCGGCGGTGCTCCGGTGGTCCGGGCCGACGACAGAGGGGTCGGGGCGATGCGGCGGATTGATACGAGGTCGAGGGTGACGGCTGCTGCGGTCGGGGACGACGGAGACGGCCGGGGCGACGACGATAGCTCCCTGGTGAGCTGCAGCTCCAGCGAGCGGCGGTCGAGTTCGGGGGCGACGGCTTTGGGGTTCCTGAGCAACGAGAGGATGTCAAAGAGGTGCGAAATGAAGAGGGGGTTCGGATGAAGGTGCTTAGAGGTAAGGGAAATCCTCACCGGGGTCGGTAGCGGCGGCGAACCGAGGCGGCGGCAGCGGCGAGATGCGTTTGGAGATGGCGGTGGCTGTGGTGAAGCTTGAGCTAGGGTTTTAGGGGGGATCGAGAGAGGAGGCCGAGGGGTTTATATAGGGCAGGTTTCTTGCAGGAGGAGAAGGCTTGGGGTTGGGTTCTGGGAGAACGCGGACGTCGAGAGCGTCGGGCGCGAGCGAGATCCTGGCGCGGGAGGATCGGGAGGTTGGGGATGGTGCGGGCCCCGCGGGTCAGTGAGAGGGGAAGAGGTGATTTCGGTCGGTCGACCGAAACGGAGAGGGACTCGGGTGCGGGCGCTGCGCTGGACTGGCGGCTAAGTGCTGGTTGGGCCGCGGCCTTGTGATACGTCTCCGTCGTATCTATAATTTTTTATTGTTCCATGCCAATATTATACAACTTTCATATACTTTTGGCAACTTTTTATACTATTTTTGGGACTAACATATTGATCCAGTGCCTAGTGTCAGTTCCTGTTTGTTGCATATTTTTTGTTTCGCAGAAAATCCATATCAAACGGAGTCCAAACGGGATAAAAACTGACAGAGATTTTTTTGGAATATATGTGATTTTTTGGGAAGAAGAATCAACGTAATACGATGCCCGAGGGGGCCATGAGGGAGGGGGCGCGCCCAGGCGGTCAGGGCGCCCTGGGCCCTCGTGGCCACCCCGTAAGGCTGTTGGAGCCCTTCTATCGCCGCAGGAAAGCTCATATCCAGATAGAGATCGTGTCAAAAATTCAGCCCAATCGGAGTTACGGATCTCCGGTTATAAAAGAAACGATGAAAGGGCAGAATCTAGAGCGCAGAAACAGAGAGAGACAGAGAGACAGGTCCAATCTCGGAGGGGCTCTCGCCCCTCCCACGCCATGGAGACCATGGACCAGAGGGGAAACCCTTCTCCCATCTAGGGAGAAGGTCAAGGAAGAAGAAAAAGGAGGGGGGCTCTCTCCCCCTCGCTTCCGGTGGCACCGGAGTGCCGCCGGGGCCATCATCATCACCGCAATCTACACCGACAACTTTACCGCCGTCATCACCAACTCTTCCCCCCTCTATGCAGCGGTGTAACCCCTCTTTTACCCGCTGTAATCTCTACTTAAACATGGTGCTCAACGCTATATATTATTTCCCAATGATGTATGGCTATCCTATGATGTTTGAGTAGATCTGTTTTGTCCTATTGGTTAATTGATGATCGTGATTGGTTTGAGTTGCATGTTTTATTATTGGTGATGTCCTATGGCGCTCTCCGTGTCGCGCAAGCATGAGGGATCCCCGCTTTAGGGTTTGCAATATGTTCATGATTTGCTTATGGTGGGTGGTGTGAGTGACAGAAGCACAGACCCGAGTAAGTAGGTTGTTTGTGTATGGGATAAAGAGGACTTGATATGTTAATGCTATGGTTGGGTTTTACCTTAATGATCTTTAGTAGTTGCGGATGCTTGCTAGAGTTCCAATCATAAGTGCATATGATCGAAGAAGAGAAACTATGTTAGCTTCTGCCTCTCCCTCAAATAAAATTGCAATAATGATTACCGGTCTAGTTATCGATTGCCTAGGGACAAATAACTTTATTGTGTGATAACAAGCTCTCTACTAAAACTAACTTAGTTGTGTCTTTATCTAAACATCCCCTAGCTTTTATTTACTTGCTCTTTATTATCTTGCAAACCTATCCAACAACACCTTCGAAGTACTTCTAGTTTCATACTTGTTCTAGGTAAAGCGAAGGTTAAGCGTGCGTAGAGTTGTACCGGTGGTCGATAGAACTTGAGGGAATATTTGTTCTACCTTTAGCTCCTCGTTGGGTTCGACACTCTTACTTATCGAAAGAGGCTACAATTGATCCCCTATACTTGTGGGTTATCAATACCTTTTTCTGGCGCTGTTGCCGGGGAGTTATAGCGTGGATTGAATATTCTCGTGTGTGCTTGTTTGCTTTACATTCGGACACACCATTACGTTGTGGTGTTCCGGGTGGCGTGGGTTGTGAAACTATTCCACATTGTTTTAAATGAAGGCCAAACTCGTAACTCAACTATTCGCCTCCACGATCAGATAGTAGAAACTTTATTTTCTTGTTACTTCACTCTGAAATTCTTTGAACTTTTCAAATGTTTTAGACTTGTGTTTCATTAAGTAGATATACCCATATCTGCTCAAATCATCTATGAAGGTAAGAAAATAACGATACCCGCGACGTGCCTCAACACTCATCGGACCACATACATTGGTATGTATTATTTGCAATAAGTCATTGGCTCGCTCCATTGTTCCATAGAACGGAGTTTTAGTCATCTTGCCCATGAAGCATGGTTCACAAGTATCAGATGATTCATAATCAAGTGATTCCAAAAGCCCATCTGCATGGAGTTTCTTCATGCGCTTTACACCAATATGACCTAAACGGTAATGCCACAAATATGTTGCACTATCATTATCAACTTTGCATCTTTTGGCATCAATACTATGAATATGTGTATCACCACAATCGAGATTCAACAAAAATAGACCACTCTTCAAGGGTGCATGACCATAAAATATATTAGTCATGTAAATAGAACAACCATTATTCTCTGATTTAAATGAATAACCGTCTCGCACTAAACAAGATCAAGATATAATGTTCATGCTCAACGCTGGCACCAAATAAAAGTTATTCAGGTCTAAAACTTATCCCGAAGGTAGATGTAGAGGTAGCGTGCCGACGGTGATCACATCGACCTTGTAACCATTCCCGACGCGCATCGTCACCTCGTCCTTAGCCAATCTTCGTTTAATCCGTAGCTCCTGTTTCGAGTTACAAATATGAGCAACCGAACCGGTATCAAATATACAGGCGCTACTACGAGCATTAGTAAGGTACACATCAATAACATGCATATCAAATATACCTTTGTTCACTTTGCCATCCTTCCTATCTGCCAAATGCTTGGGGTAGTTTTGCTTCTAGTGACCAGTCCGTTTGTAGTAGAAGCACTCAGTTTCAGGCTTGGGTCCAGCTTTGGGCTTCTTCCCGGGAATGGCAACTTTCTAGCCATTCTTCTTGAAGTTCCCCTTCTTTCCCTTGCCCTTTTTCTTGAAACTAGTGGTCTTGTTAACCATCAACACTTGATGCTCCCTCTTGATTTCTACCTCCGCAGCTTTGAGCATTAGGAAGAGCTCGAGATTTGTCTTTTCCATCCCTTCCATATTATAGTTCATCACGAAGCCTTTGTAGCTCGGTGGCAGTGATTGAAGAACTTTGTCAATAACACTATCATCTGGAAGACTAACTCCCAGCTGAGTCAAGTGATTATGATACCAAGACATTTTGAGTATGTGTTCACTGACAAAATTGTTCTCCTCCATCTTGTAGCTATAGAACTTGTTGGAGACTTCATATCTCTCAACTCGGGCATTTGCTTGAAATATTAAATTCAACTCCTGGAACATCTCATATGGTCCATGACGATCAAAACGTCTTTGAAGTCCCGATTCTAAGCCATAAAGCATGGCACACTACACTATCGAGTAGTCATCAGATCGAGCTTGCCAGATGTTCATAACATCAGCATCGGCTCCTGCAGCAGGCCTTTCACCTAGCGGTGCATCAAGGACATAATTCTTCTGTGTAGCAATGAGGATAATCCTCAAGTTACGGACCCAGTCCGTGTAGTTGCTACCATCATCTTTCAACTTAGCTTTCTCTAGGAACGCATTAAAATTCAAGGGAATGGTAGCACGGACCATTGATCTACAACATAGATATGCAAAAACTATTAGAACTAAGTTCATAATAAATTAAGTTCAATTAATCAAATCAGTTAAGAACTCCCACTTAGATAGACATCGCTCAAGTCATCTAAATGATATGGGATCTGAATCAACTAAACCATGTCCGATCATCACGTGAGATGGAGTAGCCATCAATGGTGAACATCTCTATGTTGATCATACCTACTATATGATTCATGTTCAACCTTTCGGTCTCCTGTGTTCCGAGGCCATGTCTGTACATGTCAGGCTCGTCAAGTTTAACCCGAGTATTCCGCATGTGCAAAACTTGCTTGCACCCGTTGTATGTGAACGTAGAGTCTATCACACCCGATCATCACGTGGTTTCTCAACACGACGAACTGTAGCAACAGTGCATACTCAGGGAGAACACCTTTACCTTGAAATTTAGTTAAGGGATCATCTTATAATGCTACAGCCGTACTAAGAAAAATAAGATGCATAAAAGATAAACATCACATGCAATCAAAATATGTGACATGATATGGCCATCATCATCTTGTGCTTTTGATCTCCATCTCCAAGGCATCGTCATGATCTCCATCATCACCGGCTCGACACCTTGATCTCCATCGTTGCGTCGTGGTCGTCTCGCCAACTATTGCTTCTACAACTATCGCTAACTCATAGGATAAAGTAAAGCAATTACATGGCGTTTACATTTCATAAAATAAATAGACAACCATAAGGCTCCTGCCGGTTGCCGATAAATTTTACAAAATATGGTCATCTCATAGAATAATGTATATCACATCATGTCTTGACCATATCACATCACAACATGCCCTGCAAAAACAAGTTAGACATCCTCTACTTTGTTGTTGCAAGTTTTACGTGGCTGTTACGGGCTTCTAGCAAGAACCGTTCTTACCTACGCATCAAACCACAACGGTATTTCCTCAAGTTTGTTGTTTTAACCTTCTTCAAGGACCTGCCGTAGTCAAATTTGATTCAACTAAAGTAGGAGAAACAGATACCCGCCAGACACCTTTATGCAAAAATAGTTGCATGTCTCTTGGTGGAACCGGTCTCATGTGCGTGGACATGTAAGGTTGGTCAGGGCCGCTTCATCCCACAATACCGCCGAATCAAAATAAGACGTTGGTGGTAAGCAGTATGACTATCACCGCCCACAACTCTTTGTGTTCTACTCGTGCATATCATCTACGCATAGACCTGGCTCTGATACCACTGATGGGAATAGTTGCATGGAAAAATATATGTTATGCACACGCAATGATCTATCCATGGAGATGCATAGCAACGAAGGGGAGAGTGTGTCTACGTACCCTCGTAGACTGTAAGAGGAAGCGTTTCACAACGTGGTTGGTGTAGTCGAACTTTCTTCGCGCTCCACCGATCGAGTACCAAACGTACGGCACCTCCGAGTTCTGCACACGTTCATCTCGGTGACGTCCCTCGTCTTCTTGATCCAGCAAGGTGTCGAGGTAGTAGATGAGTTCTGTCAGCACAACAGTGTGGTGACGGTGATGGTGTACTGATTCTCGTAGGGCTTCGCCTAAGCACCGCGAAAATATGACCGGGGGTGTAAACTGTGGAGGGGGGTGCCGCACACGGCTAACAATTTATGTTGTGTGTTCTAGGCGCCCCCTCCCACATATATATAGGTGGAGGGGAGGAGAGGCAGCTAGGGGCGCCCCAAGTAGGATCCGAATCCTACTTGGGGTTTCCCCAAGTGGCGCCCCCTTTCCTTTTTCCACCAGAGAAGAAAGGAAGGGGGAGAAGAGAAGGAAGAGGGGCGAACCCCCTTTTCTCCTTCTCCTATTCGGCCACCTGCCATAGGGGGCGCGCCGCACCTTCTGGTCTGGTGTGCTCCCCTATCATGGCCCATATATTCCCCCCGGGGGTTCAGGTAACCCCCTCCCCCCCGGTACTCCGATAAATACCTGATACATTCTGAAACACTTCCGGTGTTTGAATACTATTGTCCTATATATCAATCTTTACCTCTCAACCATTTCGAGACTCCTCGTCATGTCCGTGATCTCATCCGGACTCCAAACAACATTCGGTTACCAAATCACATAACTCATATAATACAATATCGGCATCGAACATTAAGCGTGCGGACCCTACGGGTTCGAGAACTATGTAGACATGACCGAGACACCTCTCCAGTCAATAACTAATAGTGGAACCTGGATGATCATATTGGCTCCTACATATTCTACGAAGATCTTTGTGGGTCGAAGCGTTATGACAACATATGTTATTCCCTTTGTCCATTGGTATGTTACTTGCCCGAGATTCGATCGTCAGTATCTTCATGCCTAGTTCAATCTCGTTATTGGCAAGTATCTTTACTTGTTCTATAATACATCATTCTGCAACTAACTCATTAGTCACTTTTCTTGCAAGGCTTCTTATGATGTGCATTACCGAGAGGGCCCAGAGATACCTCTTCGATATTCGGAGTGAAAAATCGTAATCTCGATCTATGCCAACCCAACAAACACCTTTGGAGATACCTGTAGAGGATCTTTATTATCACCCAGTTACGTTGTGAAATTTGATAGCACACAAGGTATTCCTTCGGTATCCCAGAGTTGCATAGTCTCATAGTGGAAAGAATACGTATTTGACATGAAGAAAGCAATAGCAATAAAACTGAACGATCAATATGCTAAGCTAACGGATGGGTCTTGTACATCATATCATTCTCCTAATCATGTGATCCCGTTATCAAATGACAACTCATGTCCATGGTTAGGAAACCTTAACCATCTTTTATCAATGAGCTAGTCAAATAGAGGCTCACTAGGGACACAATGTTTGTCTATGTATTCACACATGTATTTAGGTTTTCGATCATTACAATTCTAGCATGAATAATAAACATTTGTCATGAATAAGTAAATATAAAATAACAACTTTATTATTGCCTCTAGGGCATATTTTCTTCAACTTACTCATCTACTATCAGCTATGTGATAAATTATGCATGCTTCCAAAAGCTTCAATATTTCTGTTCTTACCACATCCTTCATCTTAGGATCCAATCGTCGTTGCTGATCAACAACTGGCTTAGCATATGGCCCCATATTAATCTTGTGCTAATGTAGAGTGGGACTAATGCCCTTAAGATCATCAAGAGTATATCCAATAGCGGCACGGTGCTTCTTCACAATTTTTAGTAATCTCTTTTCTTCATGCTCTAAATGGTTAGCACTAATAATAATAGGATATGTCTTCTTTTCATCAAGATAAGCATATTTCATTGTATCAGGCAATTGTTTCAACTCAAACACAGGATCACCTTTTAGTGGAGGAGGACCTCCAAGAGTTTCAACATGCAAATTGTGTCTAAGAATAGGTGGTTTATCAAAGAAAATCTTACCTATTTCATTTCTTTCGTTCATATGCATATCATTTTCGTGGTCTAGCAAATATTTTTCTAATGGATCAGTAGGAGGTACGACAATAGAAGCAAGAATAATAATTTCATCCTTACTAGGCAATTCTTTATCATGAGGTTGTCTATAGATTTTAGAGAAATCAAACTCATGAGATACATCACCAAAGTTAAACACTGACAGTTTCTTTATTGTAATCAATCTTAGCATTAACTATATTCAAGAAAGGTCTACCAAATATAATGGGGAAAATCGTCTTCTGGAGAACGTAGAACTAGAAAATCAATAGGGTATTTGATCTTTCCACGAAAGACTTCAACATCTCTAACAATCCCAAGCAGTGAAATAGTATCTCTATTCACAAGTTTAATTGTAACATCAATGTCTTCTATCTCAACACGTGCAATATCATTCATGATCTCTTGATATACAGTAAACGGAATAGCACTCACACTAGCGCCCAAGTCAAATAAACCATGATAACAATGGTCTCCTATTTTAACTAAGACAATAGGATTAGTATCAGGCTTAGCAATTCTAGTTGCTTCATTACAGAAGTGAATAACATGCCCATCAATATCAACCAAGAGATCTTTAACCATAACAACATTAGGTTCAACTTTAATTTGTTCAAAGGGTCTAGGTGCTCTAATATTACTTTTGTTAACTGTTGGGGATATCAGCCCGCGGTGTGACCCGTCCAGGAGGGGTCGGGTTACACTGTTGGCAACTCATAAGTGAAAGCCTAAGAACGCCCAAGATTTAAGAGCCTGGAGTCGGCTTACAAGATGGGCCTATTAAAGGCCCAAGACTCGAAGATGGTGTCATAACCCAGAGGTATGAGCCGCCCGCTGGTGACTTGCCTGGCAAGGCAAGGCGACTTAGAACCTTGGTCGGTCATGTTGAATGATCCGACTTGGACTCTTGTAAGCCCAGGGCCTCGACCTGTATATATAAAGGCCAGACCCTACGGCAGGTAAATTTAAGTCATGATCAATCGAGGTCTAGGTTAAGATATTCCGCTCCCTTGTAATCGACACTCAGTCAATATAACACAAAGCATGAAGTTTTACCTCGTTAGTGAGGGGTCAAACCTGGGTAAACTCGTGTCTCTCGTCCCGCTCAACCCCTCTAAGCTAACCTACGCTGCGATGGCTCCACACCTAAGTACTTTCACAAGGGCATCTGTCGTGCCAAAACCACGACAGTTGGCACCCACCATGGGGCCAGCGCATGGTGGTTTCAAGTTCTTAAAGTAATCTTTCCCAAGGATCGAGGGGTACGTCGTTGGCAAGATGACCAAGAGTCACCATGACAAGCTCTACATCGACGACGTTGGCTGGGGCCCCTAGGCCGACTCAATCGAGTACAGATACCGGGTCCCCTTCGGCGGAATTCATGTCTTCATCGGCAAGATCGGCGAATCTGAGCCTTAGCCGGACACCTCCACCGACCTCTTTGATCGGCTCGGCGCATGCAACCCACCTGGATTCAACCCGGCCAGAAGCGTGCCATTGTCGGTTTTACGCCATGCTTGGAGCTTGTAGAAAACTCTGCATCTGGTGGAGAGACTCTCGTTTACTCAGATGATGAGTCCTCAACCAGAGAGACGGAGTCAATCTATTAGCTCCAACACACGAGCTTGGGGGCTATTTCGATGGCAACAGTATTCTGGACCCCTATGAGCCGCCGTGCAGGGCTACTATATTTATGGCTGGCACACAGCTGGCTCTAAATTCATCAACGACTGCGGCCATGACGTGTGGGTCAACTGCTGTTGCGGCGGTTGGGGCTGGCAGCTCAGAAGTATTGGCGGTTCAAGTCTTGAGATCTCTTGGGCACTTAGACAACATTGTTAGCGACTAAAGTGACTGCGGCGAATCAAGCAGAGCGCAATGCGGAGATTGTAAAGATTCGGGCGGAGATCACTAAGGCTGAGGAGGATGTCAATGCAAAGAATACCAGGATGGCAATGGAATGGGCTTAGATTGCTGCTGAGTCGGAGCGTGTAAGGGTACAAGCTTGGCGATTAAGCCTGGATCAGGACGCCTCTAATGCGGTTCTTCGTAGAAGGCACCAGACTCGCTGCCTTTGCCGTATGAGCCCATGAATCTGTTCAACACACCGGGGGCAGGGACAAGCACTCCTGATGCAAGGGTGAATCCTCAGTTGAACCCAGAAGTGCCTGGAAGCCGGGCGGCGACTCAGCCTCGTCTTCCTGAGACAGCACGGAGGGAGGGGCGGGTACCTAACCCCCCCCCCCCCAAACAAACACTGCCTGAACGCTTCTTGACACCGCTGCCTCGGCATTTTTCTAACCCGGTGGATAACATGTTAGCAGCGGCAACGCGGCTGGCGGCTATTCCCATCGAGGGGAGTCACCGATTGCGGTAGTGACCCGGAACACTATGGAACTGCTTCAAACGGCTGTTGCGCAGCAGGCGGCTTACTCATAGAGTCATGATCGTGTTCACTCCACCCCGCGCCCAAGTTGAAGTTACAGCAAGCGTATTGAGTCGCCGGCAGTTTCCAGCAGCGAACGGTGTCGTAACCCGCCCCGTGATGATAACCCGCCCCATGATGATAATCTACTGATCAATGCTCAGGCGGTTGTGAATCAAGCTCGAGCTCGTCGTGAGGCGGAAGCAGTGGCTCAACAGGGGGCTTATCAGCAGCCTCCGATGACCCCTTCAACCTTAGTAGGGGCTGGGATGATTTCCAGGACAACTAGAGTGTTGTGTTTAGTACCGGCTTTGCACAATGAGCGTCTGCCCAAAGATTTCAAGGGCCCTCGTAAGGTGCCTAATTACATAGCTGATCTCCCTCCTGAAGGTTTTATTGAGAGTTATAAATTGGCCATGGAGATGTTGGAAGTTAATGATGTTGTCTATGCTAAGTATTTTACTATGATGTCGGATGAACCAGCTCGTACATGGTTAAAAAGCTTGCCTGCTAATTCCATCAACTCATGGGCAGAATTGAAGGCGCATTTCGTTCAAAACTTTCAAGGAACATGCAAGCAGCCTCTGATGATTATCGATCTAGATAACTGCGTGCAGCGTGAGGATGAGTCAGCCCACCATTGGGTCCGGCGGGTCTCGGCTATTATTCACTCATCGGATAGCATTGCGGCGGGTCAAGCGGTTCTGGTCTTAGAAAAGAACTGCCACTTTACCCCCCTTAAGCAGAAGCTTGGGCGGCTTAAGCGGTATTGTAATGATATGGGTAATCTCATGGCGGCTCTCATTAAGTATGCATATTCTGATAACACTAAAGACCCTGGTTCTGATGATGAGAACTCCAACAAGGGCAAGAAGAGTGGAAATGGTAAGGGGCAGCAGCAGAATATGGCAGGGAATAATGGCAACAACCAGGGAAATGGTGGTAAGCGCAGACACCCCAATGGCGGGTCAGATCTAGTAGCTAACACCAATGCCAGGTATAAGAACCAGCATCGCAATGCTAATGGCAAGCCATCGTTTGGTGGCACAAAGCCTTTTAATCTTGAGGCATCGCTTAATGACCCGTGCCCAAAGCATAGTCTTCCTAACAAGCCATTTACTCATGCCTGGAAGGATTGTTTGGTTATGAGAGAGTTTAGGAATTACAGCCTCAATCAGAATCATGGCAATAATAATGGGCCATCCGACGGGTCATGATCCGGCTCTCAGGGGTCTGGCCTTGGCGGCGGCGGCTCAAGTTCTGGTTATCAAGGTCAAGGTAATCAGGGTGGTTATAACCAATAGTGGTCATGGTAACCAGCAGCAAGGTAATCAGTCAGGTTATCAAAGTAATCCGATGGTTAGAACATCCGATCACATGGAGTCGAGAGGATCACCCGCCTTGATTTGAGAATTCGGGTCATCTGACCTTGTGTAATGCCCCGAGACCGACGCTCCAGACGCCTTCCATGTTTTGCGTTACCGCCGTTTGTTTTATTTGTTTGTTTCATCTCATCTCATAGCATCATGCGCATTGCATTTGCATGTTTTTATAAAACTTGCATCCGTTCGTAGTTGCCGCGTTCCCCCGTGCCTTCGTTGGTCGTTCCGAGGCCAACCGTGTTTTCGGTTCCCTCTTATCAAACCACCTAACCTCTCTCGTCAGCCCGCGGCCCCCTCACGTGAGCGTCCGAAACTCTCCTGAACCCGACTCGGGTTGTCGTTACCGTTGGATCCGGATCATCCCCTAACATCTATAAAACATCACCGTTTTCTTATTTGGGATCCCTACCTCTTTATTTCTTGATCGTCCGATTACGATCGGAGGGACGAGAGAACCCCTACCCAAAATCAACCTACTACATAAACAGCCTAACCCTAGTCCAATCCATCCATCCGTCTTCGCCGCCAGCCGACCAACTCCCTCCTTCCTCGGGATCCTGCCAGATCCCCTTCGCTCCAACCAGCGCAGCCAAGTCTCCACCTTCTCCAAACCCCACGCCATCGCCACTCTCTTCCTCCGTTGATTTCAGCGCCCCGAGTGCCTCGTTCCCTCCTCTCGTGCCTCGATCCAGGATGGATCGGAAGCAGCACCGGCCTGCGCCAGCCTCCGGAGCACCAGCCGCCGCCGGCGACCGCGGCAACCCCGTTGGACCCAGGTCGCGTCGCCCCTGTCCCTTCCCTTTCTCCCGCCTTATTCTCTCTCTCTAACCCTCCTCTCTCCCCGTCCTGGCAGTAGCAGCCAGGGACGTCGTGTCTCCAAGCAGCAACAGCAGTCCCGAGCCCTGCTGCATCCCCTCGACCGAAACTCGCCGGCGACCCGCAGGTGACCAGCGCCACCTCATCTCCTCCCGCGCCTCTCCTCCCATGTTGTTCCCTCTCTCCCGCTGCTCCTCTCTCCCCTCATGTATTTCTCTGCAGGAGCCCCGCCAGGGATCTCCAAGTCCGTGGCCGTCGGTTTGCCTCCGCCCCACGCCCGCAGAACCTCACCGCCGGTCAGATCGGCCCCTCCTTCGCGCCTGGTTCCATGCCCTCCGTCCTTCGCCGCCGCGCCGGAGACCCCCGATGCCGCTGCTCTGCTTCTGCTCCCTGTCGAGCAGAGGACCGCACCCTGCTTCCCCTGCATCGATTGCGTTGACCGCGCCTCCAGTGCCCTCCAAGGCCCAGCGCGCCCCTCCTGCAGCCTCCCCTCCAATCGGGCCAAGGCCCATGGTGAGGCCACCACCAGCGCCCCTTTTTTTCTCTGTTCTGTTGGACCTCTGCTTAGATTCGGCCCATATAGTTTTTTTCCCTCTGGACGAATTTAGCTATTTATCCTAGGATATACAGTTTTGCAGGAAAACCCTCATATTCATGCATTGAATAACTCCACAACCGTGCATCGGATTAAAATGAACTATATATGAAAATTGCTTAGAATTCTATCTAGTTTCATAATATGCCACTTTCACCCATGTTTGAAATTTTTAAATTTCTGTTTGCATTAATTTGCTTAAATGCCATGCTAAAATGATTTATTTCATAACTAAATAACCGTATCTCCGATTTTAACAAACTTTATATGTAAATGGGGTAGAAAAATGCATAGATTAACTTGGTGAACTTTATTTTGCTGTTTAACAACATTAAAATGATGTTTATGGCAGAACAGTACCAAATTCAAAATATGCATATGAGGATTTTCCGGAATTGTTGTTTCTTATTTCCGGCCTCATTTGAACTTGTCTAAATAGTTAGTTTTATATGCTTCACCCCTTGCCATGTTTAATAACATTTAATATTGTTGAGTACATAAACGGGAGAGAACTAAATAATTGATGTGGTGTTTTGTCAATATGCAACCCATTGCATATTGAGCTCCACTTAATTTGTAGTATTGTTTGTGCACATTGCCATGCCATGCATATTTAAACCGGACATGCATCATACTTGTTTGTGCATCATGTCGTGTGTATGTGGTGGTTGCTTACTATGTTGTTTGCTTCTTTCCGGGTTGCCTCTCTCGTTAGCTTCGGTTTCGTTCCGGAGTTGTGAGGATTCGTTCGAGTTCGTCCGTTTGTCTTCTTCATGGACTCATTCTTCTTCCTTGCGGGATCTCAGGCAAGATGACCATACCCTCGAAATCACTTCTATCTTTGCTTGCTAGTTGCTCGCTCTTTTGCTATGCCTATGCTGCGATACCTACCACTTGCTTATCATGCCTCCCATATTGTTAAACCAAGCCTCTAACCCACCTTGTCCTAGCAAACCGTTGTTTGGCTATGTTACCACTTTGCTCATCCCCTCTTATAGCGTTGTTAGTTGCAGGTGAAGATGAACTTTGTTCCTTGTTGGAACATGGAGATGTTGCTCCTTGTTGGAACATGTTTACTTGTTGGGATATCACAATACCTTTTATATTATTAACGCATCTATATACTTGGTAAAGGGTGGAAGGCTCGGCCTTATGCCTGGTGTTTTTTTCCACTCTTGCGGCCCTAGTTTCTGTCATATCGGTATTATGTTCCCGGATTTTGCGTCCCTAACGCGGTCGGGTGATTTATGGGACCCCCCTAACAGTTCGCTTTGAATAAAGCTTTTCCAGCAAGGCCCAACCTTGGTTTTACCATTTGCCTCACCACCACCTACTTTTCCCTTGGGAGTCGCTCTCTCGAGGGTCATCTTTATTTAGCCCCCCGGGCCAATGCTTGTCTAAGTGTTGGTGAGATAACCCTGATAGCCCAGTACTGAGGCGAGTGCGGGAGTATTGCCATAACTCATATAACGGATGCTTTTCGAAGGTTGAGGTAAACGATTTCCGAAGGTTTCTTGGTTATGTGTTCAAGGATGGATACAGCTGGATCTAGGTATTGTTAGTTTGGGTGATATATTTTGTGTCCCCTGTATCCCCAACACCTGATTGCATAACCAGAAAGTTTCGGGAGTTTATAGATGGGAATTCAAGTATCTCGTAGGATATCTTTCCAACAGACACATGATACGATATGGGATCGATCATATGTTTGTTTCCGGCTTATTCTGCAAGCCAAATCCTTTGTTTTTTGTTTTGGTTTGTGGTATTCGAGTTGCTTCAATGCCAAGTGTTGATTCCATACCTTTTTCCAAGTGGTGTTCTCATGCTTCTATGTGGATGGTAATCCTTCTTGTTCATCAAGGTTGTCTTTTCAATCCTTTCCAACTGGTGTGCTTCTCTCCAAGTAAATCCGATCATTTTCAACATCCGCAAGATCAACTCTAAGTATTCTCAACAGTGTTCGTTTCATTCATCCCAAATTGTCTTTGTTTTCCCGCCCTCCCACCCTTTTTTTCGTCAAGGACTCAGATTTCTTAATCAAGTATCCTTTTTATTGATGAGAAGTCTCTCCATTTTTTTCTTCCAATGTTCTTATCCGGTGTTTTCCCATGAAGATACTAATGGAGCTTTAAGTTTATTATTCTTCGTTCTCTTTTCTTCTCTGGTGGATTCAATTCAAGCTTTCGGTGTTGATCATATCTCTTTCCTCGTCTCGAATGTTTTCTCATGCCGGTGCACCTCTTAATCATCCACTTCTCGCTATTCATTTGTTCCGAAGTGCTGAAGATATCTCTGAAGATTCGTGTTTTTCACTCCGCATTAATTCTTACTATTTCAAGATTGTTATCTTACTCAAGCCATTTAAATCAACCGGTGCAAGCTCCCTGTCAAGTAATCTTTTCCAACGGTGTTTTCTTTTCAGTGGGCCCTAACCCACAGGTCTTTTCCCAGGATCTTACCTGACTCTTCTAATTTTCCCGTAGTTATTCTCAAATGCTTTTCCAATTTTGATGTAAGAATGAATTATCATCAGTCAAATGTCTTTCTCCAAGAGCTTTCAAATTCTTTTCATCGTTGGTTCAACCTTTCTAATTTACATTCCGGAGTGCCTCAACAATTCATGGTGTTGTTTCTCGTCATCATTCTCAACATTTGAAGACTGAAGAAGAGTTGCTCTTAAATCTTGTCCATTCTCTTCAAGATTCATGGTTCTAGCTTGATGCCATCCTCTCATAATTATTTTTCGATTGTGAGAATTATTTTCACCCATCCGAAGCATTTCAGGAGTCTTTTCAGTTTGATTCTCCGAAGGTCATCAGTTCAGAAGAATTATTCATTCTCAGTTTTCAGCTCTTGTTTTCCAAATCTTACCGGTGCATCATTCAAGTATTCTCTATTCAGCTCGTGATCTATTCGTTCATTTTTATCTAAATTCTCTCAAGTATCTTCGTTTGTTTGCTAATTCTTCCTGGTGTTTCTTTATCTTTTCTCCGTTCATTTTCAATTCTTACGGTGGTTCGTTCAAGAGTTCTCTTCTTTCGTTATCATATAGATTCATTCGTCCAACCCTACCGGTGGTTCGTTGAAGACATTCACAAGTTTGCGCAATTCTATCTTAATCCTTTCTACGAGAATAAGTGGTATGCCAAATCCATTGCTTGTCGTCAATTTAATTGATGAAGGATAAGCATAATGTAATTCTTATTTTTGTTTCATCGAGTTAACTCAATTCCCTATTCCGGAGGTTCTTCAATTGTTTCACCTTATCTTCCTCGAAGTTCCAAGCTCTCGCAATTATATCACCACGGAGATCCATCTAATCATTGCAAGGCTTCAACCTTATTCTCTTCATCCTTCATTTCATTTGATCATCCTTTTATTACCGGAGTTCTTTATGGAGGTTACATGATGATTCACAAAGGATTTAATTCCTTCTCGAAGTGTTCATCAAGATTCTTTTCAGAGGAGCTCAAGTATTCTTTATCTTGCATTTTAAAGTGCAATTGTTTCAACCGTATCATTCGAGGTGGTATTATGTCATTCTTGATACTTTTAGTTCATGTCTCGTGATTCACATGTTGTTAAGAATGAGATATTTTAAATCCATCAAGCTCTTCTTTGGAGTTATCTTGGGTTTATACTTCACCTAAAGCCTTCTCTAAGGTTTGTTGCTATTTATGGTGCTTATAAATGACCCAAATTCTTTATTTGTTCTCCCGGCGAAATAAGTTTCTCGTCTCCTTGTTGATATCAATCCAATCATTTGTTTCCGTTGGTGGCAGAAGCTCACCTCATAATTTTGAGATGTTTCTATAAGCCCACTACAAACTTATTCTTTTCGTTGCTAGTTTTTCCAACAACCGTTCTATTCTTCTTTTAAGGGTGCTTTCCAAACTCATTTGTGGTAGAAGTTGTCATTTTCTTCTCCATTCCTTTATTCGAATGATCTAACTTCTATTTCTTCTTCCGGAGGCATTGTGATGTTTTCTTCGACCAATCATCTCATTTTGGAGATCATGTTTTTTTCCTTGCTTATCCACTTAACCGGAGTGTAGTGTTTTCATTCGAGTTCTCTCACCTTATCAAGTTTTGCCCCCTGTTGGGGATATTACTACTGAGCGTAAACCGGCCTGTACGGGCCGGGATAACTTCGTCTGTAGTTCAAGAATGGTAAAGCCCAGGAGGCTATGTAGAGGCCCGAGGCCGTATTCGGTTTAGCATCTGTAGCCATAAACCGACCTGTGTACAACTTGTATTGTAAGTTAGGGATAAGGAAGAGACCAACCCGGGTACGAGTATAAACCGGAGATGGGGACTCTGTGAACCGACGGGCGTCACCCGTGTATATAAGGGGACGACCCGATATCGGTTCGGGGACAGACAACCACAACTCGAGGCCTAGGCGAAGCTTATCTGCTCCCTAGCCATAGAGACTTCATCAATTCCACCACAAACTAGACATAGGCTTTTACCTTCATCGAAGGGGCCGAACTAGTATAAACCCTCTGTGTCCCTGTGTCCGCTTTAACCCCTTCGAGTTAACCCGTTGCGATGGCTCCACGACTAAGTCCTTTGGCTAGGACATCTGCCGTGACAAACCCACGACATTTGGCGCCCACCGTGGGGCTGTCGCACGATGGTTTCAAGTTCTTGGAGGGCCGCTTTGAAGGACTCAAGGGATATGCCGTGGGCCGGATGACCAAGAGTCGCCGCGGCAAGATCTACATCGACGACGCAGGCTGGGGCCCCGAGGCCGGCTCGATTGAGTACGGGTACCGGGTCCCCTTTGGCGGTATACACGTTTTCATCGGCAAGATTGGTGAACCGGGCCCTCAGCTGGACACCTGCACCGACCTCATCGAGACAGCTCAGCGTGCGCGATCTGCCCGGATCAAGCCAGCCATAAAGCGTGCCTTGGTGGGAGTCATCCACGGGCGAAACTATGAGGACGGATCAGAATCTGGTGGCGAAACCGTTGTTTATTCCGGGGATGAGTCGTCAACCGGGGAAACTGAGTCCCTGTATCAAGTGCATGATGGTCGGATTGGGGGCTGTTCCGATGACAGCAGTATTCCGGAGCCCTCCGATCTGCCTAGTCGGGTCGGCGTATTCATGGCTGGCACCCAAGCAGCGCCTCATTCATCGACGGCCGCAGCAATGATTTCCGGTTCGACGGCTGCCGGAGCAGGAGGTTCTGTGCGCCCACCGGTCCAAGTATTATCCGATCTGTTCGACGCACTGACGGCGCTCTTGACAGAGGCTAATCCGGCGGATCAGGGTGCTCATAACGCAGAGATTGCAAAGGTGAGAGAACAGATTAGCCAGGCCAAGGCGGATCTGGCGGCCGAGGAGGTCAGGATGACTGCAGAACGGGCCGCTTTGGACGCGCAAGCCTATAAGTTCATGCTGGATCAGAACGCTTCACAGGAGGTCATGAGGAGGAAATATCGGTCCCGCCTGCCACCGGTGTTTGAAGGAAGGGATCTTTTCAAAACTCCTGGAGCAGGGACCAGTAATCAACCAGTGGTAAATCGAGCAGAGGCGCCTGGGACAAGCGCGCCGGTTCAGCCCCGCATAGTAGATCTACCCCGTCATAACCCGGAGCCGCGGATTGTGACCGCACCCCCGGATCATTACTCCAACCCGCTGGATAATCTTGTTGCTGCGGCAGCACGTCTAGAGGCTATTCCGGTCGAGGGAGATTCGTTACAGGCCATAGAGACGCGCCGGGTCAAGGAGCTCCTCAGAACGGCGCTGGTCCAACAGGAGGCGTATTCATACAGCCGCGAGCGGATTCATTCTACTCCACGTCCAATCCGGAGTTATAACAGGCACCTGGAAGAACAAGCTGAGTCCAGCAATGCACGGCATGGAGGGCCCCGCGGTGACAATCCGGCCCCTGATGCCCAGGAGTTGGTAGACCGGGCCCGTGCACGCAGAGAAGCCGCATTGGCAGCACATCAGACTACGCCGGTTCGTCCCACCACGTCGGTCGAACCGGGGCTTGCTTCTAGCGCTTTGGGGGTGCCTTGCCTTATACCTGCTTTGCGCAATGTGCGCCTGCCTAAGGACTTCAAGGGGCCGCGCAAGGTACCGAATTATACAGCGGATCAACCCCCGGAGGCGTGGGTGGAGAGTTACGAGATGGCCATGGAGATGCTTGACGTGGATGAAGCTGCATGTGCAAAATATTTCTCTACGATGCTTGAAGGAACGGCCCGCACTTGGTTAAAAAGCTTGCCGCCCAATACCATCGGTTCATGGGCTCAATTGCGAGCTCGGTTTATCAGTAATTTCAAAGATACGTGCAGGCAGCCCATGTCGATAGTGGACTTAGCCGCTTGCGTCCAGGCGGAAGGGGAATCAACCACTCATTGGGTGCGCCGCGTTTCGCAAATCTTGCATTCATCAGACCGCATCAATGCTGACACTGCAGTTGTGACTTTGGAAAGCAATTGCCGGTTTGGGCCCTTGAGGTTGAAATTAGGACGAATGAAGCGTCATTGCACTGACATAGGGACTCTCATGGCTGCTTTGGTAAAGTACGCTGATTCTGATAGTACCAAGGATCCCGAGTCTGATGATGAAAAGGCAGGGAAGGGAAAAAAAGAACGGCAACTTCAGAGGTCAGCAGCATCACCCAGGGAACGGCATTGGAGGCAAGCATAAGGCGGATGGTTCCATGGATTTTGTGGCTAACACCAATGTGCAGAATAGGGGTCGGCCGCGTAGGGGCAAGGGCCACGGTGGCGGACCCAGCCCCAATCCAGAGCGCTTAAATAGTTTGTTGAATCAGCCCTGCCCAAAGCATGGAACGACGGAGGAACCAGCAAACCACCTATGGAAGGATTGTTACATCATGCGAGAGTTTAAGAATTCCAGCGCTTTCCGGTATGATCACAATCCTGGTGGTGGTTCAGGATCCGGGCCAAACCACGGTGGAGGAAACTCCAGTTCAGGGTTTAATGGTAATCCGAGCGGGGCTGGTAATCCGGGCGGACATGGTAATCAACGTAACCAGAATGATCAAGGGGGCTATAATCAGCAGCAGTCGGGATACCAGAGCAATCCGAAGCAGTTAAACAGTGGCCAGTACCATGTATTCACCACTAGCTTGGACAAGCGAGACCAGAAGGTCCGGAAGAGGGCAGTTAACTCTGTTGAACCGGCCGTGCCCCGATATCTACGATGGTCAGAGCAGCCGATCACCTGGAGTAGAGAGGATCACCCTCCTCGGGTGGATAATCCGGGTCAGCTGGCTTTAGTGGTGGCGCCTCAGGTAGGAGGTTATAAGTTCACCAAGGTGCTCATGGATGGGGGCAGCAGTATTAACATCCTGTACTATGAGACCTTTCGACGTATGGGGCTCAAGGACAAAGATCTACGGCCTTCAAACACGGTTTTTCATGGCGTGGTACCAGGCAAGTCGGCGTATCCCGTGGGCAAGATAGCATTGGAGGTGGCTTTCGGAGATGATCACGATTCCCGATCAGAAACACTGACTTTTGAGGTGGTAAAGATCCAAAGCCCGTACCATGCCCTGTTTGGTCGGCCGGCTTATGCCAAATTCATGGCACGGCCCTGTTACGTATATCTACAGCTCAAGATGCCAGGCCACAAGGGAACCATCACGGTTCATGGGAGCCGCAGGATCGCTTTGGAGTGTGAAGAGGGAGATGCCGCCTATGCGGAATCGGTTTGTGCGGCGGAGGAGCTCAAATACTACAAGGATAATGTTGATCCGACGGATATGACTCTTTTAAAGAAGCCTACCACAGAGCATGATCCGGTTTTAAAATTCACGTCAGCCGCGGAGACCAAGCTTGTTGATTTCGTAGCAGGGGATTCATCCAAGCAATTCAGCATCAGTACCAATCTGGATCCAAAATAGGAAAGCGCGCTCATCGAGTTCCTCCGTGAGAATCGGGACATCTTTGCATGGAAGCCCTCTGACATGCCAGGTATACCAAGGCGACTCGCTGAGCACACCCTTAATGTGGATCCTAAATACAAACCAGTGAAACAGTTCCTCCATCGGTTCAACGAGGAGAGAAGAAAGGCTATTGGAGAAGAGGTGGCCAGGCTCTTAGCGGCCGGTTTCATCGTTGAAGTTTTTCACCCTGAATGGCTTGCTAATCCGGTGCTGGTCCTTAAGAAAAACGGCACTTGGCGTATGTGTGTGGACTATACAGATCTTAATAAGGCCTGCCCTGCAGATCCTTTTGCCCTCCCCCGTATTGATCAAATCATTGATGCTACGGCGGGTTGCGAGCGTTTATGCTTTCTGGATGCATACTCTCGTTATCATCAGATTAAGATGGCGGTTAAGGACCAGGAGAAGACGGCGTTCATTACTCCCTTTGGAGCCTTCTGCTATGTATCTATGCCTTTTGGGCTCAAAAGTGCCCAGGCAACTTATCAACGGTGTGTGCAAAATTGTCTTCACAAGCAGATTGGCCGTAATGTGCATGCTTATGTGGACGACATTGTGGTCAAGTCAAGGAAGAAGGAAACGTTGGTCGATGATTTGAAGGAGACCTTTGATAACTTAAGGATATACAAGATGATGCTCAATCCAGCCAAGTGTGTCTTTGGTGTACCGGCTGGCAAGCTGTTGGGTTTCTTGGTGTCCAACAGGGGAATTGAGGCTAATCCGGACAAAATTACAGCTATCACCTCTCTAGCTAAACCGAAATGCATCAATGACGTCCAACGTCTGGCAGGCAGAATTGCGGCTTTAAGCCGATTTATCAGCCGCCTCGGAGAGAAAGCAATTCCTCTGTATCAAATGTTGAAGAAGACAGATCAGTTTGTCTGGAATTCTGCCGCTGATCAGGCGTTTGAGGATTTAAAGCGACAGCTGGTCAATCCGCCCGTACTCGCTGCTCCCACTGATAAGGAACCATTGCTGTTGTATGTAGCTGCTAACGCTCGTGCGGTCAGTGTGGCTATTGTGGTAGAGCGGAAGGAGGCAGGCAAAGAATACCCGGTTCAACGTCCGGTTTATTACATCAGCGAGGTGCTGATTGAATCCAAACAACGATATCCGCATTGGCAAAAGCTAGTATATGGAGTTTTTATGGCAAGCCGGAAGCTGAAGCAGTATTTCCAAGGCCACCCTATCACGGTGGTCAGCTCTGCTCCTTTGGGTGATATCATCCAGAACCGGGAAGCGACTGGTCGGATTGCCAAGTGGGCTATCAAGCTTGGACCGCACGGTCTAAGGTATGCGCCTCGCACTGCGATAAAGTCTCAGGCATTGGTGGATTTTATCAATGATTGGATGGAGTTGCAAGTCCCTGAAGAGAAGCCGGATCACACTTACTGGACCATTCATTTTGACGGATCACGCCAATTGGAAGGATCGGGGGCTGGAGTCATACTAACTTCCCCACGAGGTGATAAGTTTTGTTATGTTCTCCGTTTAATGTTCCCTTGTACTAACAATGCAGCAGAATATGAGGCCTTGCTCCATGGTCTCCGGATGGCTAAGGAGATGAATTTAAGCCGGGTTAAGTGCTTTGGCGACTCTGACTTGGTGGCCCAGCAGGTGTCTGGTACATGGGATTCAAAAGATCCACTCATGGCTGCTTATCGTCGTGAGGTTGATGTGGTCGCAGGTCACTTCAAAGGTTATCAGGTGGACCATGTGGACCGACGAAAGAACGAGGCGGCGGATGCTTTAAGTCGACTGGGGTCACAACGTAAACCGGTACCACCTAATGTGTTCCTTGATGTGCTTTACAACCCGTCGGTTCAACTGCCTGGCGAAGCAGATTTGGCAGTTCCTGACCCAGAGGCTCAATTAGTCGCGGCATTACATGTCATCCCGGATTGGACGCTCCCTTACCTGGCGTACATGAACCGAGGGGAGTTGCCAGAGGATAAGGTTCTATCCAGACAGATAGTACGGCGGTCCAAGTCCATGGTAGTGGAAAACGGCGAACTACATCATCGCAGTGTGACAGGAGCCTTTCAACGGTGTGTATCTCCTGAGGAAGGCCGTGAAATTTTGCGTGAGACCCACGAAGGAGATTGCGGTCACCACGCCGGTTCAAAGTCCTTAGTGGCAAAAGCTTTTCGTCACGGTTTCTATTGGCTGACTGCTCATGCGGATACGGAGGATCTGGTCAGGCGATGTGATGGTTGTCAAAAATTCTCAAGACGCGCTCACGTCCCGGCTCAAGAATTGAGGATGATTCCAATTACTTGGCCGTTTGCAACCTGGGGGCTGGACATGGTTGGGCCTTTCAAACGGTCCAAGGACAAGAAGACCCACCTTCTGGTGGCGGTGGACAAATTTACCAAGTGGATAGAAGCAGAGCCCGTTAGCAAGTGTGATGCGGCCACCGCGGTTTGGTTCATCAAAAAAGTGATTTTCCGGTTTGGTTTTCCACACAGCATCATCACAGACAATGGTACCAATTTATCTAAAGGTGCCATGAAGGAGTTTTGCGAACGAGAGCACATCCGCCTTGATGTGTCGTCAATGGCGCACCCACAGTCCAATGGTCAAGCAGAAAGAGCTAATCAGGAGATCTTGAGAGGCATTAAGCCCAGGCTTATGGTTCCTTTACAGCGGACGCCGGGTTGTTGGGTCGAAGAGTTACCCTCCGTGTTATGGAGCATCAACACCACACCTAACAGGTCAACTGGATATAAGCCATTCTTCATGGTTTATGGGGCAGAGGCAGTTCTTCCTAGTGACATACGACACGATTCGCCTCGTGTGGCGGCTTACGTTGAAACAGAAAATGAAAGTTCTAGACAGGACGCTTTGGACCGGCTAGATGAAGAGCGAGACATAGCAGCTGCCCGTTCAGCGATCTACCAACAGGATCTTCGTCGATATCATAGTCGTCGGATCAGGACCAGAACCTTTCAAGAGGGAGATTTGGTGCTTCGGCTTATTCAAGATCAAACCGAGATGCATAAATTATCTCCGCCTTGGGAAGGGCCTTTTGTGGTCAGCAAGAATCTACACAATGGTTCATACTACCTGGTAGATGTTCGAGAGCACCAAGATTCACGCAAATCAGGACAAGAGACCGACAGACCATGGAATATAGCTCATCTTCGGCCTTACTATACCTGAGCCATGGGCTCTGCTTATGTATATATCATGACTATGTATATATTATAATAAACCGGATCCTCAGCTAAAGCGGGGTATCTGTTCTTTTATATCATGTGTGGTTACACGGGGTTGTCTTTTTGCAACATCCGGTTTACCCCTTGCAAGTCTTAACAAGATCACCCGAGGCTTCCCGTTCAAACATAGGTCGTGTTCAAACCAAAGAGAACATAGCTATCCTTATGAGTCATTTGGGGGCTCGGTCATGTTTGAACCGATGCAATACCTCTTGGCCGGCGAAAGCCACCAGAGTCATTTGGGGGCTCGGTCATGTTTGAACCGATGCAATACCTCTTGGCCGGCGAAAGCCACCAGAGTCATTTGGGGGCTCGGTCGTGTCCGAACCGATGCAATACCTCTTGGCCGGCGAAAGCCACTAGAATCATTTGGGGACACGGTCACGTCTGAACCGGTCACGCCTCTTGGTCGGCCTACGGGCCTTAGAGTCATTTGGGGGCTTGGTCGAACCCGAACCATAGCAATGCCACTTGGCCGGCATAATGCCAGGCGTCAGTTTGGGGTCCTGGCTGACTGGCACCATCGCTACACCTTCGGGGGGCTTGGTTGCGTCTGACCATGGTAATTCCGTCTGACCAAGCTCAATAGGGCTCTTCTTTTGCAAAAGGTTTTTGTCGCCGTATTTTGATCTCTTTCCTTTTTTAAGAGTTGATAGTTTATTGCTTTTCTCTAAAACTGACAACATTCGGCACCGGTCCAACATAGCCAATTTGGCGGAACACGGCCCTCTTTTTCAAAAATCTGAGATTGTTGGCTCGGTTTGAGTTTTTTCTGCTAAAAATCCTCTTTCGAGTAACGAAAGGCTGCTATCATTAAAAGACGGTTTACATTGTAAACCGGTGTTATATACACAAGGGTTCAATTCTCCCATGACGGTTTAAGAGTTATCAACTCCCGCTTCAATATTGGCTACGAATGTTGTTATTAAAAAACGGTTTACATTGTAAACCGGTGTTATATACACAGGTATTTCGTATCACAAAAGTTTGATCATGCTTGCACGTTTTCCTTGCGTAACTATAATAATTTGCAAACTGGATGACGGTACAACCGCCCTGGTAGTTTAAAAATTTGTGATTGCAGGAAATATAAGTTGGCAATAATGATTTTCCAAAGGAGGATATCAGTGCTGATGCGCGAAGGCATCCCATGAAGCATAAGGTACGGTCTATCCTATTACAAGGCAACACGGTGCCCGAATAAGGTGACTGTTTCTTGACAAAGTATCAAAAGGAAACCAGTTAAAACTGCCCTCGGTTCACGCCTGCGTGCCGTTCCGGTTTGATGGTTCTGGATCATCCTGCTCCACTTCAGCGTCCTCCCTACCCAGCGGCTGGAAGTCAACAGTGGTCCAATCGATCCCCATTAGTGCTTGAAAAATGGCTTCCTCATGTATCAGTGACGACGGTTCAATATCAGGGGCATACGTGTGCTTACGGATCGGAGGAATTAAGTTTTCCGCTTCAGGGATTGGCACAGCTACCCGCTTGTTCTGATCGTCATACTTGGCTTGATAATGAGACAAGTTTGCCTCTTCTGCCAATTGGCAGGCCAGAGGGCGCACTGCCCGGTTTATCTTTCTCAATTCTTCTTCATCGAATTCGGAGCCATCTTCCTTTAAGCTAGGATAGCCTTGAGCCGCTTCAATGGGATCAAAATCAGGCACCCATGCTTTGGCCCGGATTAAGGCATTAATGGCTCCGGTTCGAGCAGCAGATCTTTTTAGCTCTTCAATCCGAGCAGGGAGCATCGACAACCTCTTCAGGGTGTCCTGGATCAATGTGGGTGCCGGATTGTTGTGTGAAGCAGTGGTGATAATCCGCTGAGCGCCTGTGTACAGCTGCTCGACTAAGGTATAGACCGCTTTCAGCTTCATACGCACGTCTGATCCCAAGTGATGGATGCGAGTGCCTGTAATACGATCAGCAGGTCGTATACCGAGCTGTTTTGTAGAAGAATCAAGAGCATTGCACATGTTATAGGAGGCTTACCAAAGATGGCTGCAGCCACTGCGTGCACCTGTCGCTTCACACTGGTCAATTCATCCGTTACCGTTTTAAGGGCAGCTTCTGCGGTTTCAATCTTCTTGGTTAAAGCGGCCTTTTCTGTAGCCCAGTCCGCCCGCTCCTTGTTAAAACCTTCCTTCAATTGTTCGATGCTGCCCAAAGCACTGGTTAGTTCCTCCTTGGCCTTGGAAGATTCTGCTTGCTGGGACTTCACATTCTCTCGAAGATCAGCGATTTGGCTCTCTTTGATCTTCAGTTCAGCCTGCAGTCTGACAAGTTATACAGTTTAAACAAAGAAAGTACCAAGCACATAACAAGTTAAATACTTCGTACTTGGGGGCTAATGCTTATTTGATCTCAAGTTCTCAGGTCATTATCAAAGTCCCAAGCTCAATACAAATATTCAACTTGGCACTTGGGGGCTAATGGCTATTTGCTTTAATGATATTTCGGAGGCTACGGTATGATGATTGCAAGTGTCGATTCAATTATGATAAAGTTAAACCGACCCTTGGGGGCTACGATGGTAAGAAGCAGGAGTGAGGGCATGGAAGTTACCTCGAATTTGTCTTTCATCATCTTCACAAGATTGGCTTCATAGTCGCGGCTAGTATATAGCCGGTTTAAATAGCCAGAATGAATGTCTTGAGCGCCAAGAGTGGAGTACGTGGCCAGATCAACATCCCATTTACCTTTACTTAAAGCAGAAATTTCCTCTTTAGCAGTGTGCTTGGCCAAAGCGATGGGATTTCCCGGTTCAGCACGACCTACGCCGGTAATCATGACTTCATCATCGTTGTGGTCGTCGGTCTGGACTGGCACGGTCGATTTCTCGACAGGCTTTGAGGAACCAATGGTTTTCTCAGCACGAATCGGGCTGGCTGGTTGATCCGTTGGGCCGGAGGGGTTAACAGGGCTTTCTTCAGGAACAATGACTTCATCGCGGGCTAATGGGTCATCAATTACATCTTCAGGGATGTTCGTTTCAACGTTCGGGGCAGTGTCCGGTTCAGGAGGAGCGTTTTCCTCTCCTGTTCTGTCTTGGCGAGCTTTTTTGCTCGGCCTTGGTTTAGCTCTGAAAGAAGCAGCAAAGTTGAAGACAACATATGGGGAAGGTTACAACAGTGGACAACTTGATGAGAAAAGTAAGCTTACCCAAGCACGGTTTTGAGCGGAGGCAGCTGAGTACCAGTTGACTCGCCAGAGGATGAGTGCGAGGTGACCTGATAATCGGAGTCAGACGGATTAAGCGGTTGACGAAAACAGCCCGCTTTAGGACAAAATTTGACAAGCAAGTTAGAGACCTCTAAACGACGTCTCCGAACCGGACTGTTCGGTAAACCGGCGGAGGTAACTACCTGACCGCTGTGTCGGGTTGTGCGACGCACCTCGTGTTGACGGGTCTTCATAAGAAAGTTGGGATCCAAGTAAGCAAGAGGATGGGAAAATTTAACTTTACGGTTCGCCTGACGGATTTTGTGGGAAGGCAGAAGGCTTGAATCAGAAGAAATGGTAATTACCTCTACATCATCAGCATGGCTTGCTTCGGCATCATCCTGACAAATTGCATCGTCAATAAGCTGTACAAACAACAAACCGAGGGAGTCAAGATCAGCTTCAAAACCCGGATTACCCACCTCATCATCGGCAGGATCGGAAGAGGCCGTGGTTTTCCTCTTGTGAGCAGACTTTTTGATGACTCTCGTCTTAGGCCGGGTCGATTGCTCCGGTTTATCCGCCTTTCCTTGAGGGAGTTTTTTGCTCCAGAACGGGTCATCACCCTGCGTCAACAGACATTAGAATCAGTCAAACGCGCACAAAATAACATCAGACTTAATGAGAAGAAATTTTTACCGCTGGTGGTTTGTTGATGGCGCAGAAGGGAAGAAGGCCAGTTCGTGCACAGACGCGTTCCGGTTCATTTAAAATCTTCTTTACGGCTTCGGTGACCTCGTCATCCGTAAGCTGGATGTTTACATGACGTAACGGATCATCAACGCTGCCTGTGTATTCACACATCAAACCGGAGCGTTGGCTGAGTGGCAGTATACTCCAAGATATCCAGCAACGAGCAAGGTCGACTCCTGTTAAACCATTGTCCATGAAGGCTCTGAGCTTGGACAGTTGGGGAGCGTATTTACTCCGCTCTTTAGCAGTCAGCCTCTGAGGAAGGGGGTGAGTGTTGCTGAGCCGTTCTGGACGAAAGCCGGGCAGGATGTTTTCATTCTCTGGAGAGGTGTCTTTACAATAAAACCAGGATTTATTCCACTCTTGGGGGTGACTATGCAGTTTCGCATGAGGGTAAGTGACCTCTTTCCTTTTCTGGATTGATACGCCACCCAGTTCCATGTTGGAGCCATCAGTAAATTCTGTGCGGCGGTTTAGGTGAAAGCAATCTCGGAACAACTCAACTGTAGGTTCCTCTTGAAAAAACACCTCACAGAGCACTTGAAAGTGGCATATGTTAGTGACAGAGTTGGGGCCAATATCTTGTGGATGGAGTTGGAAATTAGCCAAAACGTCGCGATAAAATTTTGAACCGGGCGGGTTGAAACCGCGGGCTAGGTGATCTGCAAAAACAACGACTTCGCCGTCTTGGGGTGTAGGGGGGCACTCTTTGCCCGGCACCCTCCAATGAATGGTTTTTCTGCTGCTCAAAGCACCGGTCAGAACCAGATTATTCAGTTGCGTTTCCGTGACCCGGGAAGGAGCCCAGTTGCACTCATAAACTTGCTTAGCCATGAGGAAGTCTACAAAATGAAAATGATTCCGGTTCAGGACTGTGTGGCGCACATGTTTTTCATGTTGATACTATCAATGTTAAACCGGAGGAAATCAATTACAAACCAACGTTGGTAAGGCGGTGCGGTCTATCAAGGGATTACTGGCGGTTCAACAAGGGGACTAATGGTATGTACCGATTTGGTGATATTCTACAACAAGGTTAAACCGCTGGACTTAAGACCGTGAAACAGTGGAAATTGCAAAAGAGCAAGTGCACGGAGACAGGTTTCGCATTATCTCAGGATGATATTGGATCTGGGGCGATCTCGTAAAAGGGGTAGAATACTCATGATTTAAAGAAAATTGTGCAAGAACAGCAAGGTCAAGCTATGGATCAGATCTACGGTCCAGGTATATTGCAAGGAAAACAGATGCCGAAAACTGCTACTGAACGGAGCAAAGGTCGCAGGGTCATCTGAAGATATATCCAGTTTGAACGCGAAGAACGTGAAGAACTCGAGGAACAGGAAGAACGCAGCAAACCCTAGAGGTGGGTCTGAGTTGAGAAGATGGGATCTCACCGGAGCTCCGGGGGGGTGCGGAGGAACGCCGCAGTTTTCTCTGGTCCGGTCAGGTTGATGCAGCGGCCCGAAGTGATGCAGAGGTCAGCGGCAGCGACGGAGCTTGGAGGCTGGCGGCGCGGAGAAGACGAAGAGGAAAGGGTGAAGGAGAGAAGAAATGACCTTTCACCCCTATTTATAAGGCAAAACACATGTGTCAGGCGCGCGAATCCAGGAGCCGCAGATTTCGGAAGCAGAGCTGTCGCCTCGGTTATTGCGAATTGGTTAAACAAAGAAGGCATCATAAAAGCTAGCTTCATGATGATGTCATGCCGGTTTACGGCCGCCGACGAAGATGACGACGTAGCGGTTTAGCGACGAAGGGAAGGTGCTGAATATGAAGATTTATGCTAAGGGTTGACATGAACTCATTCAAATCAACCTGGGGCCTAATGTTGGGGATATTACTACTGAGCGTAAACCGGCCTGTACGGGCCGAGATAACTTCGTCTGTAGTTCAAGAATGGTAAAGCCCAGGAGGCTATGTAGAGGCCCGAGGCCGTAGTCGGTTTAGCATCTGTAGCCGTAAACCGGCATGTGTACAACTTGTATTGTAAGTTAGGGATAAGGAAGAGACCAACCCGGGTACGAGTATAAACCGGAGATTGGGACTCTGTGAACCGACGGGCGTCACCCGTGTATATAAGGGGACGACCCGATATCGGTTCGGGGACAGACAACCACAACTCGAGGCCTAGGCGAAGCTTATCTACTCCCTAGCCATCGAGACTTCATCAATTCCACCACAAACTAGACGTAGGCTTTTACCTTCATCGAAGGGGCCGAACTAGTATAAACCCTCTGCGTCCCTGTGTCCGCTTTAACCCCTTCGAGTTAACCCGTTGCGATGGCTCCACGACTAAGTCCTTTGGCTAGGACATCTGCCGTGACAAACCCACGACACCCCCCTTCTCAACCGGAGTGATGTCTGAAATCTTTCTTACCCATTGTGCCATTCTTTCAATAGTTCCAGAGGCAGTGTGTTGTTGATTTCGTCAAGTATCATTCCATCTTCTCAAGTTCATGTTAATTCCTTTCATTTTCTACCGGTGTGCTTTCATATTAATTTTGATCTGTTAAGCTCTTGTTTCATGTCCTTCAACCTACAAGGTTCTCGCAATGTTCCTTGTTCCTCTTGCTGAACGGAGTGTTTTAAATTTTGTTCATCTCCGTCGTGTCATTTCTTCAAGCTTTGCGACCTCTCAAGGTTCTTTGGTTTCACTCTTTTGTCAAAGAAGCAACTTAGTTTTACCTCTCTCTTCCTCTTCCGTTTTCTCTCCGGTGCCATCCTAGATCTCGGGACGAGATCCTCTTGTAGTGGTGGAGTGTTGTAACGCCCCGAGACCGACGCTCCAGACGCCTTCCATGTTTTGCATTACCACCGTTTGTTTTATTTGTTTGTTGCATCTCATCTCATAGAATCATGCGCATTGCATTTGCATGTTTTTATAAAACTTGCATCCATTCGTAGTTGCCGCGTTCCCCCGTGCCTTCGTTGGTCGTTCCGAGGCCAACCGTGTTTTCGGTTCCCTCTTATCAAACCACCTAACCTCTCTCGTCAGCCCGCGGCCCCCTCACGTGAGCGTCCGAAACTCTCCCGAACCCGACTCGGGCTGTCGTTACCGTTGGATCCCGATCATCCCCTAACATCTATAAAACATCACCGTTTTCTTATTTGGGCTCCCTACCTCTTTATTTCTTGATCGTCCGATTACGATCGGAGGGATGAGAGAACCCCTACCCAAAATCAGCCTACTACATAAACAGCCTGACCCTAGTCCAATCCATCCATCCATCTCCGCCGCCAGCCGACCAACTACCTCCTTCCTCGGGATCCTCCCAGATCCCCTTCGCTCCAACCAGCGCAGCCAAGTCTCCACCTTCTCCAAATTCCCACGCCATCGCCACTCTCTTCCTCCGTTGATTTCAGCGCCCCGAGTGCCTCGTTCCCTCCTCTCGTGCCTCGATCCAGGATGGATCGGAAGCAGCACCGGCCTGCGCCAGCCTCCGGAGCACCAGCCGCCGCCGGCGACCGCGGCAACCCCGTTGGACCCAGGTCGCGTCGCCCCTGTCCCTTCCCTTTCTCCCGCCTTCTTCTCTCTCTCTAACCCTCCTCTCTCCCCGTCCTGGCAGTAGCAGCCAGGGACGCCGTGTCTCCAAGCAGCAGCAGCAGTCCAGAGCCCTGCTGCATCCCCTCGACCGAAACTCGTCGGCGACCCGCAGGTGACCAGCGCCACCTCATCTCCTCCCGCGCCTCTCCTCCCATGTTGTTCCCTCTCTCCCGCTGCTCCTCTCTCCCCTCATGTATTTCTCTGCAGGAGCCCCGCCAGGGATCTCCAAGTCCGTGGCCGCCGGTTTGCCTCCGCCTCACGCCCGCAGAACCTCACCGCCGGTCAGATCGGCCCCTCCTTCGCGCCCGGTTCCATGCCCTCCGTCCTTCGCCGCCGCACCGGAGACCCCCGATGCCGCTGCTCTGCTTCTGCTCCCTGTCGAGCAGAGGACCGCGCCCTGCTTCCCCTGCATCGATTGCGTTGACCGCGCCTCCAGTGCCCTCCAATGCCCAGCGCGCCCCTCCTGCAGCCTCCCCTCCAATCGGGCCAAGACCCATGGTGAGGCCACCACCAGCGCCCCTTTTTTTTCTCTGTTCTGTTGGACCTCTGCTTAGATTCGGCCCATATAGTTTTTTTCCCTCTGGACGAATTTAGCTATTTATCCTAGGATATACAGTTTTGTAGGAAAACCCTCATATTCATGCATTGAATAACTCCACAACCGTGCGTCGGATTAAAATGAACTATATATGAAAATTGCTTAGAATTCTATCTAGTTTCATAATATGCCACTTTCATCCATGTTTGAAATGTTTAAATTGCTGTTTGCATTAATTTGCTTAAATGCCATGCTAAAATGATTTATTTCATAACTAAATAACCGTATCTCCGATTTTAACAAACTTTATATGTAAATGGGGTAGAAAAATGCATAGATTAACTTGGCTCACTCTATTTTGCTGTTTAACAACATTAAAATGATGTTTATGGCAGAACAGTACCAAATTCAAAATATGCATATGAGGATTTTCCGGAATTGTTGTTTCTTATTTCCGGCCTCATTTGAACTTGTCTAAATAGTTAGTTTTATATGCTTCACCCCTTGCCATGTTTAATAACATTTAATATTGTTGAGTACATAAACGGGAGAGAACTAAATAATTGATGTGGTGTTTTGTCAATATGCAACCCATTGCATATTGAGCTCCACTTAATTTGTAGTATTGTTTGTGCACATTGCCATGCCATGCATATTTAAACCGGACATGCATCATACTTGTTTGTGCATCATGCCGTGTGTATGTGGTGGTTGTTTACTATGTTGTTTGCTTCTTTCCGGGTTGCCTCTCTCGTTAGCTTCGGTTTCGTTCCGGAGTTGTGAGGATTCGTTCGACTTCGTCCGTTTGTCTTCTTCATGGACTCGTTCTTCTTCCTTGCGGGATCTCAGGCAAGATGACCATACCCTCGAAATTACTTCTATCTTTGCTTGCTAGTTGCTCGCTCTTTTGCTATGCCTATGCTGCGATACCTACCACTTGCTTATCATGCCTCCCATATTGTTAAACCAAGCCTCTAACCCACCTTGTCCTAGCAAACCGTTGTTTGGCTATGTTACCGCTTTGCTCAGCCCCTCTTATAGCGTTGTTATTTGCAGGTGAAGATGAAGTTTGTTCCTTGTTCGAACATGGAGATGTTGTTCCTTGTTGGAACATGTTTACTTGTTGAGATATCACAATACCTTTTATATTATTAACGCATCTATATACTTGGTAAAGGGTGGAAGGCTCGGCCTTATGCCTGGTGTTTTGTTCCACTCTTGTCGCCCTAGTTTCCGTCATATCGGTATTATGTTCCCGGATTTTGCGTCCCTAACGCGGTCGGGTGATTTATGGGACCCCCTTGACAGTTCTCTTTGAATAAAGCTTTTCCAGCAAGGCCCAACCTTGGTTTTACCATTTGCCTCACCACCACCTACTTTTCCCTTGGGAGTCGCTCTCTCGAGGGTCATCTTTATGTAGCCCCCCGGGCCAATGCTTGTCTAAGTGTTGGTCCAAACTAGAGCCCCTTGCAGCGCCACCTCGGGGAAACTTGTGGTCTGGTTTTAGTTGTACGGACTGCTCATCCGGTGTTGCCCTGAGATCGAGATATGTGCAACTCCTATCAGGATTTGTCGGCACATCCGGGCGGCTTTGTTGGTCTTGTTTTATTACTGTCGAGATGTCTTGTAGCCGGGATTCCGAGACTGATCGGGTCTTCCCGGGGAGAAGGAATATCCTTCATTGATCGCGAGAGCTTATCATGGTCTAAGTTGGGACACCCCTGCAGGGTTTGAACTTTCGAAAGTCATGCCCGCGGTTATGTGGCAGATGGGAATTTGTTAATGTCCGTTTGTAGAAAACCTGAAGTTGATCTTATTTAAAATACACCAATCGCGTGTGTAACCGTGATGGTCTCTTCTCGGCGGAGTCCGGGAAGTGAACACGGTGTTGGAGTTATGCTTGACGTAAGTAGTTTCAGGATCACTTCTTGATCATAGTTGTTCGACCGTGCTTTTGCCTTCTCTTCTTGCTCTCATTTGCGTATGTTAGACACCAGATATGCTAGTCGCTTGCTGCTGCTCCACCTCACTACCCTGTCCTACCTTTAAGCTTAAATAGTCTTGATCTCGCGGGTGTGAGATTGCTGAGTCCCCGTGACTCACAGATACTTCCAAAACCAGTTTGCAGGTGCCGATGAAACCGTGCAGGTGACGCTCCCAAGCTCAAGGAGGAGCTCGATGAAGATCTTGTTCGTTGTGTTGTTTCATTTTAGTTGATCAGTAGTGGAGCCTAGTCGGGATGATCGGGGATCTGTGTAGCATTTGGGGGTATTCTTCTTTTATTTTGGTTCCATAGTCGGACCTTGATTGTATCTGTTTGATGTAATGCTTTACTCATGTATTGCGTAAAGTGGCGATTGTAAGCCAACTATGTATCTCTTTCCCTTATGTATTACATGGGTTGTGTGAAGATTAGCTCACTTGCGACATTGCTTTCAATGCGGTTATGCCTCTAAGTCGTGCTTCGACACGTGGGAGATATAGCCGCATCGAGGGCGTTACACCTTGGTGGTAGCCCATCAAGTTGGCGGTTATAAATTCACAAAAGTGCTCATGGATGGTGGCAGCAGTATCAACATCTTGTATTACAATACCTTTTGTCGTATGAATCCGACTAACAAGTACCTCAAGCCATCATCTACAATTTTCCATGGTGTGGTGACTGGTAAGTCGGCTTATCCAGTGGGAAAGATTTCATTGTAAGTAGCTTTTGGTGATGACCGTAATAACAGGACAGAGTCTTTGTGGTTTGAGGTGGTTAAGATCAAGATTCCATATCATGCTCTATTTGGTCGGCCGGCTTATGCTCGGTTTATGGCTCGCCCTTGTTATATTTACCTGCAGCTTGAGATGCCAGGGCCAAACGAGACGATCACAGTTCATGGTGATCAAAAAATTGCCTTGGGGTGCGAGGAAGGAGATGCGGCTTATGCAGAATCAGTTTGTGCTACTGAGGAGCTCAAGTTTTATAAGGACAACATTGACCCAGCTGATATGACCCCTCTGAAGAAGCCTAGTACTTAGCAGGACCCTCTGTTGAAGTTTAAGTCGGCCGAATGACACTAAACAGGTGGATTTTTTGTCCCTCGCAACTCATCTTGGCAGTTCACCATAGGGGCTAATATGGACCCCAAATAGCAAAGCGTGCTCATCGAGTTCATCTGTGAGAATCAGGACATCTTTGTATGGAAGCCTTCTGACATGCCAGGTGTACCGAGAGAATTGGTTGAGCACACCCTTAATGTGGATCCCAAGTTTAAGCCGGTCAAACAGTTTCGCCGTCTTTTCAATGAAGAGCGACGTAAGGCTATTGGAGAAGAGGTAGCCCGGCTCTTAGAATCTGGGTTTATCATGGAAGTTTTTCACCCTAAATGGTTGGCTAACCCCGTGCTGGTACTTAAGAAGAACGGCACGTGGTGTATGTGTGTTGATTACATGGATCTTAACAAGGCTTGTCCAGCAGATTCGTTTCCTCTACCCCGTATCGACCAAATCATTGATGCAATGGCGGGTTGTGAGAGTTTATGCTTCCTAGACGCTTATTCTGGTTTTCATTAGATCAAGATGGCAGTTAAATACCAAGAGAAGACATCCTTCATCACACCTTTTGGGGCTTTCTGCTATGTTACCATGCCTTTTGGGCTCAAGAGTGCTCAGCGACTTATCAGCGATGTGTTCAGAATTGTCTTCACAGTAAAATTGGGCGTAATGTTCATGCTTATGTGGACGATATTGTGATCAAATCTAGGAAGAAGGAGACTCTCCTGGATGATTTGAAAGAGACTTTTGATAATCTCCGGGTTTACAAGATGATGCTTAACCCGGCTAAATGTGTCTTTGGCGTGCTTGCAGGCAAGTTGCTAGGTTTCCTAGTCTCAAAACGGGGTATCGAGGCTAACCCGGAGAAGATTAAAGCTATCACTTCACTTTCTAAGCCATCGTGTGTCAATGACGTCCAGCGCCTGGTGGGTCGTATTGCGGCTTTGAGCCAGTTCATAAGTCATTTGGGAGAGAAGGTGATTCCTTTATATCAGATGAAGAAGAAGACAAATCACTTTGCTTGGAGTGATGCTGCCAATGAGGCATTTGAGGCGCCCAAAAAATAGTTAGCTGAGCTTCCTATCCTCTCTGCTCCAATTGATAAAGAGCCTTTGCTCCTGTACGTGGCGGCTAATAATAAAGCAGTCAGCGTAGCAGTTCTCATGGAGCGCAAGGAGGCTGGTAAGGAGTACCCAGTTCAGCGGTCGTCTTACTACATTAGTGAGGTCTTGACCGAGTCAAAGCAAAGATACCCACATTGGCAGAAGCTGGTGTTTGGGGTGTTCTTGGCAAGTCGTAAGTTGAAAAATTATTTCCTTGGGCATCCAATTACTGTGGTCAGCTTTGCTCCACCGGGGGACATTATTCAAAATAGAGAAGCCACAGGCCGGGTTGCTAAATGGGCAATTGAACTTGGTCCTCATTATTTGAAGTATGTGCCAAGGATAGCCATTAAATCTCGAGCTTTGGTGGATTTCATCAATGATTGGACTGAGTAGCAAACGCCTTAGGAGAAGCCTGATACCACATATTGGAATATCTACTTTGATGGTTCCAGGCAGTTGGAAGGATCGGGGGTTGGAGTTGTTTTGACTTCCCCACGAGGTGATAAATTATGTTATGTCTTAAGGTTAATGTTTCCTTGTACTAACAATGCAGTTGAGTATGAAGCTTTGCTCCATGGGCTTCCTATGGCCAAGGAGATGAATTTAAGCCGGGCCAGATGTCTGGGCGACTCAGACCTGGTGGCTCAGCAAGTCTCAAGCAAGTGGGATCCAAAAGACCCGCTCATGGCGGCTTATTGTCAGGTGGTTGAAAACATTGCTGGTCACTTTAAGGTTACCAAGTGGATCACATTGATCGATGGAAGAACGAGGCGGCTGATGAGCTATCCCGTCTTGGGTCTCAACGTAAGCCGGTACCTCCTAATGTTTCCCTTGATGTTTTGAATACTCCTTCGGTCAAGTTACCATCTGAGGAGGATCTTGCTATACCTGATCCATAGGGTCAGATGGTGGCGGCTCTTCATGCTATTCCAGACTGGATGCTGCCTTATCTGGCTTATCTTACTCGTGGCGAGTTACCAGAGGATGAAACTCTGGTGCGACAGATAACCCGGCAGTCTAAATCCATGACTATTAAAGATGACGAGTTACATCGATGCAGTGTGACTAGTGTGTTCCAACGTTGTGTTTCTCCTGAAGAGGGCCGTGAAATTTTGCAAGAGATACATGCATGCGACTGTGGTCATCATGCCAGCTCACGGTCATTGGTGGCTAAGGCTTTTTGTCATGGATTTTTCTGGTTGACGGCTCATGCAGATGCAGAGGATATTGTTAGTAAGTGTGATGGGTGTCAGAAATTTTCAAGGCAAGCTCATGTGCTGGCTCAGGAATTGCGGATGATACCAATCACTTAGCCGTTTGCGGTCCGGGGGCTTGATATGGTTGGACTCTTCAAGAGATCACAGGATAAGAAGAACCAACTTTTGGTGGTGGTTGATAAGTTTACCAAGTGGGTTGAGGCAGAGACGATTGTGAAGTAGCTACTGCAGTTCAGTTTGTTAAGAAGCTGATTTTTCGTTTTGGTTATCCTCATAGTATCATCACTGATAACGGGACAAATTTGTCTAAAGGTGCCACGAAAGAGTTTTGTCAACGAGAGCACATCTGACTTGATCTTTCGTCAGTTGCACATCCTCAGTCCAATGGTCAGGCAGAACATGCTAATTAGGAGATCTTGAGAGGTATCAAACCCTGGCTCATGGTCCCTTTACAGCGGACTCCGGGTTGTTGGGTGGAAGAGCTTCCTTCGGTTCTTTGGAGTATCAGGACCACCCCCAACAGATCGACGGGTTATACACCCTTCTTCATGGTTTATGGGGCCGAAGCAGTGCTCCCTAGTGATATTCGACATGACTCGCCTAGGGTGGAGGCTTACAATGAGACGGTGCGTCAAAATGCTTTGGATGCTCTTAAGGAGGTGTGTGACCTTGCGGCGGCTCGTTCAGCAATATATCAGCAAGACCTATGTCACTATCATAGCCATAGAGTTCGAAGCCGGACTTTTCAAGAGGGCGACTTAGTGCTCTGTTTGATTCAACACCAGACAGGGATGCATAAGCTTTCACCTCCTTAGGAAGGGCCTTTTGTGGTCAGCAAAAATCTCAATAATGGGTCTTACTACCTCATTGACATACGAGAACACAAGGATTACCGCAAATCTGAAGAGGAGACCCGCCGGCCGTGGAATATTGCTCATCTTCGGCCTTACTACACTTGAGTCATTGACTCTCATCATTGTATATACCTTCATTGATGTACATATCTTTTTATGATCAATATAAAGTCAGCATACCCAAAATGCGGGTCCTCTGTCGTTTCATCTCAAATCTTTGAGCAAGAGTCATTATTGATTACTCATAAGGTCACTTGGGGGCTTCCTTTTCTACGAGCATAGCTACATAACCCTCTTGATCGGCTTTTATGCCATGATTAGGTCATTGGGGGGCTTCCTGCTCTATGTGCATAGCTACATAACCCTCTTGATCGGCTTTTATGCCATGATTAGGTCATTTGGGGGCTTCCTGCTCTATGAGCATAGCGTATAACCCTCTTGATTGGCTGTTATGCCATGTTATTGGTAGTTTGGGGCTTCCTACTCTTTGAGTATAGCTTTATAACCCATTTTGACCAGCTTTGATGCCATGACCGAGTTAAACCTGCCTGTTTGCAACTTGCCACTCCACTAGGTGACCCGCCTTACTTTTGACAGTTAAATCTTTTACTAAGATCCTAAACTCATCAAAGTTTAAATGGCGGCTTATGTCATGTGAGAGGCGACTTATAGTGAGCTAGGATAAACTCACCCATTTGTTGTAGTCTCTCCGCTATGTGGCTCGTTCGTACTCTTAACAGTTAATCTTTTACATAAGACTCTGAACTGGTTAAGATTTAAACGACGGATTTATGTCACAAGAGAGCCAGCTTACGGGATGACATGCTTTTATGCCAAGCTTCTTTGAAGCAAAAAAATTGACTTTTAAGAACCAATCTTTTTTGGTCGTGCTTTATAAGCCGGATTAACATATATTTGAGTCATATATACTCTTTGTTTATGTTTTGCAAAAGTTTTTTGTAGATGATAATTTGTCGGGTCATATAAAGATCCAGGTTATATTACTCTATACTGGGCTCGTTGAGGCTATAAGCCGCCACAATAATTTTTCTCAAAGACTGGATCTGGCTGGTTGAGTTATTTGACTCGCCCTCGGTTGGGACTATAAGCCGCTAGTACAAGATATTGTTGGACCTTTCACAGATCATATATCAAGATTTCAAGACATTTTGGCAAAGTTGAAGGATTAAAATAAGGCAAGAGCAAAGAGATTGCATTACTGAAGCATAGAGCAAAAAGCATGCAAGACGACATGAGAGAGCAGATAAATTGTTTTTCAGCTACCTATTACAAGGCTTCAGCTGATCCCAACAAAATTTGTGACCAAGTGGTTTTTGGAGTTAAGTTACTCCATTAAGCCGGTGTCAGCACCGTCTGGGTTGTGGCCTGGCGGGTCTTGCCGCCTTGAACTTGAAGCCCCCAAATCATCCTGTGTCGGCTCTTCGTCGATAACCATATGAAGATTCGCCGATGTCCAGTTGATGCCAGTTAAAGCTTCAAATGTTGCTTCATTGTTAAGTATAACAGAAGGATCGAGATCAGGAGCAAAGATATGCTTACGCCTTGGCAGGGTAAGGTCTATAACAGGATGGGTTGGCGGCTTAATCTTAGCATTATTGCTATCATAAGCATGCTGGTACTTGTTTAAGTCCAGCTCTTTCGCAAGCTTTCACGCCAAATGCCGCATCTCTCTGACGCATTTGTTGAAGTCCTCCTCTTCAAAGATTGCCCCATCATATTTGAACTCTGGACACCCGGCGCCATCTCTTCCGGGTCTAGCTCTGATTGCTAGGCGTTGGCCCGGCATAGAGCAACAATGGCTCCTGTGGGGGCGGCTGATACTTAACCTCTTCAACTTGAGGCGGCACCATTGAGAGATGATCCAGCATAGTCTTGATAAGGGTTGGAGGTTTTTTGCCACTTGATAAGGATACAAGGCTGCGCAGAGTTCCAGTGTACAATTGTTCAGTCAATGAGTAAATTGCCTTCACCTTCAATAGCATGTTTTGGCCAAGGTTGGCACTCCTGGAGCCTGTCATACAATTGCAAATGGGTCAGATGAGTTAGCAATTAAATGTTCTGAGTCGCCAGGTGAGTTATAAGTCATATATAATGAGTCACTAGGTGGGTTATAGAACTTTAAAGCAGATTATGCGTTGCAACTTTTCAACTTACCAAAGATGGCGGTTGTCATTTGGGATGCATGTTGTTTTAAGCCAGCAAGCTCGTCAGTGACCGGTTTAAGTTGCTTTTCAGCTTCTTCGGCTCTATTTAGTAGAGCAGCCATGTCAGTTTCCCAGGCGGTTCTTTTAGCATCAAAGCCTGCCTTGATTTTTTCAAGTTCCTCCAATGAAGTTTTCAACTTTGACTCAGCTTTGGTAGTTTCAGCTTGTTGAAGTTCTATATTCTTCTTTAAGTTGACAAGTTGCGACTCTTTCATGTTCAAAGCTTCCTGAAATAAGAGATTGAGACAGTGGTTACAACATAATGAACAGGGTTATTGTGCTAAAATTGTTCAAGTTCCAATCACATTGCAAGCAATCTACATGGCACTTGGGGGCTAATGTAGGTCATTTTCAATTTATACGGCCTAGCTGATCTTATCAAGATAAGCCGGCCCTTGGGGCCACAGATTTGGTTCTTAATGCAATGATTTAAAAGACCCAACTCATCTTTTCAAGACAATCCGGCCCTTGGGGGCTACATTTTGGAAGATTTGTATGAAGTCTCAAGCATACTCAAATGTCTTTTCCTATACTTAAGACTTGGCGGATACATAAGTATGTAAATGTACTAAGGAGGAAAGTGGTTAAAAACATACCTCATATCTCTTCTTCATCAAATTCACTAAGCCGGTCTCCATGTCACGGCTTGTATGGAGGCGGCTTAAGTAGCCTGCGTGGATTTCACTTGCACTATAAGATGAATAGTCTTCCAAGTCCAACTTAGCCTTGCCTTTCTCCAGCGAAGGTGTTTCTTTCTTGGTCGAGTGCTTAGCTAGGACTCTAGAGACCTAGGCGCCTTAAAAGCTGACCCGGTAACCGTGATTTCATCAACATCAGTAGTGACTTAATAGTATCGTTAATATCTTTGTCAGTTAGCTGTGTGGGGTTGAAACATTGTGGGTCCTTTGTGTCATCGGTGTATTGGCACATTAAGCCGCCGCGCCGGCTCAGTGGTAAAATCCTCCATGCAACCTAGCAGCGGACCAGGTCAACTCCAGTTAAGTCGTTGGCGATCAAAGCCCTTATCTTTGAAAAAGTAGAGGCATATTGACTGCGTTCTGCGGTAGTCAATCGACCTGGGAGCACGCCATTGGTGGTGAGCCGGTAAGGGCGGTAACTCGGCAGGGGGTTCTCTCCAGCTGGGGATGTGTCTCTGCAATAAAACCAAGTATAGTTCCTATCCTTGGGATGGCTAGGAAATACGGCAGAGGGAAAGGTTACATCCCTCCGTCTCTGAATAGAAACACCTCTGAGCTCAAGACTGGGCCTATCTAACATCTCAGTCTGGCGGTTGATATAAAAATAATCTCGAAAGAGGTCAACAGTGGGCTTCTCTTGAAGATACACTTCTCAGAACACTTGAAAGTGGCATAGATTTGAGACGGAATTGGGTCCAATGTCTTGGGGTGAAGGTTGTAAAAGTGCAGAGCATCTCGGAAGAACTTTGACCCGGGCGGTGAAAAACCATGGAGAAGGTGATCCGCAAAGATGACAACTTCACCCTCTTTTGGTTGAGGGGTAGTTTCAACACCTGGAACCCTCTAGTGGATGACATTCTTGGATGGTAAGACCCCCATGTCTACATACTCATTCAGTGAGAGCTCAGAGACTCCACAAGCAACCCAATTGCAAGAAGTAGGAGTCTTTGTCATGATTGGCGGGTTAAAAGTTGTGACTGAGGAGTAAGAGTACGGCGGGTCAAGATTGCAATGGTGAGCCACCCAGGTGATTACATGATGCTTTTGCAATAATGAGCTAAAAAAATTACCCGCATAGT
Source organism: Aegilops umbellulata (assembly GCA_032464435.1). Taxonomy (NCBI): domain Eukaryota; kingdom Viridiplantae; phylum Streptophyta; class Magnoliopsida; order Poales; family Poaceae; genus Aegilops; species Aegilops umbellulata. The sequence continues at coordinate 185,945,601 of CP136056.1, forward strand.
AAACCGTTAAGAAAATTATGAGCCACCCTAGCCATGGATGGAATAATTATCAAGCAATAAGGATATGGCGGGTTAAGTTCTGAGACTATAAACCGGCAGTATGATGACAGGGTAAATAAAATAAAAAATTTATGGATTTATTGGCGGATTACAAAGTCATTGTTAAGCCACTCAAACAATGAAGGGCGGGTCAATTATCTACAGATCCTAAGTTGTTGAAATTTTGCTAAGTATTGGGCAAACAAGTTTTGTAGATTGCGGTTGCGTTTACAGATATGTGGCAGTTCAAAAAAGATGCATATTTGCTAAACTTATAACGTCGCAGTAGAAGAACTAGTAAGCTGGGTACTGATTCACAAAAATAAGGGACCTATCCAAGATGCGAGATAAAGGCTAAAACCGCTACCGCACTACTTCTGCTTTGTTTTTGGATTAAAATACCACTTCTAAAACAGTGGATGGATGAACTTGGATGAACGCTGATGAACTACATGAACGCAAGTGCCCTAATGTGAATCTGAGAAAGGTGAAGAGCGGACGAGCACCTTAGATCTCTGGTTCAAACAGGTTGATGCAGCAGCCTTTGGCAGAGTTGTCGACGAAGCTTGGCTGGGGCGGTGGAGCTTCGGTCGCGACAAATGGCACGAGGAAGAAGAAGAGGAGGATATGTGGGTAAAAAGTGAAAAGGCAGGCCCCTCGTCCCTATTTATAAGGAAAAGGTGAACAGCGAGGCGGCAGGCCCGAAGATCAAGGAGGCGTCATGATTATCATAACAGAGGGAGCACCTCGATTTTCCGAATGGTTGATTAATGCAAAGATCCATTGTGATGTCATCATATTTTTTTTCTGAATTTAATAATGTGATGTCATATTTTCTTGTAGTGGGTCATGAAGGTCTGTTAAGGTCAAGTTTTAGAAGAATTGAAGAAGACTCGCCAACTAGAGGATGAATATTGACATGAACAAGTTCAAATCAATCTGGGGCCTAATGTTGGGGATATAACCCCGCAGTGTGACCCGCCCAGGAGGGGTCAGGTTACACTGTTGGCGACTCATAAGTAAAAGCCTAAGAAGGCCCAAGATTTAACAGCCCGGAGGCGGCTTACAAGATAGGCCTATTGAAGGCCCAAGACCCGAAGATGGCATCATAACCCGGAGGTATGAGCCGCCCGATGGCGACTTGCCTGGCAAGGCAAGGCGACTTAGAACCTGGGTTGGTCACGTTGAATGATCCGACTTGGACTCTTGTAAGCCCAGGGCCTCGAGCTGTGTATATAAAGGTGAGACCCTACAGTGAGTAAATTTAAGTTACAATCAACCGAGAGCTAGATTTAGCGATTCCGCTCCCTTGTAATCTATACTCAATCAATATAACACAAAGCAGGAAGTAGGCTTTTACCTCGTCGGTGAGGGGCCAAACCTGTGTAAACTCGTGTCTCTCGTCCCGGTCAACCCCTTTAAGCTAACCTACGCTATGATGGCTCCACACCTAAGTCATTTCACAAGGGCATCTGCCGTGACAAAACTACAACATTAACCAGAGTTGCAACTTTAGCATGTTCCTTTATCCTAACAGGAAAAGGTGGTTTCTCAATATAAGAAGTAGGTACAACTGGATCAACATTGTAAATCATAGTTTCATCTTTAACTATAACGGGTTGCTCAATATATTTTTAATAGAGGGATGATATTTAAACCACTTCTCCTTAGGGAGATCAACATGAGCAGCAAATGATTCACAAAAGGAGGATACTATCTTAGAGTCATGTCCATGTTTAGTGTTAAACTTTTGAAAAGCATCGGTATCCATAAAATATTTAACACAATCAAATTCCGGTTTTATACCTGACTCTTTACCTTTGTCGAGTTCCCAATCTTCAGATTTCTGTTTAATTCTTTCCATAAGATCTCATCTGAATTCAATAGTTTTCTTCATAAAGGAACCATTAGAAGAAGAATCGAGCATGGTTTCTTCATTATGAGAAAGTTGAGCATAAAAATTATGTAAGATAATTTCTCTTAAGAGCTCATGATTGGGGCATGTGTACATCATGTACTTAAGCCTCCCCCAAGCTTGAGTGATAGTTTCTCCTTCACGAGGCCAAAAATTATATATATACTTGCGATCATCATGAACTAGATGCATAGGATAATTTTTTTGATGAAATTCCAATTTCAATCGATTCCAATCCCAAGTTCCAATATCATCACATAGCCTATACCATGTCAATGCATTTCCCCCCAAAGATAAAGGAAAAACCTTCTTCTTAACTCCATTTTCGGATAAACATGCAATCTTAAATAATCTACAAACTTCATCCACATAGATTTGGTGCATATCAGGATGTATTGTTCCATCTCCTGCATAAGGATTAGCTAGCGGTTTCTCTATCATACCCGAAGGAATCTCATAATAAAAAATTTAGTAGGTGCAGTAGGTTGAGGAGAAACTCTTCGTGCTTCAAGTCGAGGTGAAGATACCCTCAACAAACCCCTCAAAGGATTATTTCCATAATGACAAGTGACAGTAAATTTTAGCACATAATATAAATGTTTCCTTACCAAATTCCACTCACCAAAGGCGCTTCACTCCCCAGCAATGGCGCCAGAAAAGAGTCTTGATGACCCACAAGTATAGGGGATCAATCATAGTCCTTTCGATAAGTAAGAGTGTCGAACCAAACGTGGAGCTGAAGGAAATGACAAGCGGTTTTCAACAAGGTATTGTCTGCAAGCACTGAAATTATTGGTAACAGATAGTTTGGTAGCAAGGTAATTTGTAACGGTCAAATGGTAAAAAAGGTGCAGCAAGGTAGCCCAATCCTTTTTGTAGCAAAGGAAAGGTCGGAATGGTCTCTTATAATAGACAAAGCCTTCTTGAGGACACACAAGAATTTCATCTAGTCACTTTCATCATGTTTGTTTGATCCACTTTCACTACTTTGATAATTTGATATGTGGGTGGACCGGTGCTTGGGTACTATTCTTACTTGAACAAGCCTGCCACTTATGATTACCCCCTCTCACAAGAATCCATAATTACGAAAGAAGAATCAAGATAAATCTAACCATAGCATGAAACATATGGATCCAAATCAGCCCCTTACGGAATAGCACATAAACTAGGGTTTAAGCTTCTGTCATTCTAGAAACCCATCATCTAATAACTACTCCACTATGCCTTCCCTTAGGCCCAAAGATGGTGAAGTGTCATGTAGTCGACGTTCACAGAACACCACTAAGGGAATCACAACATACATATCATCAAAATATTGAACGAATACCAAATTCACATGATTACTTATGACAAGACTTCTCACATGTCCTTAAGAACAAAAGTAACTACTCACAAATCATATTCATGTCCAAGATCAGAGGGGTATTGAATATCATTAAGGGTTTGAACATATAATCTTCCACTGAATAAACCAACTAGCATCAACTACAAGATGCAATCAACACTACTAGAAACCCACAAGTACCAATATGAGGTTTTGAGACTAAGATTGAATACAAGAGATGAACTAAGGTTTGAGATGAGATGGTGCTGGTGAAACTATTGATGAATATTGGTCCTCCCATGTTGAGAGGGTTGTTTATGATGTCGATGGCTTCGATTTCCCCCTCCCGGAGGGAGGTTTCCCCGGCGGAATCGCTCCGCCCGAGAGCAAAAGTGCTCCTACCTAGGTTCTGCCTCCAGATGGTGGTGCTGCATCCCGAAACCTTACTTTTGATTTTTTTTTTCTAGGTCAAATGGCATCATATAGCAGAAGATGGTCTTTGGAGGCGTGCGAGGGACCCCACAAGCTTAGGGGGAACGCCTGGTGGACTCCCGTCTATTGATTCTTTCGCCAATATTTTTATATATATTTCAAAATAATTCTCCATCAACTTTCAGCTCATTTGGAGTTGCACAGAAAAGGTGTCTCCGATATAGCCCTTTCTAGTCCAGGATTCCAGCTACCGGCAATCTCCCTCTTCATGTGAAACTTGCAAAATAAGAGAGAAAAGGCATAAGAATTGTATTATAAAGTGAAATAATAGTCCATAGTGCAATAAATATTGATATGAAAACATGGTGCAAAATGGACATAGAAATTACCTTTGTCGAGTTCCCAATCTTCAGAGTTACGTTATCCCCCATGCATCATTGAACCAGATGCATGGGATAAAACTTCTGATGAAATTCCAATTCCAATCGGTTCCAATCCTATGTCCCAATATCATCCAATAGCCTATACCATTTCAATGCCTTTCCCTCCAAAGATAAAGGGAAAACCTTATTCTTAACTACATCCTTGGATAAACCTGCAAGCTTAAACAATCCACAAATTTATTCCACATAGATCAAGTGCATATCAGGATGTACTATTCCATCTCCTACATAAGGGTTAGCTAGCAGTTTCTCCAACATACCCGAAGGAATTTCATAATAAATATTTTCAGTAGGTTCATTAGGTTGCGTGGCAGCTCTTAGTGCTTCTAGTCAAGGTGAAGATACCCCGAACAAACCCTTCAAAGGATTATTTTCCATTGTAACAAGTGACAGGAAATTCCAGCATGTAGCATAAATGTTTCCTTATCAAATTCCACTTACCAAAGGTGCTTCACTCCCCGGCAAAGGCACTAGAAAAGAGTTTTGATGACCCACAAGTATATGGGATCAATCGTAGTCCTTTTGATAAGTAAGAATGTCGATCCTAACGAGGAGCAGAAGGAAATGACAAGAGGTTTTCAGCAAGGTATTCTCTGCAAGTGTTGTAAGTATCAGTGATAGATAGTTTTGTAGCAAGGTATTTCGTAACGGGTAACAAGTAACAATGGTAGAAAGAGTGCGGCAAAGCAACTACTCCTTTTTATAGCAAAGGACATGCCGGAACGTTCTCTTATGACAAGGAAAGTGTTCTTGAGGATACATGGGAATTATCATTTAGTCACTTTCATCATGTTTGTTTGATTCGCGTTTGCTACTTTGATAATTTGATATGTGGGTGGACCGGTCACTACTAGGAAAACGCTTATATATAGAAGTTTACCAGTAGCGTTTGTTTATAACCCCACGCTACTACTAGTTAGTAGTAGCGCTGGTTGTAAAGAGCGCTATTGGTATCAGTTAGCAGCAGCGCTTGTTACATAGCCCCACGCTACTGCTAAGTGTAGTACACCACACCCCCCGGTCAAAAAATAGCAGTAGCGCCTGTCGTCTAACCTGCGCTACACCTAGTGGGCTTAGCAGTAGTGCTGGCCCGTTGCCCGTGTTGCTGTTAGGCCCACTATCCCCCCGCGCCCCCCGGCCCAGCCGGCCTCACTCTCACTCACACTCCACCCACACTCCTCCCTCGATCCCCCGCGTGCCGCCGTCGACCCCCGCACACTGTCGTCCCCCGCGTCGGCCCTCCTCCCCGCGCCGGCCCTCCTCCGTGCGTCGGCCGCCCTCGCCCGCGCCAGCCCTCCTCCCCGCCGGCAGTCCAGCTCCCCCGCGTGGGCCTCCCTCCTCCTCCCGCCGCCCCAGCCCTCGCGTCGACCTACCTCCTCCGCCCGCCGCCCCAGCCCCCGCGCCGGCCCTCCTCCACCGAGAGGTACTCCTCCCTCCTTCCTCCTCCTCCCTCCCTCCCTAGTTATAGTTATTAGAGTAGTTATTTTGAATTCTATGTAGTTGAAAAACGTAGGTTATTAGAATAATTTAGGTTTTGATCGAACCCTTGCTTGGACAGATTAGGTATGAACCCTAGTTAATTCGTATGAACCCTAGGTTTTTAATTTTAGCTAGGTTTTAAAGTTAGGACAGAAATTTAGCTAGGTTTTTAATTAGGTGTAGTTAATAGAATTTAGGTGTTCTAAGTGTATTTAAAAGAGTTTTAGGTGTTTTAGGTGTAGTTAACAGAATTTTAGGTGTTTTAGTTGTTTTAGGTGTAGTTAACAGAATTCTAGGTGTTTTAAGTGTATTTAAAAGAGTTTTAGGTGTTTTAGGTGTAGTTAACAGAATTTTAGGTGTTTTAGTTGTTTTAGGTGTAGTTAACAGAATTCTATGTATTTTTTTAGTTAAAGCAATTGTTGTTATTTTTTTAGTTAAAGCATTTTTTCCTGTTATATGCAAATTTGCTGTGGACATGTCATATTTTGAACATGTCACATTTTGGACATGTCGTATTTTTCCGAGTGGCCTATGTTTTGCCAGAAATGTCAATTTGTTTATGTTCTGGCGAATTTCAGGCGCTCAATATGTCCTGTTTTAGCAAAGGTCATGCCAAATTTTGCTAAGTGTTTATTAATTTTGTTTTCATAATTAAGCATTTTGTTCTCAACGTCGACGATGCCTATCCCGCATCCTCGTCGGTGACTCGGCGGAGGACTCCTGGTTGAGCCGAGGGGCCATGTCCGGGACTGGGCTCCGCCGGGCTGGTACTGGGTTGTGCTACCTTCTGGTGAGCGCAGCTTAGTGAGGAGCCAGCCCGTCGTCGACCCGGAGCTTCTTTGGTGGCGGTCACGTGGGCCTGCATCGGTGGAGAGGCTTGAGTCCCCCGCGAAGGTGGTACAGCACCATGTCACGGAGGAGAACGCGTACGTCCAGCGCTACTTGGTTGTGTTGGCGAACGGTCGGTTCTCCAATACCTGGCAGATTCTTTGGGGATCTCACCGAAGCTATGATCTGGTGATGGTTCCTTCTCTTTGGGTGTCCACCGTGGCCCACTGAACCTAGAGGCTATTATTCGAGATGTATTAGTGATATTATATGATGATCTTTGCTACAAACTACTATATATGTATTCGATGATGGATTATTAATTACCTATTAGTTATTTGCTTATTGAATGCAAAAGATGAGCGCGGTTTGTGCTACAAACTACTATCTATGTATTCATGATGGATTATATGATGATCTTTGCTACAAACTACTACAAACTACAAATTTTAGGTGTTTTAGTTGTTATATGATGATCTTTGCTACAAACTACTATATATGTATTTGATGATGGATTATTAATTATCTATTATGAAATGTCTGACGACGAAAGGGAATTCGCTATCTACGAGTACTGCGAAGATGAGTGCGGTCTGTGCGACAGGCCTCGCTTGGTAGAAGGTCGGCGCTTCAGCATCAAGCTCCAAGAGACCTTCGATGTTGAAACGGTACGCAACGACGACAAGTGTTTTTTGTTATTTTTTGCACGACTTCTCTTCTTCTTCAACGTGTAATTTCCGTCTTTTACAATTCGACTAGCTTATCCCATGTCATGCAAGACGCTATGTCTTGGAGAAGATGGGTTTTGAAGATCATGAAAGATTGGAGACAAAGATAATTCAACTAAGGACCCATCATGGTTATGATTTTGCTGTAAATCTATACAATTCTGTGAACTCATCCAATTTTGGTTGCCTGAATTGGGAAGCCCTTTGCAAGGCATATGATTTTCATGAGGGTATGCTTCTCACCTTAGATCTTGGTGATCCTGACATCGACGAAAATGATATGACCATTTGGGTCCTTGTTGACACGCTTCCAGTTCTACCGCTGTGTGAGTTTCTTAAACATATTTACTAAGTAATTTATATTGTTTATTTCAAAATATTTGACAGCTTATTTCCATTGACAGCTTATTTTCATTGTTCAAAAAATGTACGGAAAATGGTACACAGAACCTACTACTACAATGATGAAGCACAATTAACTTATAAGGAGCAAGATGGTCTTATCGCATTTTTTACTGATATTGAGAATTACAATAGCTATAATCAAACTCCTCCACATTATGGTCAATACGTGCCACTAGTGAACATGTTGAACTACGGTAACATCAATGGAGATATCATGGTAAGATTTACTACTATTACGACATCCGTGCATCTTTTGCATAAATTCTTCTAAAACTAAACTATATTGCTAACTACAAAGTTATTACTATGTTTTTGAACAAAAAATCCCGATGGATTGTGTGCCTCATCTGATGTTGACGAGAGGTCGCGTTAATGTTATGAGCTTACGGCTACCACGGCCAGGTCAGCCGCAGTATCCACATCACTCCTGTCCATACCGGATTTCTAAAAGCGAGGAAGCCATGATGATAGATGATTTCAAAAAATGTTCTAACCATCGTAGAGAGCTACTTGGAAGCAACATTGTGCGTAGGCCAAGACTTGGAGGTAGGATGATCTATGTTCTTTATTATGGAGAGTCAATTTTCCTTAATGCAGCGTCAATGCCTATCTTGTTTTATGATATTTTACCTAAGAGAGGGTAGACTAGGTCCTATGAGAGGAGTAGGTCGTAGCTAGAATGTGTTATTATATGCTACAATGTGTTAGAGTTGATGATGATGAGGAGGAGTTGTGATTATGACTAGTGACCAACTTGTTATATGATGTCTCATTGACGAACATTGTTTGATGGTGATGACAAGTGGTAATGAATATGTTATTTAAACAGACTAGTTCATGATGAGTTGTTATTGTATAAAAGATATATCTGTTTAAACATGTACAGCGCCAAAATGCTAAAAAAACATAAATGTTATCAGTAGCACGGGCCCGAAAATGCGCTACGAGTACTTGAACTTACCAGTAGCGCTGGCCTAAAAACGCGCTACTGCTACAAAATAGCTGTAGCGCCGTAGCAGTAGCGCTGCTGCCCGCGCTACTGGTAGCTCAAAAACCAGCGCTACTGGTAAGCATTTTCCTAGTAGTGGGTGCTTGGGTGTTGTTCTTACTTGAACAAGCCTCCCACTTATGATTACCCTCTCTCGCAAGTAAGTATGGAAATGGGTCGAGTTTGGATCGGGTTGAACAATATCAAATCCATATCCATATCCATGAAGAGACTCTTTGCCCATCCATGAAAAAATCCATGGGTGAAAAATTGTGTCCATGACCAAACCCGATGGATATCCATACCCGCTGGATATCCATTGGGTTCTCTCAACACATATAAAATAAGACATAACACATTGTTAACATAAGCTCTTCAATTCTTCACCTCTTGGTAGGCTAGGCTTCATTTATGGTAAATCAACGTCCACTAATAACCTAATATCATTTAGAATTTTCCTAAAATATGAGAATTATGAGTCATTAACGAGGAGATAAAAATAAGGGAAGGGGCACTGGAGTATGTTACGGTAGGGATTGAATGTGAACTAATAAAATTTAGGGTGGGGATTGAGTGTGAACTAATAAAAGTTAAGGTGGGGATTGAATGTGAACTAATAGAAGTTAGGGTGGGGACTGCGCAATTTCTTTTGCATGAGATAACTTAGTGTAAAATTGCAGTCGGACCCATATTACTGTGGGGTAGGGATAGCAGATTTTTTTCCATTAAGTCATACTATCGGGTCAGATTTGGGTATACCCACGGGTTCAAAATTATATCCATGCCCTACCCATGAGCAATCGGGACGGGTTTGGGCGCCGCCCATGGGCACAAAAGCATATCCAAACCCTATCCATTCGGTTCGGATATCCTTCGGTATCCATGTCCATGGATAAAATTGCCATCCTTACTCGCAAGCATCTGCAAATATGAAAGAAGAATTAAGATAAATATAACCATAGAATGAAACATATGGATCCAAATCAATCACTTATGGAATAACGCATAAACTACTGTTTAAGCTTCTGTCACTCTAGCAACCCATCATCTACTTATTACTCCATAGGCCCAAGGATGGTGAAGTGTCATGTAGTTGATGTTCACATGACACCACTAAAGGAAGCAATAACATACATCTATAATACCTAAATAGTTCATCCCCACTAACCTATTTCTCTTGACATGCAGGCTATCCACATCAGCAATTGACATGCAGCCATCCTCCTCAGCTAATCTTACACATCATCAAGTTTTTTCTTTTCTTTTTTCTATCCTCTCGGCCATTCCATGTTTTTTTATTGAGGATTCCACACTGCACCGTTTTGGTTCGTGCGTTTTCTCCCCGAGAGGTTCCCCGTCGCACGATTCCTCTTCCCCACTCCCGCGACCTCCTTTTTCAATGCAGTGCCTCCTCTTCTTCCCAATTGCAACCTCTTGTCTTCTCCACAACAACTTCTCCCTCACTTGATCTTCTCCAAAGACCATTAAATCACGGCATTGGAAAGGATGCACCTCTATATTTACCCATCGATCGATCACATCAGATCCATGAGATGGCGAGGTCGAGGTTCAGGTCTAGGTTGATGTCGAGGCGGAGCCACGGCTAACTGGAGCAGTGGCCTTGTCAGTGGTCATGTCTGAGCCGTTCATGTCGCTGCTTGTAGCCGTGGCCTCCTCCTCCCACCGGTCGCTCGACAATATCAGGCAACACCCGCCGCAGACTGTCTGCTCCTCGATTTGCCTATGTTGGTGAGAGAGCCCAACAGGTGTATTCCCAACCATATCCCACCTTACATGGCGAAAATAGAGATCGGAATTATCCTGTCGAGTAATCCCAGTGGACAACCTCGCCGACCCCCACGATCGCTGGTATCACGACAAGGAGCAGGCTGGCCACTGCCACTGTAAAGTGAGGAGTTGTGCCAACCCCTTTTGCAACCGACCTCAGCCATCCTCGCTCCCTTCCTGATCTTCCAAATTTTGCTTCAATGCGGTCGAAAGAAAGGTGAGAAAAATATGAGATTATTTTTTGCTGCATCATTGGAAGATTTCATCCAAAATTTGCCGGGTGTTGTAGAATTGTGAGTATCTAGCATTTGGTAAGGTGAGAATACTATACTTTGTTTTCCTGAAGATGTTGTGTTCAGAAATTTTTCCATGGTATTTTGGACAGAGTCCTCTCTGTTGTAGCTCAGTTAGAACTACTTGTGCTTGCTTAACTCTTGGTTAATCACAACAATAACCTACAAAACAAATAATTTGGTTACCATGGGTTTCACGTTTTATCCACGTATTGTTGTTTTAGGGGATGTTGACAGGCAGACAACGGTGATAGCAAAATAACTCTTAGGATAATATAGCGGAAGGACCAAAGAATCAAGTACAATACAAAGGTAATGTTGTATACTTCATGCTCTTATGGCGAAAACACGAGGACTGATTAATTCATCTACTCATCAAGCCATCATATTTTTATTCAGTTTGATGTGCACACTTACAGTTCAGGCATATAGCGATTTTATACTAGAGATTTTGATCAAAAAGAATTCATTTTATCTGTAGCGATTGCAGTGTTCATGTATCACATACGCCCTCCGTCCCAAAATAAGTGACTCAAGTTTGTACTAACTTTGTACTAAAGTTAGTACAAAGTTGTGTCACTTATTTTGAGACAGAGGGAGTATTATAAATCAAGAGTTGTTGGAATTCTACATTTTAATAGAATATTTCATATTTATTTTGGTTTTCTAAATCCCATTTGGCAAAATTAGCATAGCATGTATGGCCTTATATTAGCTATCTTACCATAATTTGTTGCACCTTTTATGTAGAAATCCATGATGGTTAACTAATGACACATATAAACATCCATGTACTTCAAACAATTGGCTTTTAACATGTATATCCTGAAGATGCATCTATATTCCTGTTTTCCACCATGGATAGTTAAACACTGAGAAGTTTATATTGTGACATACAATAATGTAAGGATTTTCTACAATCTGAAGCCCTCATACTGAATTAGCTTTGAGAGGTTGCTATTATGAACTCCCTATCACAGCTACAGCCATCGACTACATTAGCTGAGCACACATGACATGGATCTAGCCAAAGTAGGTTTGTAGTGCAAGACAGTCTCGACAACATTCATTGTGCAAAATCTGTCGTATTTCTCCCGTCAACTGTTTTGTTTTTGGTGGCTCTTATCGAGTCACAGAAAATAAATGTATGCTTGTTGCTCATTAACAGGCTGGCACACAAAGCAACTACAAATAATCATCCTAGCCAGCTTCACCACTATTTTGTAGCCTCAAGTCCAGCCATAGAAAAAATATGTTTGCTACTAATTTTTTATAGTGTTTGTCTGTGGAATGAAGGAATGATGGGCCGACAATAGTGTGTACATCCATGCTAATCTCGGCATTGGAGTCGAGGATTTGACACAATTTGGATCGAATTAGTTGTTATCTATCCAATGAACTATCTCTCCAATGATCTTGGTAATTCATACATGGCATTGGTTCTCTATGCTTCAGAAAGTGGATTGGAGCGACTAATGCCTTGAGTTCTTATTTATTATAATTATAGTCAATGTAGTTTTGTTTACAGATTGCGGATATATTCTTTACATATGGTACATTTAGTTTATTCTCAATACTTTTTCAGCAATCATTTTGGTTAAAGTATCTATAAGCCTGCCATAGCCATAGTGCATCTGGGATCAGTATTTCTCTTAGAGCCACGGTGCATCTGGGATTAGTATTTCTCTTAGTGAGAATTCACTCTGTTAGGACTGTCTTGCATTGCAATGGACTTGGCCTCGGATCAGATTGTTTGAACAATTTTTCATATTTTACTGTAGCATCCCACGGTGCTTTCTGTTATTGAGAATTATCAGTTATACTATCTCCATTCAGCCCTATCTTTGCAAATAAGAATTTCCATGTGTAATGAATGGTTTTTGTAGCATGCATTCCCGCAGCAACGCGCGGGGTGTCATCTAGTATCATCAAAATATCAAACGAATACTAAATTTGCATGATTACTTATAGCCAGACTTATCCCATGTCCTCAAGAACAAAAGTAACTACTCACAAAACATATTTATGGTCAAGATCAGAGGGCTATTGAAAATCATTAAGGATCTGAACATATAATCTTCCACCAAATAAACCAACTAGCATCAACTACAAGATGTAATCAACACTACTAGGAACCCACAGGTACCAATATGAGGTTTTGGGACAAAGATTGAATACAAGAGATGAACTAGGGTTTGGGATGAGATGGTGCTGGTGAAGATGTTGATGAAGATTGGTCCTCCCAATATGAGAGGATTGTTGGTGATGTCAATGGCTTCGATTTCCCCCTCCCGGAGGGAAGTGTCCCCGACGGAATCGTTCCGCTAGAAAGAAAAATTGCTCCTACCTAGGTTTTGCCTCAAGACGGTGGTGCTTCATCCCAAAAGTCTTCCTCTCCTAATTCTTTCGCCAATATTTTTTATATATTTCAAAATAATTCTCCACAAATTTTCAGGTCATTTGTAGTTTTGCAGAATAGCTATCACTACAGGAATCAGGAACTTTGCCGCCTGTCGTGGCTGACGGCAAAGGCATGCCTGGCGGACGGCAAAGGCCTTTACCGTCAGCCAGCAGACGGCAACACGTCCGGCTGAACAAACTACGGCAAAGGGCACTTTGCCGTCTGCTGGAAGACGGCAAAGATGCAAAGGCCTTTGCCGTCTGCCAGCAGATGGCAAAGAGCTTGGATGACACACGTGGTAGCTTAGGTCCGTTAAAGAGTTAACGGCGTGCTTTGCCGTCTGCTGGCAAACGGCAAAGATGCAAAGGTCTTTCCTGTCTGCCAGCAGACGGCAAAGCAACCATATAGGCCAGCCCAGTGCCCCCCAGGTTGCACAGGTAGCTACCACGTGGCAGCTTTGTCATATGTTGGCTGATGGGAAAGCTCTTTGCCGTCTGCCAGCAAACGGCAAAGAGCCTGTATAGCCCCTGTTTTTTCTTAAATTCATTCAATTTCACAGAATACACACACACACACACACACACACACACACACACACACACACACACACATTTGAACAATATATCCAACAACAGGTTTCCAACAACAACAAGTTTCCAACAACATATCCAATGAGCTTTTATTTGTGTAGGTGTGAGAACCGTGTTGCAAACCCTTAGGAAAGAGCGCCTTTATGCTAATATGGAAAAATGCCTTTTTGGTGTTGATAAGCTTGTTTTCTTGGGTTTCGTTGTGTCTTCTCATGGTGTTCATGTTGATGAATCTAAGATCAATGCTATTAAAACTTGGCCTCAACCAACCAACTTGCAACAAGTGCGTAGTTTTCTTGGTTTAGTCGGTTTCTATCATAGATTCGTCAAGGATTTTAGCGCCATTGCACCCCCTTTGCATGCTTTGAGTAAGGAACATGCTCCATTTGTTTGGGATCCATCCCAAGATACCGCATTCAATGAGCTTAAGAATTTGCTTACTCATGCTCCCCTGCTTGCCTTACCAAACTTTGACAAACCCTTTGAAACTCATTGCGATGCTAGTGGTAATGGCATAGGAGGTGTGTTAACACAAGAGAAGCGCCCCATAGCATACCTTAGTGAGAAACTTTCTGGAGCGCAACTCAATTATCCAATATATGACAAAGAGCTATATGCTTTAGTGCGAGTTTTGCGTGAATGGGAACATTATCTTCGCCCTCATGAATTTATCATCCATACCGATCATGAAACACTCAAGTATCTTAAGGGACAAACTAAGTTGAACAAGCGTCATGCTAAATGGAGTGAATTCATTGAGTCATTTCCTTATGTCATTAAGTATATCAAAGGCAAGGAAAATGTTGTGGAGGATGCGCTTTCCCGCAAATGCATGCTTGTTACTAAACTTGAATTGAATGTCATTGGCTTTGAGCACATAAAAGACTTGTATGCGCATGATCCTACTTTTGCTATTCCTTATGCCAAGTGTTTGACGCATACCTCTTGGGAATGCTATTACATCAAAGATGACTATCTTATGAGAGCTAACAAACTATGCATTCCTGAGTCTTCTCTTCGTTTGTTACTTATGCAAGAATCTCATGGAGGAGGACAAATGGGACACTTTGGATGCAACAAGACATTTGCTACGCTCTCCAAGAACTATTTTTGGCCCAAGATGTTCTGCGATGTCTTACACTTCACCAACCGATGTTTGACATGTCGCAAAGCTAAGTCCAAAGCTCAATCCCATGGTCTTTATACACCCATTCCAATTCCATATCACCATGGGAAGATATTAGCATGGATTTTGTGCTTGGTTTGCCTAGGACTAGAAATGGAAAGCATTCTGTGTTTGTTGTTGTGGACTTATTCTCTAAAATGGCTCATTTCATTCCTTGCAACAAGATTGACGATGCTTCACATGTTGCCAATCTTTTTGTAGAGAAATCTTGCGCCTACATGGAGTGCCAAAGACAATTGTCTCGGACCGCGACGTCAAGTTCTTGAGTTACTTTTGGAAGACCTTATGCGCCAAGCTTGGAATCAAGCTACTATTTTCCACGGCATACCATCCACAAACCAACGGCCAAACGGAAGTGACAAACCGAACACTTTCCACTCTACTACACGTGTTGATCAAAAGGAACATCAAGGAGTGGGAGGAGTGCTTACCCATCGCCGAGTACGCCTACAACTGCACAAGACATTCGACTACCGGCAAGTCCCCCTTCGAGGTCGTCTACGGTTTCAACCCGTTGTCTCCATTGGACATTCTTACTCTACCACTACAAGAGCGCATCAACATGGACACGAGTGCACGAGCGAGCTATCTCAAGAAGGTGCATGAAGATACAAGGCACACCATCGAGCGCCAAGTACAACGACTCGCGACCAAGCTTCAACTTCAACAAGCAACCCATGATATTCAACATTGGTTATCTCATGTGGTTACACCTTCACAAGGACCACTTCCCCAACGAACGCAAGTCCAAACTACTACCACGAGCCGATGGACCATTCAAGGTTCTAGCACGCTACAACAATAACAACGCTTACAAGATTGACCTTCCAAGCGACAAGTACAACGTGAGCGACGTCTTCAACGTCAAGGATATCTCTCCCTACCATGGAGATGAAGATTTCGATCTGAGGACGGATCTTTCACAAGGGGGGAAGATGATGCGGAGCATCCCAAGGTCATCCCCATGGACCTACACTACAAAAAAAGACATATCCGTGACATTTTGGGCCGAACGAAAAAAAAAATCTGTCATACATATGACACTTTGTCGGTGTTTTGGAACGACACCTATGGGATCACAAGAATCCCTACTACGGTTGCGGCGCGGGGGGTCGTGAGAAGAGCGGATCAAACAGATAGCACACGGTTCGTTTATCCAGGTTCGGGCCGCGAGGATGCGTAAAACTCTACTCCTGCTTTGGTGGATTGTATATCTGTGTTCTTGAGCTAGCTATGGGGCGTGAGGAGCTCCAAAAAGCCGAATCCTTCTCCTGGTCGCCTCGGGCCTCCTTTTATAGGAAAAGGGTTTGCCACAGTGGCACACAGGAGGTGGAAAGGGTACAGTGATGCGAGGCTATCCCTCGCATTACATGACAAAGCGCATTTAATGCGTCTTGCTTAGGTGTCCTTACTTTATCGGGGACGGGGGAGAGACCTGTCTCATCCGTCGCCGCTCCTTCTTGTGTCCAGGCCCAAAAACGGTGCGCGGGCAGGCGGGGCGGTTTTTACCGTGGTAAGTTTCTTTGCGCGTTGCGCTTCCTGCGAGTGGCGCGTCGTGGGGAGGCGCGTGTGACGTGGGGGGCATGCGTGGGGTTGGTTCCCGCGGGCATGCGTCACATCCCAGTTAATGTGAAAGGAGGCGGCCCGCATTTTCCCCCATAAGAAGGAATAACCGTGGGCGCGCTGCTCACTTTCTCCTCTTCCCTCATGCCTTTTCCAATCTTAGAGCCGCCGTTTCCTCTCTTCCTTCCTTTCTAAGCTTTCGCCGTCGCCCGCCGTCACTGCTTCGCCACCCCCCTTCCTCAATCCTCTAAACCTCTCGGCCGCCATGGCGCCCAAATCCGCCAAGGGCAAGGGGGTAGCCAAGGGCTCTAGGACCATGGAGCCGCCGGAGAGCACGCTGTTGGGGGACCGGACGAAGTCCGCCTTTTTCTTCCCCTCGACGGTTCATGTTCATGAGCTCCGAGCCTCCTTCAGGCCCCTATCTGGAGTGAAGACGGGGGGAGAGAGTTCGGGACACCCGGCAACACGCATCATTCCTTCCGCTTGCACCGATCCTGCTCCAAATCGGTATCCCTTTTTTGTCGATTAACTTTCTTGCGGGTTATGCCCCCCCTTTTCTGATTTCTTCTACGACATTATGCACACCTTCGGCTTTCGCCTCTTGGATTTTACTCCGAATGCGGTGGCGTGCATGGCTTTCTTTGCGCATCTTTGCGAAGGCTTTGCCGGGGTGCAGCCCAACACGGCGCTCTTCCGCCATTATTTCTTCCCTTGTCCCGTTAACCCCTTTAAGCTTCCTAGTTGCGATAGCTCCACGACTAAGTCCTTACAAGAGGACATCTGCCATGACAATTCCACAACAGTTGGCGCCCACCGTGGGGCCAGCGCATGATGGATTTGAGTTCTTGAAGGGCAACTTTGAAGGGCTCAAGGGATACGCAGTCGGTCGGATGACCAAAAGTCGTCGCGGCAAGATCTACATCGACGACGAAGGCTGGGGGCCCGACGCCGGCTCAATGGAGTATGGGTACCGGGTCCCCTTCAGCGGAATCCACGTCTTCATCGGCCAGATCGGTGAGCCGGGCCCTGAGCCGGACAACTGCACCGACCTCGTCGAGACGGCTCAGCGTGCGAGACCCACCCGGGCTCAACCCGTCGTGAAGCGTGCTTTCGTGGGTTGCATCCACGGAGGGGAACTTTCTGGAGGATCCATAGATGGTGGTGAGACGGCCATCCACTCTGATGGTGATTCGTCCACTGGTGAGACGGATTCGTTGTATCAACTGCAAGATGATAGGCTTGGGGGTTGTTCCGATGGCAGCAGTATTCCGGACCCCTTTGAGCCGCCAAGCTGTGTAGGGGTCTTCATGGCTGGTACTCAACCCGGTCAAAACTCTACGGCCGCAGCAGCAATAACGTCTGGGTTGGAGCAGCCGGGGCAGGAGGCCCTGTGCGCCCGCCGGCTCAGGTGCTGATGGATCTCATGGATAAGCTGACTGCCCTGTTAACCACCACAGTTATTCCTACGAATCAAGATGAGCATAATGCAGAGGTGGCATAGGTGTGTGAGGAAATAGCTCGGGCCAAGGAGGCCTTAGTAGCTGAGGACACAAGGTTAGCCACAGAACGGGCGGCTTTGGATGCACGGGCGCAACAGCTCCAGTCAGAGGCTTTCCAGCTTACGATGAGCCTGAACGCATCTAACGAGTTGATGAGGAGGAGACACCAGAAAACTCAATCCCGTTTGCCTCCGGTTTATGATCCTCGGAACCTTTTCGCTACACCCGGAGCCGGCCCTGGTAACCCGCCAGAGGCAAATCAATTCATGACATCCAGAGTCGGAGGACCGGCTTAGCCCCGGGTGATGATACCTCCTCATGGGAATATGGCCCCACCCCGCTATGTACCGACACCACCGGGTCACTTTTCTAACCCCATGGAGAACCTGATCGCAGCATCGGCACGTTTGGCGGCTCTCCTAGTGGACGGTGATGATCCAACAGCGGTGGAGACGCGAAGGATCAAAGAACTTGTTCAAACGGCTCTAGCTCAGCAAGAGGCTTATTCCTATAGCCGGGACAGGATTCATTCAACTCCTCGCCCAAGCCGGAGCCCGAGTTATAGTAGGCATATAGAGTCGGAGGCTTTGTCAAGCAACGCCCAGCGTCGTAACCAGCCCGGCAGATATAACCCGGTGCAAGACCGGATACGTCAGGAGGATGAGCGGGCGGCTCAGCTGGCAGCTCAGCAGATGACTCACCATGCCTTCCCAGATTATCCGACGACTTCTGTTGAGGCAGGAGTGGCCACCAGAACCAGCGGCGTTCCTTGTTTCGTGCCGGCTTTGCGCAATGTGCGTTTACCTAAGGGTTTCAAGGGACCCCGCAAGGTGCCAAATTAACGGCCGATTTGCAGCCCGGGGCGTGGATTGAAAGCTATGAGATGGCCATGGAACTGTTGGAAGTCAGTGACGCAGCAATGGCTAAGTACTTCACCATGATGTTGGATGGAACGGCCCGGACGTGGTTAAAGGGCTTACCGCCCAATTCTATTAGCTCATGGGCGGAGTTAAAGGCCCGGTTCATTCAGAACTTCAAAGACACTTGCAAGCAATCTATGTCGATTGTGGACTTAACTAATTGTAAGAAAGAGGAGGGTGAATCTACCACTCATTGGGTGCGTTGGGTCAAGGAGATAATACATTCGTCTGACAAGATGGATGTCGGCTCTGCAGTCCTCATGTTGGAGAATAATTGCCGATTCGAACCGCTAAGGCAGAAACTGGGGCGCCTCAAGCGTGATTGTAATGATATGGGTCAGCTGATGGCGGCTTTAGTCAAATATGCCGATTCTGATAGTACCAAGGATCCTGTGTCTGATGAGGAAAAGATGGGGAAGGGAAATAAGAACGGCAATGGAAAGGGTCAGCAGCATAACCCGGCAAATCAAGGAGGCAACAAGCGTAAAGCCGATGGCAACCTCGAGTTTGTGGCTACCGCTAATGCACAGGGTAACAATCAGAGGCGCAAGGGGAGGCCGCCCCCTCGGGCTGGCGGGTCAGGCCCATCTCTTGAGCAGCTGCTCAATGAGCCCTGCCCGAGACACGGCACCCGGGAACGACCAGCCACCTACCTGTGGAAGGATTGCGCGATCATGAAGGCTTTCAAGAATTCCAACACGTTCGATGGCAATCATGGGTCGGGCGGCGGCTCAGGTGCCGGCAGCTTTCATGGCCCGGGTGGTGGTTCAAATTCCGGCTTTCAGGGAAATCAAGGTTGCTATAATCAGCAGCAATCTGGTCAAGGAGGACAACAGCAGCAGTCGGGTTATCAAAGCAATCCAAAGCAGCTGAATAGTGGACAGTATCATGTGTTCACCACTAGCTTATGCAAGGCGGTGAACTCTGTTGAGCCGGCAATCCCCCGTTACTTGAGGTGGTCAGAACAGCCTATTGTATGGAGCAGGGAAGATCACCCTCCCCGGGTTGATAATCCGGGTTAGTTAGCCTTGGTGGTAGCACCTCAAATTGGTGGATATAAATTCACTAAAGTACTCATGGATGGAGGTAGCAGCATCAACATCCTCTATTATGAGACCTTTCGACGTATGGGGTTGACTGATGAAAATTTAAAGACGTCCAACACAGTTTTCCATGGAGTGGTGCCTGGTAAGTCGGCATACCCAGTTGGCAAGATTGAGCTGGAGGTGGCCTTCGGAGATGAATATGACTCTAGGGCTGAGAAATTAACCTTTGAGGTAGTCAAGATCAAAAGCCCATATCACGCTTTGTTTGGACGGCTGGCTTATGCCAAGTTCACGGCCGTGTTATGTTTACTTACAGCTCAAGATGCCGGGTCACAAGGGTACCATTACTTTGCATGGGAGTCGGAAGATAGCCCTGGAATGTGAGGAGGGCGATGCTGCTTATGCTGAATCTGTTTCTGCAATGGAGGACTAAAGTTTTATAAGGATAATGTTGACCTGGCGGATATGACACCTCTGAAGAAGCCAACCACAGAGCATGACCCAGAGATGAAATTCAAGTCGGCTAATGAAACCAAGCTTATTGATTTTACTCCAGGCGACTCATCTAAGCAGTTCAGCATCAGTGCCAATCTGGATCCTAAATAGGAAAGCGCGCTCATCGAGTTCATCCGTGAGAATCGGGACATCTTTGCATGGAAACCTTCTGACATGCCGGGTGTACCGAGAGAACTCGCTGAGCACACTCTCAGTATTGATCCAAAGTATAAGCCGGTCAGACAATTTCTCCGGTGGTTTAATGAGGAAAGACAGAAGGCCATCGGAGAGGAGGTGGCCCAGCTCTTAGCGGCCGGGTTTATTGTTGAAGTTTTTCATCCTGAATGGTTGGCTAACCCGATGCTCGTACTTAAAAAGAACGGCACCTGGCGGATGTGTGTAGAGTACACGGACTTAAATAAAGCTTGTCCGGCTGATCCTTTTGCTCTCCCCCATATTGATCAAATCATTGATGCTACGACGGGTTGTGAGCGTTTGAGCTTTCTGTATGCTTATTCCGGTTATCATCGGATCAAAATGGCAGTTAAGGACCAGGAGAAGACGGCTTTCATTACTCCGTTTGGATCCTTCTGCTATGTTTCTATGCCTTTCGGGCTCAAGAGTGCCCAGGCGACTTATCAGCGGTGTGTACAGAATTGTCTCATAATCAGATTGGGCGCAATGTTCATGCTTATGTGGATGACATAGTGGTGAAGTCCAGAGAGAAGGAAACCTTGATAAATGATCTGAAGGAAACCTTTGACAATCTCCGGGTCTATAAGATGATGCTTAACCCGGCCAAATGTGTGTTTGGGGTACCAGCAGGCAAGCTTTTGGGTTTCCTAGTTTCCAACAGGGGCATTGAAGCTAACCCGGAGAAGATTAAGGCAATTACCTCTTTGGCTAAGCCGGCATGCATCAATGACGTTCAGCGACTGGCGGGTCGTATCGCTGCTTTAAGCCGGTTTATAAGTCGGTTGGGTGAGAAGGCCATACCACTATATCAGATGCTGAAGAAAAAGAACACTTTTGTCTGGAGTGATGCTGCTGATGCTGCTTTTGAAGATTTAAAGAGACAGTTATCTGAGCCGCCGCTCCTTGCGGCTCCCATTGATAGAGAGCCATTGCTGTTATACATGGCCGCTAACTCACGTGCTGTCAGTGTTGCAATTGTGGTGGAACGCAAGGAGGTTGGCAAGGAGCATCCGGTCCAACAGCCAGTTTACTACATCAGTGAGGTGCTCATTGAGTCTAAACAAAGGTATCCACATTGGCAGAAGCTTGTCTATGGGGTGTTCATGGCAAGCCGGAAGCTTAAGCAATATTTTCAGGGTCACCCTATCACCGTGGTAACTTCTGCTCCCTTGGGAGACATTATCCAGAACAGAGAGGCCACAGGACGAGTCACCAAGTGGGCCATCGAGCTTGGGCCTCATGGTTTGAAGTATATGCCACGTACTGCTATTAAGTCTCAAGCCCTGGTGGACTTCATCAATGATTGGACAGAGCTGTAGACACCTGAGGAGAAGCCGGATAACACTTATTGGACTATTCATTTCGATGGATCCAGACAGTTGGAAGGTTCGGGGGCAGGACTTGTTTTAACTTCCCCTCGAGGTGACAAATTATGTTATGTGCTCTGGCTCATGTTTCCATGTACTAATAATGCAGCTGAATATGAGGCTTTGCTCCATGGTCTTCGGATGGCCAAAGAGATGAATTTGAGCCGGGTAAGGTGCTTGGGCGACTCAGATCTCGTGGCTCAGCAAGTGTCAGACAAGAGGGACTCCAAGGATCCCCTCATAGCGGCTTATCATTGCGAAGTTGACTCCGTGGCTGGGCACTTCAAGGGTTATCAAGTGGAGCACATTGATCGAAGGAAGAATGAGGCGGCTGATGCTCTAAGCCGGCTGGGATCTCAGCGTAAGCCGGTACTGCCTAACACCTTTCTAGACGTTTTGCATAACCCTTATGTCAAGTTACCCACAGAGGAAGACCTAGCGGTACCAGACCTGGAGGTGCAGCTGGTAGCGGCTCTTCACATCATTCCGGATTGGACAGTGCCATATTTGGCTTACATGACCCGGGGAGAGTTGCCTGAGGATGAGACCTTGGCGAGACAAATCATCCGGCGGTCTAAATCCATGACAATTGTTCACGGTGAGTTGCATCATCGCAGTGTCACTGGGGCATTTCAGTGTTGTGTGTTGCCTACGGAAGGACAGGAAATACTTAGTGAGATCCATGAAGGGGATTGCGGTCATCATGCCGGCTCAAAATCTCTTGTGGCCAAAGCCTTCCGTCATGGGTTTTATTTGCTGACGGCTCATGCTGATGCGGAAGATCTGGTCAGTAAATGTGACGGGTGTCAAAAATTCTCATGACGAGCTCATGTGCCGGCTCAAGAGTTGACGCGAGGAGGAGGAAAATTTCGGAGAGTTCCCGGTTACGGTGGGAGGTCGGGGCCGAGCGATGCGCGTTTCTCTCGTACACGTACACACGTGTGTGTGAGGCATTGGCTCTAACTGAACCCAAGCGAGGCGTTGGGCTCTAACTGAACCCGAGCGATTGCACTACAGGCTACGCGTTACTGAACCCGAGCAATCGATCGATGGCTGTCAACTGAACCTGATCGAGCGATTCCTTCGCTACTACTGCTAACTGAAGCTGATCGATGGGATGAACAGTGAGCATTGCAGGGGAGTTTGGATGAACAGTGAGCGGTGGCGTTGCCTTTGAATGAACAGGACCCCTTGATGTGGTGGAGGGTTGGATGAACAGTAGACGGTGGAGGGGTGCCCGTGGAGGGGTGGTTGAACAGGACCCTGTGGTGTGGAGGGCTGGATGAACAGTAGATGGTGGAGGGGTGCCCGTGGAGGGGTGGTTGAACAGGACCCCGTGGTGTGGAGGGCTGGATGAACAGTAGACGGTGGAGTAGCGCGCGGTGGAGGCTGGATGAACATGAGCCCGTGGAGGCTGGAGGAGGTCGACGGTAGCCCGTGGAGGCTGGAGGAGGTTGACGGTGGAGATGAACAGTATCCCGTGGAGTCTCGTTTTGCGGTATGCCACACCCCTCCTGATGAACAGGACCCCCGTTTCGACCGTAGCGCTCCAACACAAGTACGTTTCGTCCGTTTTGCGGTATGCCACACCCCTCCCGATCAACAGGACCCCCGTTCGACCGTAGGAGGTCCGTTTCGTCCGTTTTGCGGTACGCCACACCCCTCCCGATCAACAGGACCCCCATTTCGAACGTAGGAGGTCTGTTTCCTCCATTTTGCGGTACGCCAGACCCTTCCCGATCAACAGGACCCCGTTCCGAACGTAGAAGGTCTATTTCCTCTGTTGTGCGGTACACCAGGCCTCGTTTCCCTCGCCTGTTCCGTCCAAGCCCTCCCGATGAACACGACCACGCATTCCGTTCCGACCCAGCCGGTTGGCTCCCACGCGTTCCGTTGCCTCCCGATGAACACGACGCATTCCGTTGCCTCCCGATGAACACGACGCATTTCGTTGCCTCCCCATGCACACGATGACGACGTTGTTTCTCCGTTCCGACCCAGCCATGTACACGAGCCCTGGCCATACGTGTGCGCGAGTAGGCATTCGAGACCCCGCTCGTATGTACACATACATGGCCGTATTTTCTTTCTTGCACCCTGGCCGCTGTACGTACGTGTACATGCTACGTGCGCGCCTCTACTACGACACGTACGCGCCTCTACTACGACACGTGTGCGCCTCTACATACACCAGTATATATGTATGTACACGTTCGCGACCAGAATGACAACACTACGTACGCTTCGACCAGGTGGGTCCCGACTGTCAGGCACTTCCTTGCGTGTGAAGATGTAGGTGGTGGGTCCCAGTAGTCAGGGGGGCGAATCGGTTTTTTTTTTCACGAAATACAGTGGCCCGTCCGGTGGGTCCCAGCTGTTAGGTGGAGGAATCATTATTTTCTGCGTAATAAGGAGGCACTTCCTTTCTGCGGCTGTGGACCCAGCAGTCAGCCTCTCCACATACAGTCCATGTCCAATGGAAGTCGTTCCTTGACCACGTTGACCACGCCGCGTGGAGAGCACCAGGGCGGTGGACGACGGCGAGGCCTAGGAAGGGGAGGACAGGGAGCCGGGGAAGACGCGACAGTGGAAGCCCGCACGGAGAGGAGTACGAGGGTTCACTGGTTCGGTTGCGATGTGAGGCTGCCGTCTCCGCAAGGCCTGGCCAGCGGTGGGAATAGTAGGGGGCGGTGAGGCCTCCGCGACAGCACAGCCGGCCACGGGAGGCAGGACCATGCGGCACGACCGGCGCTGCTTTGGGCGACTGGAGCAAGAAGACCAGAGGTTGAAGAAGCACTACGGTCGTTGGATGGACATCGTACGGTCACTGGAGCTAGAATCGTTCATATTGACTAAAGTTGACAAAGGCCCCCATCACAGTCAACTTAGTAGGCCCACAAGTGAGCCTCCCACCATGGTAGGTCCCAGCTAGCAGGGGGAGTATTCATTTTTTTTGTGCTAATAAGGAGGCACTTCTGGTGGGTCCAAGTTGATAGCAGGGGGGACGTTTTTTTCGCGAAATACGCTGGCCCGTCCGGTGGGTCCCAACAGTCAGGGGGGAAACGTTTTTTCGCGAAATAAGGTGGCCCGTCTGGTGGGTCCCTGCTGTCAGGTGGAGGAATAATTATTTTGCGCGTAATAAGGAGGCACTTCCTTG
Source organism: Aegilops umbellulata (assembly GCA_032464435.1). NCBI lineage: Eukaryota > Viridiplantae > Streptophyta > Magnoliopsida > Poales > Poaceae > Aegilops > Aegilops umbellulata. The sequence goes on from CP136056.1 coordinate 185,970,685, forward strand.
CGGCCGCCTGGACCCAGCTGTCAGCCTCTCCACGTACAGTACTCTTCCGATGGAAGTCGGTCATTGACCACGTTGACCACGCCGCGCTGAGAGCACCAGGGCAGTGGTCTGGACGACGGCGAGCCCTAGGAAGGGGACGACGCGGAGCCGGGGAAGACGCAGCAGCGGAAGCCCGCACGGAGAGGAGTACGAGGGTTCACTGGTTCGGCTGCGGTGTGAGGCTGCCGTCGCCACAGAATAATAGGGGGTGTGGGTGAGTAGAGGGATGGCCTGGCCAGCGGTGGGAGTAGTACGGGGCGGTGAGGCCTCCGCGGCATCACAGCCGGCCACGGGAGGCAGGAGCACGCGACACGACCGGCGCTGCTTTGAGCGGCTGGAGCAAAAAGACCAGAGGTTGAAGAAGCACTACGGCCGTTGGATGGACATCGTACGATCACTGCAGCTAGAATCGTTTATATTGACTAAGTTGACAAAGCCCTTGGTACGCGTCAACTTAGTAGGCCCACAGCTCGGATTTGGCAGAGAACATATAGCCCATTTGCGATTTGTAAGAATGTACAGCCCATTTTTTAATTCTAATGGAATTTACTACAGCCCATTTACAGTTTGTTAAAAGTACAGTCCAACTTCTAGCTAGGACAATGATTAATAATTTCAAACAACCGCTCAAAACAGAATTTAAAAAAAAACTCCCACATTTTGATGGGATCCAAGATATTTTTATCCAAAATTTCTAGTCAGGTTAAATATAATTTCAAAATAAAGTTGTGTTACGTTAAAATCCAACGAAATATTGCGCGCGCAACAAGTAATGAAATTAAAATTTTCAAATTCCAAAAATAATATATTTTTCAAACTAATTACGTGTTTGGTGCATAGTAACTGTCCAGTTATTATAATTACATCTCATTTATTATTTGTATGCACGAGTAGGCGTTCGAGACCCCGCCCGTATGTACACATACATGGCCGAATTTTCTTTCTTGCACCCTGGCCGCTGTACGTACGTGTACATGCTACGTGCGCGCCTCTACTACGACACGTACGCGCCTCTACTACGACACATGTGCGCCTCTATATCCACCAGTATATATGTACGTACACGTTCGCGACCAGAATGACAACGCTATGTACGCTTCGACCAGGTGGGTCCCGACTGTCAGGCACTTCCTTGCGTGCAAAGATGTAGCTGGTGGGTCCCAGCAGTCAGGGGGCGAATCGTTTTTTTTTTTGCCCACACGCACTTCCTTGCGTGCGAAGATGTAGCTGGTGGGTCCCAGTAGTCAGGGGCGAATCATTTTTTTTACCCGGACGCACTTCCTTGCGTGCGAAGATATAGCTGGTGGGTCCCAATAGTTAGGGGGAAACGTTTTTTTTCACAAAATACAGTGGCCCGACCGGTGGGTCCCAGCTGTCAGGTGGAGGAACCATTATTTTCTGCGTAATAAGAAGGCACTTCCTTGCTGCGGCCGTGGACCCAGCTGTCAGCCTCTCCACATACAGTCCACGTCCGATGGAAGTCGTTCCTTGACCACGTTGACCACGCCGCGCCGAGAGCACCAGGGCGATGGACGACGGCGAGGCCTAGGAAGAGGATGACGGGGAGCCGGGGAAGACGCGACAGTGGAAGCCCGCGCGAAGAGGAGTGCAAGGGTTCACTGGTTCGGCTGCGGTGTGAGGCTGCCGTTGCCGCAGGGCCTGGCCAGCGGTAGGAATTGTAGGGGGCGGTGAGGCCTCCACGGCAGCAGAGCCGGCCACGGGAGGCAGGAGCATGCGGCATGACCGGCGCTGCTTTGGGCGGCTGGAGCAAGAAGACCAGAGGTTGAAGAAGCACTACGGCCGTTGGATGGACATCGTACGGTCACTGGAGCTAGAATCGTTCATATTGACTAAAGTTGACAAAGGCCCCCATCACAGTCAACTTAGTAGGCCCACAAGTGAGCCTCCCACCATGGTAGGTCCCAGCTAGCAGGGGGAGTATTCATTTTTTTTGTGCTAATAAGGAGGCACTTCTGGTGGGTCCAAGCTGATAGCAGGGGGAACGTTTTTTTCGCGAAATACGCTGGCCCGTCCGGTGGGTCCCAGCAGTCAGTGGGGAAACATTTTTTCGCGAAATAAGGTGGCCCGTCCGGTGGGTCCCTGCTGTCAGGTGGAGGAATAGTTATTTTGCACGTAATAAGGAGGCACTTCCTTGCGGCCGTCTGGACCCAACTGTCAGTCTCTCCACGTGTAGTACTCTTCCGATGGAAGTCGGTCGTTGGCCACGTTGACCACGCCGCGCCGAGAGCACCAGGGCGGTGGTCTGGACGACAGCGAGGCCTAGGAAGGGGACGACGCGGAGCCGGGGAAGACGCAGCAGTGGAAGCCCGCGCGGAGAGGAGTACGAGGGTTCACTGGTTCGGCTGCGGTGTGAGGCTGCCGTCGCCGCAGAATAATACGGGGTGTGGGTGAGTAGAGGGATGGCCTGGCCAGCGGTGGGAGTAGTACGGGGCGGTGAGGCCTCCACGTCATCACAACCGGCCACGGGAGGCAGGAGCACACGACACGACCGGTGCTGCTTTGGGCGGCTGGAGAAAGAAGACCAGAGGTTGAAGAAGCACTACGGCCGTTGGATGGACATCGTACGATCACTGCAGCTAGAATCGTTTATATTGACTAAGTTGACAAAGCCCTTGGTACGCGTCAACTTAGTAGGCCCACAGCTCGGATTTGGTAGAGAACATATAGCCCATTTGCGATTTGTAAGAATGTGCAGCCCATTTTTTAATTCTAATGGAATTTACTACAGCCCATTTACAGTTTGTTAAAAGTACAGCCCAACTTCTAGCTAGGACAACAATTAGTAATTTCAAACAACCGCTCAAAACAGAATTCAAAAAAACTCCCACATTTTGATGGGATCCGAAATATTTTTATCCAAAATTTCTAGTCGGGTTAAATATAATTTCAAAATAAAGTTGTATTACGTTAAAATCCAACGAAATATTGCGCGCGCAACAAGTAATGAAATTAAAATTTTCAAATTCCAAAAATAATATATTTTTCAAACTAATTACCTGTTTGGTGCATAGTAAGTGTTCAGTTATTATAAATACATCCCATTTATCATTTCTTAAAGTCCATTTTCTTGTTAAGCCTAATGCATACCTCCTAGGAAAGTTTGCAGCCCAGCGGGGCGGAGAATAACAAGTTGACCCGGATATTGTGTACAACTGTCGGCCCAGTTGCACTGTTGATGTTGAAAGAAAGGCCTGTGTAGTACAGTACAACCTAACATGGTTACTCAGCCCACATTCAGCGATGCCGGAAAGGCCCAAACAAGGCTTCTGTAAAACTTTTTGAAGTCACTGAGCTCAATTAATAACTTAAAAAAAAGTTAGATTACAGTGGAACCTAATTAAAAGTTGTCACGAGCAAATAAATAATTCAACGGGTACCACTTGTGCGTGTGCACGTGTGTGTGCGTGTGTGTGTGTGTGAGAAAGAGAGAGATAGAGAGAGAGAGATCCATCGGTCGATGCTCGTAAATACATCTTTCAGCCATATGCATTGCCGCCGATGCTCAGTAAAAACTTATATAGTTGACACAATCATATAGAACATCATAGCACACTGAACTTGCACACAAAAATTTCACCCAGGCGGCACAATCAGGATGGAAGTAGTGGATCGCTACGGGAAGGGCTATGTTGAAACCAACGAAGTCGTACATAACGGTTCATCATCTTTATCAATGACGGGCAAATATCTTGAATGTTGTGCAAAGAAAACAGACAGACAACACAATAAGTTCTGCTAGCACATTAAGTTGACGTACAACCCTTTCTAAAAAAAGTTCAGGTACAAAATTAGAACAGGTCACAATCAAATGTACTGGCATATCAGTGCTTCACACCCATAGCTCGGATTTAACTAGTATCTGACAAGATTTAGTTGTTACCTCAGATTAGAGCACATCCAGGCAGCCAGCCCTGCCTCTTCTCCCAAAGAAGCAGTGGCCTCCGCCGCGCGATGGAGTAGGCCCTGTGCCATCCATCGTTCCGAGCAACACGGGGAAAGTCTGAGTCGACTCATGTAATGGACGTCGTCGACGGACCCTGGCACCAGAGGCGGCGGCAGGACTTCGATTGATGGATTGACCACTTCTTCAACATGCATGAACACTCGATACAGGTACATCCCTAACGTGGTCCGCAGCGGCCTTGGTGGTGAGGAATAGTACAACCCGGTTCCTGCACCGGTATCTCAACACCAATCACCTTCGGTATGGTGGACGACTTGTTCATCCATGCCATAACCGTCAGAGCCCAGCTGTTTGGAGGAACAAACATACTTACGAGCTCACCTCCAAGGTCGTTGATAAGCTCGTTCATGGACTCGTTGTTCCAAGCACGTCGAGGCATGCCGTCGAAGGTAAGCTTTGTTAAAAACTCAAGCTCAGAGGGCACCGAGCCCCATCCTGGGTGCCACCGATCAAAGCTCACCAGCGCGCCATCGCAGAACAAATGTCGGGAAGATTCGAACACACGACTGCAGTCGAAAGTTGTCTAGAACGTGACGAAGAAATCAGCCGGTGGCGGACAGACTTCGACGAGCAAGTCAGTTATTTGGATGCCGTGTGCAATGCGAAGAGCTTTGACAAGGTCGTCCGACGAGACGGGAGGCCGGTCGCCGTTGATGGTTACCATCAGCACTTTGCCGGCAAACTGGTCGTCAAGCGCCGCCATGCCACTATTGAGCGACAGCACGCAGCGACCGAAGGTAGGACGGACCTCAGGATCTCCGGCTCGGAGATCCGCGTTGACCGGCGACATGATAGTGCCCTTGAGAACAGGGAGTACAGGAGGGGGATTTGGGGGAATTGGAGTAGGAATCGAGATTCCAGAGGTGGGGGAGGGGCGGGAGACTGGGGATGAAAAGGTAGCATGAATTTCGAGCACGCGCCAATATGCTCTCGGCGCGCAAGCGCACGAAAACATCGGTGGCGCCCACATGTTGTCCTAAGAGTCCTTATTCTTTCTTTTTTGGACAGCCCGGCCTTTTTTCAGGATCTTTTGAGAGCCCGGCCTGAGAGTCATAATTGACCTGTTTGGCATTGCGTTACTACTCGGCCCATATTCAACGACACCTCACTGTCCCAAACAAGTGTACATCATCGAAAAGATACTGAGCTCAAATTATATAACTTGAAAAAAGAAGATATACTCTGAACACTGGA